>CM076570.1:695994826-696386107 GCA_034641835.2 Pinus albicaulis | reverse complement strand
CTAAGGCAAAAAGGGAAACAGGCTAAAACTGGCCGCCAAAGAAAGGACAAAAAAATAACTTGAATTTTAAAAATACTAGGTCTTGGAATTTTAAAAATTATACAAGAAATTTAGTAAGTAGGAAGTCTGGGTAAAAACACCAGAGAAAAAAATAGAAAATAGATGAATTACCCACAGAAGCCTCCAACAAATTAGAGCAAGGGCAGACCTAGAAACCCCCTCTACAATGTTGGGGATGCAGTGAGGCCCATTATTACAATAATTTTCATCATCATGGGAGAAGAGAAACAACAACCAACCTGCAAGTGGCTTCTACTGTAGGGGATGTGGCTCGAAATATACCTAGAATTAATGTAGCTCTTGAAGGTCGACAAGAAAATTACCAGTCGACAATGATCTAACTTTAAGGTAAGTTATTTTCACAAACTCTTTATGTTTTGGTTGACCCTGGTGCCAGTTTAAGTTATGTAAACCAGCAGATAGTAGAAAAGTGTAACTTACAAAGCCATAAATTTAGGAACCCCTGGCTTGTACAACTAGACACTGGGGAAAAGAGAAGGGTTAGTGCCAAAGTTTCAAACTACTCTTTGGAAATCGTAAATCAACAATTAAAGGTAGAATTAAAAATTTTTAACCTTTGGGTTCCTATGACATACTGTAGGGTATGGACTAGCTAGAAGGACACTGGTCGCTAGTAGACTGTAATGATAAGATCATTTACTTCAGAGTTGAATATGGGAGTTGCCAAGAGTTACAAGGAATCAAGAAACCTCTACATTTACGTCCCATCACAACATCTCAACTAGGTAAATGCATCAGAAAAGGATGCCAGATTTATGACATCTAAGTGGGTTTTTCTAACTCTAAGGAGAAGAACCCTATGCTGGAAAATATACCAGTGGTACAAAACTTTATAGATGTGTTTCCAAAAATCATACCAGGATTACCTCCAAAAAGAGATATCGGTTTCACTATCGAATTAATGTCTTACACTGCACTAGCATCAAGAGCACCATACCGGATGAGTGTACCCAAGCTAACACAATTAAAAATGCAGCTACAAGAACTGATGGATAAGGGGTATATTCGAACAAGTGTATCCCCTTGGGGAGCACCAGTGTTGTTCTAAAAGAAGAAGGATGGAACCATGTGAATGTGCATGAATTACATGAAGCTCAATAAGTTGACAGTTAAGAATAAATACCGGTTGCCATGTATAGATGATATTTTTGATCAAGTGAAGGGAGCGACTGTATTTTCAAAGATATATTTAGGGTCTAGATATCAGCAGATCTAAATTAAAGATGAAGACATTTACAAACCAGCCTTTTGCACTCGATACATGCACTATGAGTTTGTGGTTTTACCATTTGGTTTAACCAAGGCACCAACAATGTTCATGAGCTTAATGCATGGCATATTTCACCCATTTTTGGACAAGTTTGTTCTTATATTTATTGATGACATAGTGATATATTCAAGAACCATGGAAGAACACAATGAACATTTGAGACAAGTGCTGGAAATGATGAGGAAACATCAGATGTATGCCAAGTTCAATAAATGTAACGTTTTCAAAGAGAAAATACAATATTTAGGCCATGTCATTTCCTTTGAAGGCATAGTAGTAGATCCCAAGAAAATAAAGACTATCATGGAATGGAGAGTGCCCAAGAACATGGTAGATGTACGTTATTTTATGGGATTGGCTGGATATTATAGGTACTTCATTGAAGGATTATCGAAAATTTCCTTTCCTATTACATCTCTCCAGCGAAAGGGGAAGGTGTTTAAATGGAAAAGTGAATGTCAGGCTAGTTTTGAATTGTTAAAACACCTGCTAACTATTGCCCCTATATTGAGGGTAGATGACCCAAACAAGGAATTTGAGGTATGCACTGATGCTTGCAAAGGAATAGGAGAAATATTATCTCAAGAGGGAAGGGTCGTTGCCCATGGGTCAAGAAAGCTAAAATGTCACGAACAACATTATTCTTCTTGTGATTTAGAGCTGGAAACGGTAGTGCAGGCACTCAAGGTATGGAGACACTACTTATTGGAAAAGAGGTTCTTGTTAAAGACAAATCACAGTAGCTTAACCAACTATTTTAAAGAAGACGATATAAATCTTGACATGTAAGGTGGAATTCATTTGTAAGTGAATTTTATTTTGACATTCAACGTGTTAAGGGAAAGGGAAATCATGCGGCTGATGCTTTGAGAATAAAACTACATTGCGTGTATGAACTCTAATTTAATTAGGTAGAATTAAAATTTCAGGATCAGATAAAAGAAGAAGTTGAGGAAGATCTCAAATACCAATTTTTTATGGCAACAATCAAATGAAGTAGTAAAATAGGAAAAGTCAACAGGTTATGGGATTAATGGAGATCATATTTTAACTTTTAAAGGAAAGATATATATATCAAATCATATAATTTTGAAAGAGTTGATCTTGGATGAATACCATTGCAACACTTGTTTTGGACACCCAAGTTACCAGAAAATGCTAACAGCAATAAGGAAAGTTTATTTTTTGCCGAGTATGTGGAAGAAAATTGTTGAATGCTTAAACAAGTGCTTGGAATGCCAATAGGTTAAGGTGTAATATCAACATCTAGTGGGATTGTTGGAGCTCGTACCTATACCATAATTGAAATGGGGGGTTATATCATTAGATTTTATTACTGGTCTACCAAGATCAATGAAGCATAATGATTCTATAATGGTAGTTTTTGATAGACTGAGAAAAGAAGCTCACATTATTACTATACAATCCACTTGCAAAACAATGAAGATTGTAGATATTTTCATGAGAGAAATATTTAGGTTCCATGGAATTCCTAAAACAATTGTCTCGAATCGGGATGTAAAGCTATATTCAGTGTTTTGGAAGGTATTGTTTACCGGATTGGGTACACCGATTAACTTCAACACTACCTATAATCCGCAGATGGATGGAGAAATGGAAGGAGTGAATCAAATCCTACAAGATATGTTGTGCATGTACGTAAAGCAACAACCCACAATGTGGGGAAATTATCTACATCTAGTGGAATTTGCATACAATAATGGATATCAAGAGTCTACGAAAATGAGTCCCTTTGAAGCCTTGTATGGGAGACAGTGTCGAGCTCCCATTAACTAGACTAGTCCAGAAACCAAATTAATGTTTGGCCCAAGATGTTGGAAAAAATGGAACAAGAAGTAAGGAATATTTGAAAGAATCTAAAATCTGCCCAAGATTGGTAGAAGGTCTATTCGGACAAAAAGAGAACCTACCGGGAATTTGAAGTGGGTGACCATGTGTTTGTGAAAATCAAGACTATGAAAAGCACCTTAAGGTGGACTTCGTGTACCAAATTGGCTCCCAAGTTTTGTGGACCTTTCCAAATATTGGAAAGAGTAGGACCAGTGGTCTATCGATTAGCATTACCCAGTCACTTATGGGTGCACAATATGTTTCATGTATCAATAATGAAACGATATGTGCATGACCCGAGGTACGTAATACATTAGCAAAAAATTCAGTTAGGAATAATATTGAGTATCAAATCTCCATAAGAGATTAATATTATGATAATTAACTCAAAGTTCTTGCTAATTGCAGGTCAAACCAGATGGTGAATTTTTGGTATAACCTCAACATATTATCGATTAGAGAGAAATAACACTTTGGAAGCGAGGCATCACCCAAGTTAAGGTGCAATGGAAGCACTTGGGCCTAGAGGAGGCTACATGGGAATACGAAGGATTTGTACATGAGGCATACCCTGAACTCTTCGCTAATATGGAATAGAACACCAAGGATAGTGTTTACTTCCAGAGGGGTAAGAGGCAATAGCTGGATTTAATCCTTAAACTATTTATATTTATTTTAAAAAGGGATTTTATGGATTTAAATTTTAATTGAGATTAACAAGTAAATTTCATGTGGTAATGAACATTATTTATATATTTTTTTTAATAAAGATTGTTTTTATGTAATTTTTTTTCCATAAAACTGATGATAAAGTATTGGAATATTTCAGAGTAGTTATAAAAAATTATTTAAAACATTTATATTTTCGTCTAAGGATAAAAGGAAAATCCCAGTGAGGAAAAGGGGTTATGTGATTTTAAAAATAAATAAATAGGCTTGAAGGTGAGAATCAATCCAGAGTTGGTTGGAGCTAGTAGAAACTCAACAACCTGAATATGGAAGAAGGACTAGACCGAAGGTCTTGAGGTATATTACATAAAAACATTTCTATCTAAGTACTCCTATAGTGTGGAGCATGGAGGGACTTGAGGACGTAATCGCCTCTCTCACGGTTGGGAGGTAGTCATCAGCATTCTAAAGTGAGATAAGTAACTCAAGTATGAGCCTAAGAAGTTTTGTGAGCATTACTGTGTTTTATTTTTCGGACTAGTCAAAATATTAAATTCTGTATTTTTGAACAATCATAGAGAAAGGCAGTAAAGTTATTTGTATGTTACTATACTTTAATATGAATGATAGTGTATAGCAGTGGAGAGGAGATTAATTTAATCTGGTCTTAAAGACATTATAAATATATTATTTCCTATTTTTTTATAAATTATTGAACTATTGAGCCAATAATGGTTGTGATAGGGTAAAAAGAAGAAAATTATGGTCATAAGTACAAATACCAAAATATAATGGGAAGGGAACTGTTTGATAGTTGAGGGCTGGAAACGCAAGATAGTACCAATCATTCCCTATCAAATAAATGACTATACAAAAACTGTGGCAGTTACAAAAGGTAGCCCAATAATTAAGATGGTCTAGTGATCTATCCTTATTAGCATTAGCACCAAATGAGAGGAAGATAAACTGCTAGGATGAAAACTAATATGTAACAAGAAACAAGTAGTCTATTGAAACTCGCATTCTCATTATAAATAAATGTAGATAACCCTGTGTAAGATACAATTTATCAAGCGCAAAAGAAAAAAAAACATCATATTACAAATGAAATATAAGTAGAAGAACTCCATGCAAACAATTTATTATAGAATGATCATTTTAAACATAGTATCAATGTTTTTGACCTGATAAAGAAGAAAATAACTACATAGTTGAAGCGTCATGAAGGAAAAATCAAATAATACCAAGGCGTAACATGGAAAATAGAAATATTGAAATTAAGCAGTAATCACTGTAAATATATGTAAGCTAACAAAATATCATTGTGCCGAAAAGGGATTTCTTAAATTATAACTTCAACAAGAAATCATGTAGTTCCAGGACATGGTAAAAATTTAAACTACGAGACGGATGAGAATCTCGAGCATTACTTAGATTATCCTTGTAGTTATAAATATAACTTATAGAAAAAACCCAGGACTCTGTAGAAATCCAATTATTCTCAGGACCGTAAACAATTATCATTACATATGAATTATATAATCGAGCCTGTAAGGCTTCAACCTGAATTTCTAATAAACGAATAAGGGTTATACCCAAAAATCCTGGAAGGCTTCATATAAAATAAACAATTTGCAGAAGTTTGTGGTACCTCTGTGCGGAAAAGTGAATAGGTATTTGTCAAGCATGAACGTGAAATGAGAGAGTGTGCCATGTAAATGAGGATAAAGTCGTGAGCTACATTAAAAATAGTGGAGAAAATAACCAAGAGTTAGGGGCGTAAATTAAACTAGATAAAGCTAACAAGATTCCAACTCTAAATGAGGAAAAAAGCTTACCTTCACCATGGTAGGGTTCGATATTGAAGACCCTCGAACCTGGGAAAGACAATAATTAGATTAGGCATAATGACTGTAATGTCAACTTGTAAAACAAATTTTCCCTTTTAGCAGATGGAAACAAATTCTAAATAATGAGGAATACATGTGAGGGTGGGGATGAGGAATTTTCCCTTTTATTCCAATAACGTATGTTGGAATAACCTGCACAGTTAGAATAGAAGCCTCCATGATGGCCCTGTAGAGGGATAAACACCATAACCCATTAAGCTCTACACTTAAAATAGTTGTGAATGCATTTAGACTATGTAAAAGACAAAGAAGGGTGGGGTTATAAGAAAACCATAACCAAATGCACAACGAAAATACCATAAGACCTTCACAGTAATGAATACCATGGAGATCTTCAAAAGGAATTTAAATAAATTACGAATTCTGGAAGTCGGATACCTGTGACAAGATGGGTAAAAACCGGAGTCTCTTCAAGGACTTTCGATGATGGCGAGACGATAGTAAGCTTGTAAATGTCTAAGTCAAACCGGATGACAATCGAGCTCACAACGTAAGAAGGTCATGGGGGCATAACAGTTGTAGAGTAGCGGAGAGCTAATTCTCTCAAATTTTCACACATAGAGAATGAAAAGAGGTTAGGGTTGATGGGCGGGTATTACCGTAACCCTATCCAAGCCCCATCAAATTTGTCGATCTCATAGAGGTCTATCCAACAGAGATAAACATAAGATATGTCAAACTTTCCAGCTATCAAACACTTAATGATATTTTAAATCACTGGAGTTAAGATCCTGGTACGAGCAGATCGTGTCCGACATCCGATTATCAATCACGATATTTATTATGGCAGCATGATGATACAGGTGGAATACACACAGGGTCTGGTAGGTGCTAACTGCTTATTCGAACGAAGTTCAAACAACCAAGAAGCATATAATTATATATAATTGCAAACGTAACTATGGATATGCATTGGAACCAAAGTGCCATATCAATAAAACATATATATAACTTGTCCTTGTAAACACGTGTATGGATGAATATGAACAAAGGTTTGTATATCCCATGGTAACTGGTAACATTTAAAAGACCATTAATATAAATATACCAATGATTTTAATTGTGTATAATCACTTGGAGTAAATTGACATGTAAATAGTAAGTTTTTCTATTTTTTTATTTTTATTACTGAGTGTCACAACTTTTTTCTTACTTCAAAGTGGTGTTATTGCAGTGCTCTACAACTAGTATTGGGTACATGTTTAGACGTAATGCAAGAAATGTAATGTAAGTAAACGTTTGAAATATGAAAGTATATGTAATGTAAGTAAACATTTGAAATATTGGAGTATTGGGTAGTGCTCTACAACCCAGTATTGGGTACATGTGTAGACGTAATGTGAGAAATGTAATGTAAGTAAACATTTGAAATTTCAAAGTATATGTAATGTAAGTAAACATTTGAAATATCAATCAAACTTCAATTTTCAAGAAATTACTATCGGAATTTAGAGAAATTACACAGTAAAAAGTCACCGTAAAAGCCTTCAAAAAGTCGCACTAAAGACTACTCGAAATAAAAAAAGAGGTTTTATTTAGGTGAAGCCTATGGGCCAAATACCATGGGACAATTTATTATTAATACCATGGGCTAAATACGATGAACCAAATACCATATTTATAAAATAAGTATGGTAAATAAATAAATATAAAAGAAGTATAGAGGTATGGTAAATACATTAAAATATATCAAATTTGATTAGAAATCAACATCTAAGTATATAACAAGCCTATGGGAAAAATACCATGGTAAATAAAAGAAGTATGCTAAAAAATAAAACATCTTTTTATATTTACTCCATACTCCTCTTTAAATTTACAAACACTTAGAAATTTAGGTGAATCTTAAAGGCCAAATACCCTAATATTAATATTAAAATATTAATACTAATATTATTATTAGTTTTAATATTCATATTAATATATTATAATATTAATATTATTAAATTTAATAAATTTGGATCTGGAAAGTTTGTATTTGAGTACAGTACATGCATTGACTATCTCAGGTAAATAGGTAAACTTGAATGTAAAAGTAATGTTTAGCATTTACTATTTAATGGTTAATCTAATTAATTGTGAGAAACGACTTCAAGAGATCCGCAAACTGGAAAATAATATTGACTTAAACAACTATGTTAAACAAGCCAATTTTAAAGAGGTTTTTTCTCAAGACAGATCATAGTAACTTAACCAGCTATTTTAAACAAGCTGATTTAAAAGCTCGGGAGGCAAGATGGAATGCATTTCTAAGTGAATTGTATTTTGACATTTAGCATTTTAATGGCAAGGAAAATCATGTGGTTGATGCTTTGAGCAGAAAAATGTATTGTGTGTATGAACTCTACTTTAATCGGGTAGAATTCAAATTTTTAGGATCAGATAAAAGAAGAAGCTGAGAAAGATCCTGAATACCAATTTTTATGGCAGAAATCAAATGAAGCAGTAAAATAGGAAAATTCATTAGATTATGGGATTAACGGAGATCAGTTTTTAAATTTTAAAGGAAAAGTCATTAGAATATGGGATTAACGGAGATCAATTTTTAAAATTTAAAGGAAAGATATATATCCTGAATCAGATAAGTTTGAAATAGTTGATCTTGGATGAATACCATCGCAACACTTATTATGGACACTCAGGTTACCAGAAAATGCTGACAGCAATTAGGGAAGTTTATTTTTGGCCTGGTATGTAGAGGAATATTGTTGAATACTTAAATAAGTGTCTGGAATGCCAATAGTTTAAGGTGGAACATCAACATCTAGTGGGATTTTTGGAGCCCATACCTATACCAGAATGGAAATTGGAGGTTATATAATTAGATTTTATTACTGGTCTACTAAGATCAAAGAAGCATAATGATTCTATAATGGTATTTGTTGATAGACTAAGCAAAGCAGCTCACTTTATTCCTATACAATCCACTTACAGAATAGTGCATATTTCAAATATTTTCATGAGAGAAATATTTAGGTTGCATGGCATTCCTAAAACAGTCATCTCAGATCGAGATGTAAAGTTAACTTTAGCCTTTTGGAAGATACTATTTACCAAATTTGGTACACAAATCAACTTCAACACCGCGCAAATGGATGGACAAACAGAAAGAGTGAATCAAATACTACAAGACATGTTGCACATGTACGTAATGAAAAAACCCACAAAGTGGGAAAATGATCTACATCTACTCGAATTTTCATACAATAATGCATATCAAGAGCCTCTGAAAATGAGTCCCTTTAAAGCCTTGTATGGGAGATAGTGTCGAACTCCCATTAACTACAACAGTTCGGAAACAAAATTAATGCTTGACTTGGAGATGTTGGCAGAAAAGGAACAAGAAGTAAGGAAGATTCGACATAATCTAAAAGTTGCCCAAGATCTGCAGAGGGTCTATGCGGACAAAAATAAAATTTATCGGGAATTTGAAGTGGGTGACCATGTGTATGTGAGAATCAAACCTAAGAAAAGCACCTTAATGTGGACTTCTTGTGCCAAATTGACTCCCAGGTTCTGTGGACCTTTCTAAATCTTGGAAATAGTAGGACCAGTGGCCTATTGATTGGCATTACTCAGTCACTTATGGGTGCACAATATGTTTCACGTATCAATATGGAAACAATATGTGCATGACGCGAGGCATGTAATACATTGGCAAAACATTCAGGTAGGAACAATATTATGTATCAAATCTTCATAAGTGATGAATATTACGATAATTAACTCAAAGTTCTTGCGGATTGTAGGTTGAACCAAATGTCGAATTTCTAGTAGAACCTCAACATATTCTTGATCAGAGAGAAATCACACTCTAGAAGCGAGTCATCACCCAAGTTAAGGTGCAATGAAAGCACTTTGGCCCAGAGGAGGCTACATGGGAAGACGAAGGATTTGTGTGTGAGGCATACCCTGAACTATTCGCTAATATGGAATAGAGGATAGTGTTTACTTTTAGACGGGTAAGATGTAACAACTGGATTTCATCCTTAAACTATTTATATTTCTTTTAAAAAGGGATTATAGATTTAAATTTTAAATGAGATTAGCAGGTAAAGTTAATATGGTAATGAACATGGTTTATATTTTTTTTTATTAAATATTGTTTTTACGGAATGTTTTTCCATAAAGACTGATGATAAGGTATTCCAAGATTCTAGAGTATTTAGACAAAAGAATTTAAAACAATTACCTTTTCCTCTGAGGATAAAAGGAAAATCTTAGTGAGGGAAAGGGGTTCTATGATTTAAAAAGAAACTAAATATGCTTGAAGGTGAGAGTCAATCAAGAGCTGGTTGGAGCTAGTGGAAACTCATCAACCTGAATATGGAAGAAGAACTAGACCGAAGGTCTTGAGGTCTATTCCATAAAAACACTGATATCTAAGTATTGCTCTAGTGTGGAGCATGGGGGGATTTCGACGTAATCACCTCTCTCACGGTTCAGAGGCAGTCATCAGCATTATAAAGTGAGATAAGTAACTCAAGTATGAGCTTGGGAAGTTCTATGAGCATTACTGTGTTTTATTTTTCGGACTAGTCGAAATGATAAATTTTGTATTTCTAAACAATCATAGAGAAAGACAATAAAGTGGTTTGTATGTTACTATTCTTTAATATTAATGACAATGTATAGCAGTGGAGATGAGATTAATTCAATATGGTCTTAAAAACATTATAAATATATTATTTCCTATGTTCTATAAATTATTGAAGTATTGAGTCAAGAATGGTTTTGATATGGTAAAAAGAAGAAAATTAGGGTCAGAAGTTCAAATACCATAAAATAACGGGAAGGGTACTGTAGGACGGTCCAGGGCTGGAAACCCCAGATTGTACTGGTCATTCCTTGTCAAATAAACGACTATGCACGGACTATGGGAATTACGGAAGGTAACCCAATAATTAAGATGGTCTCATCATCTATCCAGATTAGCATTAGGAACAAATGAGAATAAGATAAACTCCTAGGATGAAAACTACCATGAAACAAGAAATGAGTAGTCTACTAAAACTGGCATTCTCATTATAAATAAATGTAGATAACCCTGTGTAAGATACAATTTATCAAGTGCAAAACCAATGCAAATATCATATTATAGATGAAATATAAGTAGAAGAACTGCATGCAAACAATTTATTACAGAATGAGCATTTTAAACATAGTATGAGTGTTTTCGACTTGATAAAGAAGAAACTAACTACATAGTTGAAGCGTCGTCAAGGAAAATTTGAATAGGACCAGGGTGCTACACGGAAAATAGAAATATTGAAATTAATTAGTAATCATTGTAAATATATGTAAGCTAACAGAATATCCTTGTGCTGAAAAGGACATTCCTAAATTCTAAATTAAATAGGAAATCGTGTAGTTCCAGGACATGGTAAAAGTGTAAAATACTAGATAGATGAGAATCTTTAGCACGAATCAAATTATCCTAACAATTATAAATAGAACTTATAGAAAAAACCCAGGATTCAGTACAAATCCAATCATTCACAAGATCGTAAACACTTATAATTACATATGAATTATATAATCAAGCCTGTAAGGCTTCAACCTGAATTGCTAATAAACAAAGAATGGTTATACCCGAAAATCTTGGAAGGCTTCAAATAAACTAAACAATTTGCAGAAGTTCGTGGTAACTGTGCACGGACAGGAGAATAGGTCACTTTCGAGCATGCAAGGGAAATGAGAGAGTGTGCCATGTAAATGAGGGTAATGTCGTGAGTTACATAAAAATAGTTCATAAAATAATCGAGACTTAGGGGCGTAAAGAAAACTGGAGAAAGCTAACAAGATTCCAACTGTAAATGAAGAACAAAGCTTACCTTCACCATGGTAGGGTTCGACATTGAATACCCGCGATCCTGGGAAAGACAATAATTAGATTAGGTATAATGACTATAATGTCGACTTGTAAAACAATTTTTCCCTTTTAGCAGATGGAAACAAATTCGAAATAACGAGAAATACATGCGAGCGTGGGGATGATGACGGATGTTGGAATAACTTGCACAGTCAGAATAGAAGCCTCCATGACAACCCTGTAGAGGGATAAACACCATAACCCATTAAGCTCTACACTTGAAACAGTTGCAAATGCATTCATACTGTGTAAAGGACCAAGAAGTGTGGGGTTATAAGAAAACCATAACTAAATGCACAACAAAAATACCATAAGACCGTAATAGTAATGAATACCAATGAAGAGATTCAAAGGAATTTAAATAAATTATGAAGTCTGGAAGCTGAATACCTGTGACAAGATGGGTAAAAACCGGAGCCTCTTCAAGGACTCTCGATGACAACCAGATGGTAGTAAGCTTGTAAATGTCTAAGGGAAATCAGATGACATTTGAGCCCACAAAATAATAATATCATGGTAGCATAATAGTTGTAGAGCAGTGGAGAGCTAATTCTCCTGATGTTTCGCACAGAGAGAATGAAAAGCAGTTAGGGTTGATGGGCAGGTCATTACCCTAACCCTATCCAAGCCCCATCGAAGCCATCGATCTCATAGAGGTCAATCCAACGGAGGTAAACATAAGATATGTCAAACTTTCTAGCTATCAAACACTTAATAATATTTTAAATCACCAGAGTTAAGATCTTGGTACGAGGAGATCATGTCGGACATCCAATTATTAATCACCATATTTATTATGAAAGCATGATGATATAAGTGGAATAGACACGAGGTCTGGTAGGTGCTAACTGCCCATTAGAACGAAGTTCAAACAACCACAAATCATATAATTATATATAATTGCAAACGTAACTATGGATATGACTTGGAACCAAAGTGCCATATCAAAAACAGATATATATCTTTTCCTTGTAAATACTTGTATGGTCGAGTATGAACAAAGTTTTGTATATCAAATGTAACTTGTAACATTGAAATCTTTAAGACCATTAATATAAATATAAGGAGGATTTTAATTAGGTATAATCACTTGGAGTAAATTGACATGTAAATAGTAATTGATTATTATGTCACAACTTTTTTCTTACTTTAAATTGGTGTTATTGCACCCTAGTATTGGTACATCTGTAGATGTAATGTAAGTAAACATTTGAAATGTCGAAGTATATTTAGGAGCACTAAAAAATGAGGTATTGTAAATAAAAATAAATATAAATAACGAGTAGTCTTTAGTGCGACTTTTTGAAGGCTTTTACGGTGACTTTTTACGGTGTAATTTCTCTAAATTCCCGTAGGAATTTATTGAAAAGAGAAGTTTGATTGCTAACTTTGCACAATCGAAGTTCTCTATAGGTTTTTGAGGGTGCTGAATGTCAAAAAACCAGTTTGAATAACAAAAACTAAGATTTTACCTCAAAAATTTACACCAAATTTCGGCACCTGAAACTTCAAAAAGTCTCAATAAAGACAACTTCTATAAATAAACGAAGAGGTATGGTAAATAAACAGTAAAACCTAGGCACGGTAAATAAATAAATTGGAGGTATGGTAAATAAATAAAAACTCTTTTAGCTATGAACTTGATGAGGATCGATGAGAGAGTGGCGACCTAGGGTTTCGAGATAGCGGCGAACTACAGTAGAATTTCTTGGAATAGAAGTGCAGGAAAGAGAGGAGGGCCGCTACTAGTCGCTCCATGGCTGCGTCCTCGGGGGGAGGGCCATCACCCTCCTACCGTAACATTGTCAGTCGTGATCATTCCCGACGGACTACACATTCAGAAACAGTGCAGCAACAGACATCTCCAGTATTTGGAGCAGCATGGCAAGCCAAGATGAAAGGAAATTGCTTGCCAAGGGCTGCCAAAAAACCAAGATTTATTGTCCCTGCGACGAAATTGGATGAGTATCGTGGCTACATGAAGAATCATGCACTAATCTGTAAGCTTATTGGTATTTTCCCTTCTGAAAAAGAATTACTGAAATGGATCCAAACCAAATGGCAGCCCAAAGGTCATATTGATCTGAAACTAGGGGCGAAGGGTTTTTTTACAGTTATTTTTTCTAATTTAGCTGATAAAGAACGCATTTTTGAGGGAGGGCCCTATTTTTACAGTAATGCATGGCTTTTTCTTAGACAATGGGAGGAATGTTACAACCCTGAATAGAAGCAATTTTTGGCTGCCCCTGTTTGGGTTCGGCTTTTTGGCCTCCCTATTGATTTTTGGGACCCTAAAATTTTGGAAGGAATAGGAAATTCTTTAGGCACATTTGTCAAAATACCAGACTCCACTGCTCAGGGTCGATATACATCCTTTGCAAGAATTTGTGTATACATGAATATCTCTGAACCTCTACCAGAAATGATAGATTTGGAATATGCATGTAAGGTTTGGAAACAGCCTCTAGATTACGAGCATATACCCTTTCGCTGTCGTCGCTACCATGAGTATGGGCATCTGTATAAATCTTGCCCTCTAAATGCCCCGGATCAACAACCTTCTAATGCCAGCAGTCCTGACAAGTCACCACGACAGGATGAAGAAGGTTTTGTCACGGTCCCCACAAAAAAACGCCAGGCACGCCCTGTTAACTCCCACCTTGGTCTGGCTACCAAACAAAACCAGGCTGGCACCACCATAACAGAGAATAGGTACGAGGCCCTCCAAGAGGAAGCCAAACCGTCAGGTCCAGACATTACATTGGAGGAACCGGTAGCCGGACATGCAGAGATGGCACAGAAAAATCAATCATCGAAACGGAAAGCTGAGTCGGAAACGGAAGCCACTGAAGATAGACCGGTGCAAGACCTCATCCCAATGGAGGTCGAACAGCCCAAAGACGACTTGAGCACAGAGGAGAAATTGTTGAAACGCCTTTTGGGGGAATGGCGAAATTTGGACGATAGATTCATCCCGGCTGACCAGAAGAAACTATATAAGGAAACTTTTGAGCATTACCTTACAGCCCAAGCTCAAAGAGAGACTCAACAATAAGCAGCAGGTCAAAAAAAGATGCCTCCCCCTTCAAAGCCAGCGAAAAAAAGAGGAAGGCCAACCCTGCAGGAATTAATACAGTTAGTTGGGGAAATGTTGATTAACACGGGCAAGATAATACCGTTAACAACGGTATTTCAACAACTACCAAAGAATATCTAATGAAGGTACTCTCTTGGAACATCAAAGGTCTCAACAACAAAGGAAAACAGAGAAATCTGAAGGACAAATTGCAGACTGAGAAACCGCAAGTCATGTTACTCCAAGAAACAAAAGTATCGGAGCAGAAGCTGCAAAGCATAATACAATATTTTAAAATGAAGTATGTAGTTACGGCTATTGATTCAGTGGGCACCTCAGGAGGCATAGCAGTTCTGTGGAATGAAGTAGAGGTTAGTGCAGAAGGATGCATCGGCTGTCCCAGAATATTATCAGCTATTTTCCGTCAAATAGGTTCTGAGGCCAAAATTCTAATCTCAGCAGTGTATGGACCTCCAGTTCCAAGAGAGATAGCAACCTTTCTTCAAAGTTTACGAACTTTGAGCACACTTGATAATGAAAAGTATTGGCTAGTAGGCGGGGACTTTAACATGATCTTGAATCTGTTTGAGAAGAAAGGAGGGGTAAGACGGGAAGACTTGGAAATGATGCTTTTTCGTGACCTTCTAAATGACCTACGTTTGGTGGATATCCCCACTGTAAATGGGCACTATACATGGAACAATCGTAGGGGTGAGAGACACGAGATAGCCTCCAGGCTAGACCGGTTTGTAGCAACGGAAGAGCTTGTGAGTTTGGATCTATACTATAAAGCAGCAATTCTCCCAACCCTCGGGTCTGGCCATTGGCCGATCAGGCTAGAGATAGATGTTAAAGCAAGCCGACCGAATCACCCTTTTCAGTTCGAGCTCTTTTGGCTCCGCGATCCTGGCTTCATGGAAAAAGTGAAGAACTGGTGGAACTCCAATCCAGTCAGGGGCAATAACAAAATGCATTCGTTCCAGCTACGTTTGAAACAGTTAAAAACAGAAATCAAAAGATGGAATACTGAAGAATTTGGGAACATCCAGCAGGAACAAATTCGACTGAAGAAAAGAATGAAGGAGATTCAGCAAAAAATTATTCTTCATGGCAGAACAAAGGAGTTGGCTTTGGAGGAAGGACAAACTCTCAGCCAACAAGAAGAGAGAAGAAAACAGGAAGAGATACTGTGGAAACAAAAATCCCGGGTAAATTGGCTGAAAGAAGGCGACCGCAATACGAAATTATTCCACAAAGCTATGCTTCAGCACCGCCAACATAACAAAATCTTTTCTCTCAAAGAAACCAATGTAGAGCGGTTGATCAAACACGAAGATATGGAAAGAGAACCGATAACTCATTTTAAAGAGCTCCTTACGAAACCCATCCAAAATAGGCAAGAGGACATCCAAAAGATAACTCAGCACATTCCAAGATTGATCACTAGAGAGAAAAATCTGGCTCTGTTAAGAGAAGTCACTCTCCAGAAAGTAGAAGAGGTCGTCCTTAGCCTACCCAGGAATAAAGCCCCGGGACCGGACGGGTTTACAAGTGAGTTTTTTAAAGTAGCCTGGCCATTCATTGGTCTAGATATTCAAGAATTGGTGGAATAATCCCGCAGGAATAAGAAAGTCTATCCAGCACTCAATGCAACATTTATCACCCTGATTCCCAAACAAAAAAATGTTGAAACTCCAGTGGACTTTAGATCGATAGCTCTCTGTAATGTTATATACAAAATTCTTTCCACGATTATGGCTAATCGCATGAAGCCTTTACTCCCCACTATTATCTCTCCGGAACAGACTAGCTTTGTCAAAGGCCGGTAAATTTTGGATGGAATAGTGGTTGCCCAAGAAGAAATACACTCACTTACAAAATATAAAAAGAGAGGCTTACTAATCAAGTTGGACCTGTCTAAGGCATATGATCGAATAACCTGGCAATACCTCATTGAAGTCATGCGGGCATTTGGGTTTGAGCATAGATGGTTGCAATGGGTCCGTTCATTTATCTCTACGCCCCATTTTTCAATTCTGTTGAATGGTAGTCCTACAACGCCTTTCAACATTACAAGAGGGCTCCATTAGGGCGACCCACTCTCTCCATTTCTATTTATCATTGCTGCAGAAGGTTTAGGAAGACTTATTAAAGCTCATCTAGCGACAGGGAAGATTCAAGGCCTAAAGCTGTGGGGTCCTCATCTCCCTCTGACCCATCAGCAATTCGTAGACGACATCCTACTTTTCTGCATGGCAACCTTCAAGGAATGTCAAGCAATCCTCCGAATTTTGCACACCTTCATGGACGCGTCAGTTACTCAGATAAATAATGATAAGTCAAATGTTTATTTCTTCAATTGTAATGTAGCGATGCAAACCTTTCTAGCAAGGACTTTAGGATTTCAGCGAGGATCCTTGCCTTTGAAATATTTGGGAATGTACTTAAATTCTGGCCCTATTCGACGCGTGGATTGGCAAGATATTCTGCTCAGAGTAGAAAAAATAATACAGAGTTGGGCCTTTAGAACCCTCAATGCCCCTGGACGCTTGGTCATGCTAAAATCTATGCTTCAAGCCCTACCTGTATACCAGCTGTCAGGCCGAGTGTGCCCGAAAGGAATATGCTCACAATTGGTGTGTCTGTTTAAGAAACTTTTATGGTAGGGAGCACAAGCAAACAGGAAATGGGCTCTTGTCTCGTGGACGAAACTTCCTCAATGAAAGACAGCAGGGGGATTAAGCCTCCGAGACCCCTTCATATTGAATAATGTGCTAGGAGCTAAGCTCTGGTGGCGCTGGCTCATGGGCGGGCTGGATCTCTGGAAAAACATCTAGAAAACAAAATATGCAATGCCACACACAATATCTGGAAGATTGAAGATAGATACAGTCCCAAAGGGATCTCTAATATGGAATTTGGCTACCACGACCAGGTTTTTAATTCGCAGTCATAGCTTCTGGGAGGTTCGTGAAGGAGGCACAAATCTCTTCTGGGAAGACTCATGGAACCAAAGGGAGAAATTATTTACTTGCCTGGACCTGGGAGAAATCTTCTTGTATACGAACACCCCAAATCAACGCTTAGTGCAACACTATTGGAGCCCAAATAATAATGATTTCTGGCAAAACTGGAAAGACAAGCATGGGTGGGAGGCAGCCCCAGAGACACAACAATGGGATAATTTCACTAAAGAAATGAAAACAAGAAAACTCAGACGGGTTTTAGGACCAGACATATTAAGATGGGGATACATGACAAAAGGTCAATTCTCAATTAAAGAAGGCTATTATATTCAATCTCAACAAAGTCAACAACATGCTCGGCCGCTCTGGAAAAACATATGGGCATTGAAACACTGGCCCAAAGTAGAATATTTCTTGTGGTTGTTAAGTCACTGCAGAATCCTTACTTGGGAGAATCTACATAAATGGGGGATGATAGGCCCTTCATGCTGCCCCTTCTGTTGCTCAGACAGTGAAACGACAGAACACCTTCTCAACACTTGCCCCCAAGTGCAACCGCTCTGGAGGAATTTGGAACTTTTATTCAGGAAAACAGATAAAAACAATGAAAGTGTAGTAGAGACCATTAGCAATTGGAGAAAAGGAAGGTATCACTGCCAGGTGATCCACAGAGCATGGAGCCTTTCACTCGGCTTCCTCCTATGGAATATATGGAAAGAAAGGAACCACAGAATCTTCCAAGAAACAATTCAACCAATGCATCACATCTGGCAGTGCTCCATCGAAAACATTCACGAAACTATCCTAGTCGAAAGATGGTCCGATGAAGACTGGCAAACGGTAGGAATTGAAGCTCAGATTTTGGAGAGCCTAAATCTGAAGCCACAAATGCTGTATACTGGACTTTGGAAATATAGACCTCCGGACCAAACGATAGGGGAACACTGGTCTCCGACTCAACCAGGTTTTATTAAACTAAACTATGATGGCGCCTCAAAAGGCAACTCGGGACAAGCTGGAGTAGGTGGGATTCTTCGTAATTCCCAAGGGGCAGTGTGTCGGTTCTACGCCTTCGATTTGGGCCATGCCACAAACAATGAAGCAGATCTTACGGTGGTCAGGCAAGGTATTCACATAGCCATCAGAGAAAATTATCAGAGAATAATTGTAGAAGGAGATTCAGCCATGGTAACGGGTATAATCCAAAAACTCCAGCAGGGTACCCCTTGGGAGAAAATATCTCAAAGCTGGCGCACTGCAGCACTCATTGAAGAAGTAAGTAAGTTGATTAAACAGATTCAGTATTTAATCCCCAGCCACATCAAAAGGAAAGGGAACGCAACAGCAAACTACTTGGAAAATTGGGGGTGTCAACATCCAGAGAGATCCATAGATGCTCGCCCCACAGAAGCAATCTGGGATGTTGAGCTACATTCTCTTCAGTTGATCGTGGGTAAAGACCTACAACCCCCTGATTGGGGTGACTAGCTGGCAACAACCACAGTTCGTGGCATTGAATGTGGCACTCTGGCGGAAGCCTTCCCCCCGGAAATTACTACTCATAATGCCGCACCGCCATAGCCGATCACTGGAGTGTGTGAGCACCTGCCTTGGAATGATCATCTTTTATGTGAGCCAGCCTGTTCTGTCAGCGCACAAAGGGCAATTAGCGTTTAAGGTTTGTAACTGCCCTCCTTCGCCCCAATTGCTCATGCAAAGCTCTGTGCATGCAAAATCTTGGGAGCCGAAGCGACAAAGCAAGCAACTTGTCAACCTTGAAACATTTGCAGGGTATGTATCTGTATTCCTTCTCAATTGTATGGCGTTCATCTCTTGGCATATGATCATATTTGAGCATTCTCAAGCTAGTTGGGTTAATTGTTGGTTTCTTGGGTTGTTTATTCCCCCGCCCCAATCTGTCCAACCTTGTTTTAGAGACCCGTGTTTAATTTTCGCTGTTACAGTCCATCGAAATTCCATTCCCTTAGAAAATCAGTGTGTTAGGGCTGACGGGGGTGAGATGCATCGTAGCCCTATTCTCAGTCTGCATGGAGGTTACAGCAAGTTGCCATACTGCTGGCCAAATACCGTCCAGAGGTTGCCAGCGTCTGTCTATGTCTGTTATAGTGTTAATTTCTACAATCCCTGCACCCATGCCTGGTCGCAGACTCTTCACGGGCAACTGCTCTGTCACTCTGGTATCAATGTCTTTCACAGCATTTTATTTTACAACCCCTGCACCCATGCCCGGACGCATGCTTTACACCTGCAAGTTCATAGTTTCTCTTTGCTCAGAGTCTTCCATAACATCAATCTTGGAGTTTGGTATGATTGGCGCCGCAGCCCTCGTCCTTTCTATATCTATAGCCCTGTTATGAAAATTGAATCGTGGCAGCGACAGCCCTGGGTCATTAAGTCACGCCCTGGAAGATTTAATTATGGTTCTTGGGACAGACACAAGCAGTCTGCAACCCCGTTTCATTTGAATAGTCTCGCTAACCTGCTGTATGTTCTTTCATGCCTATTTCACTCTTTGTATAGGCATATGATAAATATGGGGAAACGCCGTTTACGGTCTGAGAAAAGAGGTAGAAAAACTAACCAGGAACATTTGGAGAACCTAGTTGTTAGTTACATCATGGGTAATTCTTCACTAGTGCGCCAACAAATTCGAGGCTGGGAAAGAGACCTGTAGATTGAACCAGAAGACAATGACGCTGAAGCAGAGATTTTGGACTTCATCCAGGATCCTGGAAACACCCGTGGCAGACTTACTTTACTTAACCAGACCATCCATACATACTGGCTTGTGAAGTGCCTTCTTGCAAAGGCAATGCAAAGTTTTCAGCCTACCTAAGACAAAGCAAGACAGCTAAAGATTGAACCTCAGGTCAAAGATCTGCTGGAGGATATTCAATGTCAGCAGCAGCATATTAAAATCACCCAATATCAAGCAACTGACAGAATCCAGAGAATAGATGACAAGATTGGACGCATTGAAAGGCTGCTCCAGCAGATGCAACAAGTAGATATGCCTGGGTCCAATGTGAAGGACCCAGCCCCAGTTTCTTCTTCTGATGGATAGTTTGTATAGGAAGTTGTTCTATGCATTTCTTGATAGTTGTTGTACTTAGTTTCTGTTATCGTCTTGATCATAATGCTGTAGTAGGACAGTTAGTTCAAGCGGCATATAGAAGAAAGAGACAATTTCAATTTTGGCAAGCTTTTCATGCACTTAGATGGCCAACAGATCTAGTTTCCTCTGGGCATGTTGATGCCATCGAAAGAACTTTATATTTTGTAGCCTGTCCTATTTTTATAAATAGAAAATAGAAGGTCCTACCGAATTTACAAAAAAAAAAAAAACAACTCTTTTAGCTATGGTAAATAAATAGAAATATAAATACACTAGAGTTATAGTAAATAAATAAAACCTCTTTTTATATTTATGAAAATTAAAAAAGGAGATTTTATATGCTGAAGCGTATGGGCCAAATACCATGGCAAAATACCATGATACAAATTATTATTAATGCCGTGGGCTAAATAATATGAGCCAAATACCATATTTATAAAAGAGGCATGGTAAATAAATAAATATAAAAGAGGTATATAGAGGTATGGTAAATACATCAAAATATATCAAATTTGATTAGAAATCAACATCTAAATATATATGGTTTGTGGGGTCTTGGTTAAACGGCGATGAGGTGGCCTGTTACGGCAATCATCACATGTTCAATTCCCTTCCCCGATCGGGGTGATGTATCTAGACATCTTGATGAAGACGTAAAATGATGTAGTCCTACCAAACTTTAAAAAATAAAAATAAAAAAAATCTAAATATATACCAAGTTTATGGGCCAAATACCATGGTAAATAAAAGAGGTATGGTAAAAAAATATAAATACAAATAAAACATAGATAGGTAAAAAATAAAACCTCTTTTTAAATTTACTCCAAACTTCTCTTTATATTTAAGAACACTTAGAAAAAAGGTTTTAGTTAGGTGAGGCCTAAGGGCCAAATACCCTAATATTAATATTAAAAGATTAATACTAATATTATTATTAATTATAATATTCATATTAATATATTATTACGCCCAGTATAGGGTACATGTCTAGATGTATTGTGAGAAATTTAATGTAAACATTTTTGTCAGAGTATAAGCCATAATGTAAGTAAACATTTGAAATGCCAGAGTATATTTATGAACACTCAAAAAAGAGATATGGAAAATAAATAAAAATATAAATAAACCTAAGCTATGGTAAATATAAAATAAAAACTCTTTTTATACTTACTCCATAGGTATGTTAAATAAATAAAAATATAAAATAATTGGAGCTATGGTAAATAAATATAAATATAAATAAATTGGAGGTATGGTAAATAAATAAAACCTTTTTATACTTACTCCAGAGCTATGCTAAATAAAAAAAAATGTAAATACACTAGAGGTGTAGTAAATAAATACAAACTCTTTTTATATTTACTCCATAAAAATATTTATATTTATTGAAGTTAAAAAAGGAGTTTTTATTTAGGTGAAGCCTATGGACCAAATATTGTGGCAAAATACCATGGGACGAACTATTATTAATATCGTGGGCTAAATACTATGAGCCAAATACCATATTTATAAAAGAGGTATGGTAAATAAATAAATATAAAAGAAGTAAAAATATATCTAATTTGATTAGAAATCAACAACTAAGTATATACTAAGTCTATGGGCAAAATACCATGGTAAATATATCTAATTTGATTAGAAATCAACAACTAAGTATATACTAAGTCTATGGGCAAAATACCATGGTAAATAAAGGAAGTACGGTAAAAAATCAAACATATTTTTATATTTACTCCATACTCCTCTTTATATTTACAAACACTTAGAAATTTAGGTGAAGCCTAAGGGCCAAATACCCTACTATTAATATTAAAATATTAATACTAATATTATTATTAAATTTTAATATTCATATTAATATTATTAAATTTAATAAATTTGGATGTCGAAGGTTTGTATTTGAGTACACTACATGCATTGACTATCTTAGGTAAACACGTAAACCTAAATGTAAAAGTAATGTTTAACATTTAATATTTTAAAATTAATCTAATTAATCTAATGTCGACCCTAATGAAAAATCACTTCTCTCCCTATATATAAATTTAACACAAATAAAGTGTCGAATTGTATTTGTGAGGGAATCTCTGTGATAGTGTGAAGAGTGAAAGGATTGCGGGAGATCTTAATATTTGTGAGAAAGGATTTCGCGACATCTTAATATTTGTGAGAAAGGATTTCTGTAGATCCGCCGAGTGGAAAATAATATTTGTGTGAAATATTTTCACAGTAGGAATTGCCATAGATCTTTAGGTTTGATCTGGTTTTCTCCTGAGTTTTTTTTTCTACATTTTTTTTTAAACCTTTTTGAATCACTCTTACCACCAAATTAGAATGATTTAATTGCTCCCTTGGGAAAAAGATCCTCCATCTTAACTCCTGATCTATAAAGCGGGATCAAAAAACCTTTCCTCAAGCTTTGCACTCAAAGAAGGTGTTTGCACCTCTAGAGATTTGATCCCTCTCTTGACTTGATAGATCCAGAGTTAACATAGATCTATGCTCGTAATACTAATGTTATTAAATTTTCATAAATTTGGATCTGAGAGGTTTGTATTTGATAGATCCAGCGTTAACATGGATCTATGCTAGTAATGTTAATGTTCTTAAATTTCATAAATTTGGATTTGAGAGGTTTGTATTTGAGTACAGTACATGCATTGACTTTCTCAAGTAAAGCTAAATGTAAATGCAAAAGTAATGTTTGACATTTAACATTTGTATTTGAGTACAGTACATGCATCATGCATTGACTAAATGGAAATGTAAAAGTAAATTCTCTCCCTAAATATATAAATTTAACGTATTGTATTTGGGAGGAAGCATATCTGTGACAATGCCAAGAGTGAAATAATATTTATGAGCGGATTGTGGAAAATAATATTAGGTGGAAAGGATTTCATAGTAGGTAATGTGATAGATTTTTAGGTTTGATTTCATTTTCTCCTGCATTTTATTTCTTTTCTACCCTTTTGTATTTTCCGATTTGATAGTAAGAAATGTGATAGATTTTTAGGTTTGATTTCATTTGCTCCTGCATTTTATTATTTTTCTACCCTTTTGTTTTTACCTTTTCATCTACTTCGTCTCCATGGATGGGATCATGTGTAATGAATCGCTCTTACCAAATTAGAATGATTTAATTTATGGGTTTGGCGAAACACCACCAACCAAATTAGAATGATTTAATTTCTCCTTTGGGTGAAACTTTGCCCGCAGTCTGAAACAAAGTGAGTTCAAGAATCTACTTGTAAATGTGTAAAAAACTAGCCTAGATCCATCTTAACACCATATCTATCAAGCACTTAGAGGGATCAAATCTTTCCAATTGCAAACATTTTCTCAAGCTTTGCACTCGAAAAAGGGGTTTGCACCTCTAGAGATTTGGTCCCACTCTCTCCTTGATAGATTTACGATGGTTATTGATTTGATTTTTTTCTAAAGTGGATCTCTCTAACAATGAGATGGTTAAATGCAAAACATCAACAGTCGTGATGTACAAAGCATGGATTACTGGAATTCATTTATTGTAACATTATATAGATTGATTGTATTATTTTGCATTATAAGCCCTCTCAACCTCAAATTAACGAACATCAAACAAATAAATTTATGTTTTTAAGGCCATTATTTATGTTTTTTGGAATATTAAAAAATAAAAACTCACCACCAAAACTCTTTAGTCCCATCACCTTTATATAAACAATAAGAATATATAAATATAAATTTCTACTAATTGTAAAATTACTTCTTAAATTTAAGATAAATTTTACACAACCACCGTTAAATTAACTTATAATAAACAAACAAATAAATAAATAATTTTAAATTAAAAAAATGGTTTTAAAATCATTACGTATGTTTTTCCCAATATTCAAAAATAATGGCTCACCACCCAAACTCTTTATTCCCATCACCTTGATATGAACAAATAAAAACATAAATTTCTAATAATTATAATATTATATTTTAATTATAAATAAATTTTACTAATCCACACGAAACCCAAATTTATAAACATTGGTTTTGTTTACGCAAAACATTCAATTTAATACGCATTGATATGGACGTTTGATTTTAATTTTCTTAGCGTGGTCCACTTAAATAACTATGGTCTGAAACCTATGAAATATTGCACATGACTTCAGCTCAACAACCTTTTAACATTTTTTATTTTATTTTGGTTATGGGTTCATCAATAGGGCCGACAATCCTTCGTAAGGACCTGTGATACGGAAATATAAGGACGGTGGGTTGCAACCCACGTGACTTCAACTAACCAACCCTTTAACATTTTTTATTTTATTTTGGTTATGGGTTCATCAATAGGGCCGACTATCCTTCGTAAGTACCTGTGATACGGAAATATAAGGACGGTGGGTTGCACCCCGTAGCTGTTATAAAAACACACTCAATCACCGAGCCTTCATCAAAATATTTTGGTTTCTTCTCTTTTGCAGGTCAGGCGATCGTACAATAACAATTGAAGGGCTCTCATATCATCCTCATCAAAATATTTTGGTTTCTTCTCCTTTGCAGGTCGGGCGATCGTACGAATACTCATATCATCCTCATCAAAATATTTTGGTTTCTTCTCCTTTGCAGGTCGGGCGATCGTACGATAACAGTCGAAAGGCTCTCATATCATCCGTCCACCTGACTCAGATGGCCCCCGCTAAGAGAAAAGAAACTGATAGCTCCGCCGGACTCTCCTCAAAAAAAACGAAGATGGCAACGACAAAACCCGATATAGAAGAAGGAGAAATGAAGCATGCCTGCAAAGAAAAGTCAGAAGATCTTACCAGGGCTTTGGATTTCAAAAGTCAAGGATACACCGTCGATTTTTTATTACCTACGCGAGAGGGAGCGAAAGCAGTCGCAGAGCTCGCCAAAAAACTGGGCTACGACAATGGCGGAAAAACCATCGATTGGTTATTGCCAGTTCAAACAGGGCCCTTGCAAGAGGTGACAAGAGAGCTAGGCCTCGACAGAGGTGGGCAAACCATTGATTGGATATTGCCAATGGTATCCAAGGACTTTATAACGCTCAGAAATTTGTTGGGCTTCCAAGAAAGCGAAAAAACTATACAATGGTTATTGGATGCGGCAAAACCTGCCATTGCCGCAAGAATTGGAAGACTGTCTGCCGCTACAGGTACCACAGGATACTCATCACCTCCATATTCTACTTCACAGTTTTCACAGAACCCACAAGGTACATTTACGCGCACAGCTGGACTAGGAAGAGGGACTACTCCTACACCCACACCCACAGGAGGACTAGGAGGGAGTACAGCAAGGTATTCGTCTTCTTCAAATGCTCACACTTTTGCCACGCCCAAACTCACACCCATTCAAAGCAGCACATGTCCTGTTACGGCGCAACGATCAGATATTCCTAATACAGGAGGAAGTGCAGCAAGGTATTCTTCAAATCTTAATACTTCCACACCCAGTACTACAACACCCAAACCAGGTCCTGTGGCAGCGAATCTTTCAGATCTACCAATTCCTAACAATTACTTTAATGGATTTCCTGGTGGTCAACCCCAATTAAACGGATATGGCCAATTTCAGAATTCTTCTAGAATGATGCAGCCAATGTCCAGTCCTCAATCTCAAATTGGCAGTAGCCATTACCAGGGAATTAAGTCACTGCAAGAAGCAAGTGTACAGAATATTCAAGTTCAAAGCAGCACAGGGCCTGTTACGGCGGAACGATCAGATATTCCTAATACGTGCTTTAATGGAACTCCCACACACACAGGAGGACCAGGAGGAAGTGCAGCATGGTATCAAGATCCTGTGGCAGCGCATCGTCCGGATCTACCAATTCGTAACAATCACTTTAATGGATTTCCTGGTGCTCAACCCCAATTATTAAACGGATATGGCCAATTTCAGCCAACGTCTAGTCGTCAATCTCAAATTGGCACTAGCCATTCCCAGGGAAAGTCGCAAGAAGCAAGTGTACAGAACATTCAAGTTCACAACAGAGTGGGTAGCAGGCTAAAACCAATGGGTAAACCACAGAATAATCGGGCTGCCCCCAGTGGCAATATTTTTGGGCCTGAAAAGGGAGTATCTACCCCGATGCAGCATGGCAATATTGTTGGGCCTGAAAAGGGAGTATCTACCCCGATGCAGCATGGCAATATTGTTGGGCCTGAAAAGGGAGTATCTACCCCGATGCAGTATGGCCATGGTGCTAGTGCTGAATATGGTGATAACACAATTAGAATGGATCAGCTGCAGGCACCTCCACAGATAAACCATCTAATTCCCCGCGGTTCTAAGTCTCTTAATGAACTCGGAAGAACATGCGAGGAACAAACCCAGACTCCTGCCATGCAGCTGCCTGTCGAGAATGGAGATGCAGCTTCAAACAACGCAAATCAGATGAGCTCCTGGATTCCTAATCCCAATCCTAATCTTGCTCAGAATTCTATTATGCAAACGCAAGCTCCCGCTGATCAGAATTTTGAGCCTGAAATGGAGGAAGGAATGAAGAATAACTGGCAGAAGCGGAATCTACAGGGGTACAGGTTAGTTATACGGATATGGGGAGGTACATGCAGTCATATAACAATGGTAGGGGAGTGTTCTCACTATTAAACTTCTTTTTTACCTTTCCCAAGTAATTCTTTTTTTTGGTATATTTTTAGGTGGATTTTTTTTTTCTTTCTTTCTTTCTGCAGGTTTAGTAGGTTCTTATTATTTTCTACTTATTATTGGCAGACATCAAATAACCATCCAGGAAATGAATCTGGTCAATTTGACCAGTACATCCCAGGTTCAAGCGTCAAAGATCCCGCTCCATTGGAGTCAGATGATGACTAGCCAATCATTTGAAGATTAGTTAGATACAGTTCTTTCAGTTTTTGATAGCGGTTAGCTTTCTTTTGCATTATGTAAATGTTAGTAACAGTAAACTTCGATGTTAGCTACCTAAATACTCTTTCTAGGAAACTAAGGAAGTACATGTTTTGGATGACTTTCAATGCACTCAGATGGCCAACAAACCTGGTTTCCTTCGGGGGCAGGTTGAGGCCTAATTGTCGTATTAAGTGGAATTTTTTGAAGTGTTGTTTTTTTGAGTATATTTTCAAGTGGAATTTTCAAAAGTGCTGTTTTTTTTGGTATATTTTCTGGTAGAATTTTCGTGGAATTTTCAGAAGTGTTGTTTTTTGGGATATATTCTCAGGTGAAATTTTCAGAAGTGTTGTTTTTTTTGGTATATGTTCAGGTGGAATTTTCAGAAGTGTTTTTTTAAAATATATTTTTAAGTGAAATTTTCAGAAATGTTATTTTTCTGCGTATATTTTCAAGGTGAATTTTCAGAAATATGTTATTTTACAATAAACAGAAAGAAGTTGCGAAAACATGGACACCAATAGTTCAGATACCCTATGACTGCAAAGAAAGGTTAGAGAAACTTGCTAGACTTTTGGATTTAAAAACTCTGAAATCTCTAGGATCTACTGTCAATAGAGGTAGCCAAAGAAATCACTGATCTCAGTGGAGACCTTGGCCACAACACTTGCGGGCAGACCATCGATTGGTTATTACTGCAGGCAGATCCCGCCATTGGAAGATAAGATGTATCTACCGTTATTGCAGGGCACTCAACAATGCCACCAATGCAAGCCCCTCCCTTCCCTACTTGACAGTTTTCACAGAATTCACAAGGGGTCACATCATTTACTTTTACATGCATATCAGGACTAGGAATTACATGCAGTAAGGCATGGTACTCTTCAAGTCCTTATCTTCCAGATTTCACACCCACAATGGTTTGAAGCTGCACAGAGGTTTTGATTAAGTTGTATGTGCATTACAATATTTAAGATAATTTTTTGAGTAAATTGTTTCAATACGAGATAAAAAAAAACCTTCTAAATGGTCTTAAACTTTGTCTTTATTTTTATAGAGACAATATAGAATACAAGTATTATTGTATTTTTAGAGACAACAAAAAAATTCTCTTTAGAAACAACATATAGGATGAGATTTTTTTGTACTTCTTTAATTGTAAATTCATATTAGAGCATAATAGAATCGAACCACTAACTTTTTCCTTGAAAAAAAAGGTACTCTTCCATTCAACTAACATCCTTTAAACATGAGTGTTATCTTGATAAAAAATTATAAAAATAAACAAGACAAAAGGTCAAAATAACATGGTCAAAATCAACATGGTCAAAATCAGCAGCAATATATTATATTGACAACTATATACAAATTTATGATGCTCCCTCTTCCGGATAGAATATATTTTCATAACACAAAACATCACAACATTTTTAACAGAAATCCAAAACGGTAAATAACAACTCCATTACAAGCGTTGACTTTAAGTATCTGTAAAAAAGATCCTCAAGAACACACTCGGAAAAATTTATGTTGAATACATTTCTTCCTCATGTAACTAGCATTATCTCTCCTTCAAAATAGCATTTTGTAGATATTGTACAAAAGAATGACCACGCATGAATTTTTTTCCACATCGTGAATAATAACAAAACGTGTTCAAAGGAGAAAAAATTCGGAACATTTTTTAAATCTTTCCAAAACATAAACTTCAGCTACAATCACCAAAATATAAAAATCTTTCTCTAAATTTGAACAATTATAATGAAACAACGCAGTTAATTTCCAAAACCATGTTCAATAGAGCGGTTTTGGAAATTCCATGCATTTGCAACTGGTTTTTTAAATCACTCTGTTGAACATGGTTTTCCATAACGCAGTTAATTTCCAAAACCATGTTCAACAGAGTGGTTTAAAACCCCAGTTGCTCTATTTCTCACAACGCAGTTAATTTCCAAAACCATATTCAATAGAGCGGTTTTTAAGGTAGGATAGCTAAAGTGAATAGTCTAACGATTTCATGCATTTGCAACTGCAGTATTGATTTCATGCATTTGCAACTGCAGTATTGATTTCATAAGATACGTTTCACAATATTTCAAATATAGACGTAAAAAATTCTGATATTACTCGAGAGAAACCAATGTACTTTCAAGTCACTCAGAAGATTACCTGTCACTCAGAAGATCACCTGTCCAAAATATGATCATACTAACAACTCTCCAGAAGTAACAATAAAAACACGAGTAGTCGTTAACACGAGTAGAAAATTATAAAAACAAAACGACACTGAGTGAAAAAAAAGAAACTGAGTATGAGCAACTAGAGGGAAAATGTTAAGAACTGTAGGTGGTTCAGATTCCCATTGGGCATCAACAACCTCTATAGTCCATTTCTCTGAACCAAAACAAAAAGTGGGAACATTCTCGACTAGTGAAACCTCCTCTTATTCCGTTTTTTTGGCTTCATCTGAAATAATAAGTCAACTTGCAAAACGGAAGAATAAAAATGAATTTAAGCACCGAGTTATCATAAAACTTTTTATATACAATAATTTGTAAAGCATAAATGAAGTATATTCATTGGCCTAGACTTGATTTTACCATGGCATCCCATTTATAACCCAGGGCAATTGTTCCTCACATACCTAAAACCATCCTTGCTAACATACAAAACATACCACCATTGTTTTGTTTTCCCTTGTTATTCACAGGAATACCATTGTCAACACGTTTCATTGGAGAATTAGTGTTGCAAAAAGAAATAGTCAGAATATTACAAAGGGATGCTTCTCTTATAGGCTATAAGGAAGAAAAACGATGGTGATTAGAATAAAAGCTTTAAAAATTTTAAAATATGAACCAATTTGGCTGAAGTAAATGAACATCTTGCGAAACCAAATTGGGAAAATGATTCAACCAATCTTTGGACAAGCTTCTTATATGTAAACAAATCATATTACTAGAAATTTGTTGTCAATTTCCTTATCAAATTGGTTCTTGGATGCCCTTCATTTAACTTATCAAAGACTTAGGTACACATACAAGGTCAAAAAAAAGCACGCAGTGACAATAATTGAAAGTTCTAACATTTTTCTTTTCACCTAATATTATTGTCACTTAGGATATATTTTAACTAGTACCCATTTCCATCAACCCTGTTGGTATAATATATAACCCTAATAACATCGACTTGCATACAACATTGTTTCATATCAACAATATTCACGCAATAAGAACATACTCCACTAGGGTTGAGAATAATACAAAACACCAATGTGAACATATTAACCTCACAAGCATCACATATTAACCTCACAAGCATCGTAACCACAAATCCAACAGATACTTAGCTTGAGGAACCTTCAACAATGGCAATACCAAGAGTTTAGCAATTTTGATAGAGAGGATTTGGGAATTGAGGGCCCCATTTTTTAGAAATCCTTTGACAACCTATGAGGAGGGATCCCTCCACCCATCCATTTTTTTGTTAAATGTTGGAAAAATCATTGCTTAAAGTATAAGTTAGTGGCACTATAATAAAGAAGGAACCAAATATAACATGTTCAATAAGAATCCCACTATGAAATCCATTTCATATGTTTCCAATGAATCTTGAAAACCAAGGATGACTCAATGGAACATTAAAAGAGGAAAAATCAAATTCCATAAGATTAGACATCAATCCCCTTACTTGTTTTCTCCCTAATTATAAATGCTACAAATGATGGAGTCCAAAAACTCAATTTTCCATATTTTATAAGGAAAAAAAAAACACACGGTTGTTAATGTATACGATTCATGGTGAAATTTTTCATGCACATCACGATGTGGAAATTGTTTACTAGAAAATTACAATATTTGTTGGTTATTTATCATTTATGAGTGATCATAAAAAAAAACCATGACATTGCCAACATTGGGAGACCTTGTTTATACCAATTGGGAAAATGAACAAGTGATTGAGAAAAGATATGAAACATAGTTGAATGATAGCTCTCTCTTTACCCTTCTCCAACATAGGAATCCTTTTATTCTCCTTATTGTAATGAAATTTTTAAATCCAACAAAAATAGAAACATGTACAATACATAAAAAAAATTGCAAACCAAGATTCCAAACATAAGGAGTGAATTTAAATTAATATTGTATGGCATCTTGTTAAATAGAAAATATAAAGAAAGCCTAGCAAGCTTACTACTCATAGTTTCCTAGAGAATTTCTTCCAAACATGTTTTCCAGTTTCATCAAAGGGATAGGAAATGGAGGAAAAGTACATTGTACCAAGAAGCTTGAATGTGTTTGAACATGTGTGACCTCCTTTTGAGTATCACTTATATATTTGTGATCAATATCCTCATGGTATCCTTACTCTAAATGTATTGTTGTTGTTGGTTGTCTAGATTGATGTTAAAAATCCTCATCTTCAATACAATCAAAATCTACATGGTCCAATGCACTCTTACATATACTTGAAAAAATTGTACCCTATTGGCTTGACATCAAAATCCCAATGCATGAAGTCCATAATGATCATTGACCATTGTTTCCACTATGCCTTCTATTTTGCACCTTTTAATTCCTCAATAAATTTAACGGAAATTTTGTTAGTCCTTTGTTGCTTCTCCCCTCACCTGTAACATAGATTGGAAGAGGATATTGTATTGACACAGTATTAAATTCATCCATGGTGTTGTTTTATGCACAATTTATCATCATTTCATGTTGTATAACCTTCATAATGGGACTAATGTATGCACTACCTTCCTTCCCCTTAATATTTTATTGACTTCATCCTAGACTCAGAAAGGAAAAGTGAAAGAGTGTAATATTACACTTCCTCCTCACTTTAGATGTGGTCCCATGCATTGTCTCCCTTACAACTCATAAAAAGCTACTTATGAATAAGTTGGATTAGATTATGCATTAAAATCAACCATTGAGGGTAAATAAATAGATCTTAGAGCTAGGTGTCTTGTTGCAAAAAAGCATGCTAGTGATGCAAGGTATTCATTGAACATGGATGAAAGACAACGGCATGACCATAATAAAAAGGAAATTTCTTGCGGCGAAAAATATTTAAGGAGATCCCACAACCCTTAATAAATTTCTTGGGGAGAATAAATACATCAAATTTGGATAAAATGATGAGAAATTTGATGATCATAATTGATGTTTTGTAAAATATAAACATAGGAAAACAAAGAGAGATTCAAGGGCTCTGACAATCATAAACCATTAAACGCAAATCTAGGAGGGTTAGATCACAATGGTTACTAATATCTTCAAAAAAAATTTGATTCAATACAAGAAACAAATAAGTAGTACACAAGCGTTGGTGATCAAACCCTTCAATTTGTTGAAAGTTTTATATATAAACACATAAATTCTCAATCACCCAAGTGTCACAACAATCATGATGAAGCAAAAGTATTAGTAAATATAATGCACAGAAAATGAAACTACTATGTGCCTGCATGTGACACCCTCTTCCCACATCTACCCAAGTAACCAGATAATCGAGGTAAACATGTGATGAGAGGCTACTATATCGAGATTAAACCTCCTATGTGACATTCAGGAATTGCAACTAATAGAAAGCACATCAAATACCTTGTACAACATCCAAAATACCTACAGGAGGTAGCCCAACCCTTCAGACCTCTTACCCCTGGCTCATACTAACAATTTGACCCTTTTAAGCCATAGTTGCAGGAATAAGACTACATGCCTCCAGCATGGAGGCAATAGCCCCAAGAATAACATTGCATTCCTATTGCTAGGGACCCAAATGTCAAGTTCTGCTTCTGCAACTCTGGGATTTGAGCCACCTTTTTAGGCCCAGAGCTCTGGTCACTTCGTGAAAACTTATGGTATGAAAAATAACATTAGAACAATGATACTGAATAAATCACATGAACAAGAACTCATATAGAGCCTGTCTATCCATGCCAGGAATTTTGTCAAACATGTCACAAACAATGAATATATTGGTGTAAACAACAGATTTAAACATAGGGGTGTCATACTTATCTGCAAATTGCTAAGAAGCATTGCTCCATTACATCATTAGTTGGAATACAATATATTTTACCATAGACACATTGTGCATTCATTTACAAGTAAATACTTGGAGAGAGGCATACATCATCGCTGATAAATACATGTTTATAACCAACATAATTAAAAAATGTATATACTATGGATACAACAACAATATAATCCACATAATAAATATTGCATTTTCATGCCAAATACCAAAGTAATATGCTCTTCATTACTGAATGTAAAAACCAACCAGAGATGGGACTTCCATGTTCCACTTGACCATCGATTGGTTGAGCCAAGTATAATTTCACCCAATGATCCTTATGCCATATTCCAAGCATGAACGTGGGATCTCATCAATCACAACCAATAGAGGGCTTCTAGAGGAAAAACCATCTCAACCCTCAACCGGTGATTCCACCTAACAGTTGGGCATCACAACCATCAACCATTGGTCTCCATCCAAGTTGTTCGAGGGCTCCAGAGTTCATGTTCCAACGAGGGCTTTAAGGAACTAATAACTCAACCCACAACTAAATTAATCATGAGAACCAACCATACAAAAATCAATGGAAATAAACCCACAACATCATGTCTATCCAGGAAATGGCAAGGCTATGAAAATCCACATGCATACACCATGCATGCCAAAACTAATGAGGTAAAAATACATGAAACGCGAAACCTGTTGTCAAATTCTACTATAATTGTTGATCCTAATGTCCACTTGTGCTTTCATGCTCTTCCTTTTCCTTATTTCTCTAAATTACCTAATATCCACACTCTCCAAGAGTGCTCCAAGAAAACTCTAAGTATCCAAGAGTATGACAAATAGAGAGAGAATAATGAGAGAGCTCCAAAATGAATTGACCAAAATCTTGAACGAGCAGAAAAGCTTGCCAACTGATCATCAAAAGCCTTTTTATCAATGAGGCCACTATTTTCTTCAATTTCCATTATTTTCCTTTAGTTTCCTGCTCACATGCAATTTGTGACCTTCCACCTTATTTTTCTCTTATTTTCCATTATTTAAATAAATGATTGCCAATAAATTCCACTTTTCCTTTCGAAAGCCTTTTTCATTTCCTTTGTCGATTTCCTTTATCCATAATAACCAAAATGAACAGCCACTAGGATATTTTTCCCAACATTCAGCTTGGAATACATGTCCCATCAACTATGGTCTTATATGTCTTTACATGGATTTTTAACGAGGGATGTTACAAAACCCTCCCCCTTGGGGGAGCATTATCCTCAATGTTCAATAAAATATATAACCAGTAAGACCACTCAAAACAAATCATACTCTGCATGCAGCTTTATAACATAGCTCGTTGCAGTATTTAAAATGACCATCTGCTAAAAAAGGACAAAGATACCATTTACTAAAGCTTTATAACACAACTCATTGTGGTATTTACAATTATAACCACATTTGCTTAAACCAATAAATAGCCATACTTTCTTTGGATCTTTATAACCAGCTTGATATAATACTTACATTATATACACATATGTGCATTTTCTCAACCAAGAAATAAAAGGATACGATTGTCGTATCAAGAACAAGGGAATCCAGAGGCTCCCACCTCCACCCTAAAAGTAATACTAGGATTCATTTCCTTCCCAAGAAGTCCAGAGTCCACTTCCAAAGTCAAAGTGTACATCTAATGTCCATCGCCACAATCTTGTGCTACTATATCGTTAGTGAAAAGTTACCGACTCATTGTTTGAGGGCACACTCCCAATGTGCATTTGATTCCATCTGGAAATACTAATGAACAAAAAAAATCCATCCCCAACCTTCCCTTATCTGTTAAATAGTCCCTCGGGAAATGAGGTAATCCCCTTTTGCATAGTCACACACCTTCCAAGTTTTGTTGGCACCCCCATAAGAGGAATTCCATCCCTTCACGATGCTTCATCGAATTGGAAGATACAAAAAACATAGAATATCCCTACCTCAAAACCATCATACCAGTCATAGCATGCTCATGGAAATCAATGGAAACTATTGGGTACCAGTGCACCACAATGACCCTGCTCCTGAAGTGCTTTACCAACATACTATTGCATGTTTTGATTCCTTTTGTTGTTGTTGTTGTTAATGTTTGGAATCAATTTCAACCACCCAACCAAGAAATTTTCGTGATTCATATACGAAGTACATAACGACCATTAGATTTAAAATAAATTGTAATAAAATAAAATCATACCTCATTGGTATCTCGTCAATAAGGTACACTTGGAATCTTGTTCACTTCCATTCACAACAAGCCAAACCAGTTGTTTGATCAAATCATCATGTATAAATATATCACATTCAGTTAGCTCAAAATGAAAGCATCATAAATTAAAATCATGAAATCAGATGAAATAACCATAAACCATAATCATAAATCACATGTAACCATCATAAGTTAGAATCACAAACCACATGCATAATAATACTAAAATAAAATACCAATACTAATCCTTTATAGGTTCATACTTATGCCTTTTCTCTTTTTGTACACACATCGGATTTGTTTCCACACCCAGAAAGCATCTAGTTCCCTTGGTTCTCTTTACTCACATACACATACACACCATGTACATCACAAAAAATACATCCACACAATGCATACAACACCACACAATGCCTACACCTACACTAGCATACGACACATATACATACACCTGGTGTACTATATAACACAATACATACGCCTACGCCGGCATGCAACACATACACCTACACTCGGTGTACAATAAAACAAAATAAATATACATATACATATACGTAGACAAATTACAACAAAAAAAATACACAATCGTACCTCATTCCCTTAGCACAAAATGTACGACTTGCGCAAAATACCACATGTATACTAGTACCATATGGACAACATGTAGAAAATACCACTTGTATACAACACTACCTACACAACGTGTGCACAAAATCACATGTACACGACACCACAATGTGTTCACAATGCCAAATTTACATCACACCAACAATAAAATGTGTACACAATACAAAATGTGCGCAAAACCGCATGCATGACATGTACATGACACCACATGTACACAACACCACATGCACAACATGTACACGACACCACCTGCACACAACACCACATGCATACAACACCATATGTACAATCATGCACACAACACCATATATTCATACCACTGCATATTCAACATGCACATAGCACCATACGTACACAACACCAAATATCCAACACACGCACAACACGATATGCACACAATACCACACATCTAACATGCATATAGTACAATATGTACACAACACCACATATATCACATGTACATTACCGTCCATCTATACTTAGCATTGCATATGTAATATACACTCAACACCATATATAAAACATGCATACAACATCATATGTACACAATATCACATATGCAACATTACACATTACCATAGCGACAGTCACGGAATATAAAAAATTTAAAACATATACACAGTATTAGTAATGCACATCCATAGACCACACACTGACCCCACAAAAAACCTTGCTTCGAGTGTGTTTCCACTATCTATGCTTATCCTAGCATACTGCAAATCATACTACTTTGACTTCGTTGATGTACCCCTTAGCATTACATGTCCATAACATAAACATAGGCATATTACATGCATATAATATAAATTCATTTCAACATGATAATAAAGTCATATATATTTTAGGGTTACTCTTCCCAGTTGATTCCTCATAAGACCAGGAACCTCTTCATGCCATTCACTTGCATAAGAAATCATTCCTCCACTAGAATGATCCTTGCACACTAGCACATTTGGCCCAATTTCCGATGGCCAAAATGTCTCTCTTGCGACACATAGGCGTCCCAAGAGCAACACTTTGAGGCGGGGAAAAACATGGTTTCTCTCAGAGTCACAATTCTGACACTTCAATAAAGTGTCGGAAGAGCGACACATTTTTTGACATTTCCAGATGGTGGTTTCTCTTCCAACATTACTTTATGAGCATCGCTATCCTGATGTTAGCAAGATTGTCATTTTTCCGACGTTACCTAGACCGTCGCTATTCTGACATTAGCAAAAGCATCGCTCTACCGACGTTCCATAACCGTCGCTCTACCTAAATTCCAAAATGTCTCTCTACCAACGTTCCATAACCATCGCTCTTCCAATGTTTTTCAGGTTTTTAAAATCATGTCGTAAGTTTGACGATTGTGACTTTTAGTTGCTTTATCAATGTCTTGTAGAGTTTGTTAGATGTCCAACGTCTTGCAGACTTTGTTGCAAGTCCGATGGTTCAGAATTTGTCCAAAAACTATCGCTATTCCAATTTTTGAGACTTGTAGTCACTCTACTGATGTTTTGCAGATTATGTCGGAAGTCTGACGTCTTTTAGACTTTATCACAAGTCCGATGGTTGTAAGTGGATAACAAGCATCAGAATAATGACGGAAAAAAATGTATATGGAAAAAAAAACAGGTGCAGTATTCGAGCTCGAGGAATACGTCCAATGATATCAGAGCATCTCAAGAAATGTGTACTGTGATGGCAGATGACCTCGATAGGTACATGTTTTCACCTAATGATTTACTTCCTCTTCTAATTTGTTAAGGATGGAATAAGTTGGATCAAAGAATCAAATTTTAAGCCTATTTTAGACTTGTACAGGTTGGCTCCAAGATATATAGGTTGGCTACTCCACTAAAGATATGTCAACCTCCTCAAAAGACATGTAAATTCAATAGGTTAAAATGAGTATAAATAGAGGCTAAACTTTCCTCCATTTTGTCCTTCATTCATTGAAGAAATAAGTAGAAGACAAGAAAAAAATTTATGAAGACAAGGAATCAGGATGAAGATCATAAACCAAACTCTTCTATGGCATATCTCCTAAAGGACCAAACTTATATGTGATCCATCTATGTACTAAAAACATCAAAGCCTTTGTGATTCATCTCTTAGGAAATATAGGACCAAAAGTCTGAAGTAATTTCTACGCAAAGTAATTGAAATTTTTTTGTGCAACGAAATAAATGTATCTCTTTGGGAAGGGGCCAAGAACTTATCGATTGTTTCTAAGAAATCAGACCGAAAATTTGTGAGAAAGAGTTGAGATCCTGCAGTTGAATTTCTGTGTGAAAAATTATTGCATCACTTACGGAAGAGGATCCTACATTCCTTGTTTTCTTAATATTGTCATCATATTAAGAAGGGACTACTAGTTTTATTTACTCTTTTTGTTAGGGCGGTAGAGCCTCATTAATGTGCACTAGTGTTATATGTTCCCAAATATTGTCGAATCTCATCTTATGAACATGAGTGCAAGGTAGGGGACATAGTGAAGAGCTAGTTCAACGAAGGAAGTTAGGAGTAGATAAATTGGAGAATTGATACTATATGATTTGAGGAATGAAATATATTGTTATATGAGCAGAAATTCTTGGATCATTCATAGAAGACCTTGTTTAAAGCATGCATGAAGATCTTGTTGAATACTTGAACCCCTGTTGAAGAAGCCTCATTTAAGCAGAATTGAAATTCATTGAAGTAGCCTCTTGGTAACAGATCTTGATAACCATTTTTGGAGCTGTAAAATGTATCTATGATAAATATCTTGATGATGAGAAACCTAACCTATGAAAATCTGAGACAGAACGTGGGATATGATTTGTAGCGGATCTTGTATATTTTGGAGCAGACTTTGGAGACTAATTGAAATAGATTAGATTCTTGACCTAAGTACATTGGAAGATATGTCAAACATACCATTGAATACTTCTGAATAAATCCATTGAATCTTATTTGAAGTATCTTGGAGGAATTCTATACCACCTATAGAAGAATTTGTTGAAGTAAATCTTGGAGCAGTATGTGAGGCATTTGGAGCAGTATTGGAGACATTCTTGAAGCATTGGTAAAATATTGTTTTAGAGATATTTCAAGTATTGTTGTAGAAGCTTATGGAATAATTGAAGCCATATTGAATCCACCTTAAAGGATTGAAACATGAATAGAAGGTTGGATCCTTAGAGGATTGGATTCCTCATATAATATTGGAGTCTTCTAGGAAACTAGGTTGGAGCCTTGATTGTCTTTGAGGATTGGCTTCCTCATAAGATTTTGGAGCCTCATTGAGAAAAACTTGGATCTTGGATTGATTTTTTAGTATTGGAGTCCTCATACGAGGTTGGAGCCTTTTTGGGATCAAGGTTTGAGCCTTGACGGAATTTTATTGTACGGGTTGGAGCTTGATTTTTTGTAAGAGGATTGGAGTCATCATTAGTTACATCAATGACAAAGGGGGATATTGTTGAGATGTCATCATTATTTCCATTTATGACCCAATTGAATTTGGCTTCTTGATCTTACCTGCAGTGAGGTTTCCACCTAGATCCAACATTATGCATGGAACCATAACACCCCTAACATTGGCAAACAAAGGGATTATCAAGAAAAATAAAGGAAATTTGTAACTTGTTTTTAATGAAAATTTGTACAAAGACTTAAAGAGACGTTGTTGAAACATAAAATTATATTTTGGATGCACTATAACCATAATTTATGAAAGTGTTCTTTATAAATACCAACACATTGCTTGGAGCTCACATATGTCAAAAAATAAAAAATGTCGAATGTGATGGAAAATGAATTCATTGGGTACTTTTTTCCACCTAATGGTTTACTTTCTCTTACAATTTGGTAAGGATGGAATAAGCCAGATCAAATAACCAAATTTGAAGCCTATTTTAGACCTGTATAGGTTAGCTCCAACATATATAGGTTGGCTCCTCCACTAAAGATATATTCGCCTCCTCAAAAAGACATGATAGTTCAAGAGATTCAAACAAGTATAAATAGAGGTTGAACTTTCCTCCATTTTAGCCTTCACTCATCCAAAAATTAAGTAGAAGATAAGAAAATAAAGTCAAAAGAAGACCATGAACAAGGACTAAGTCTAGAAACATGATTATTTTGTGGCATATCTCCTAAAGGATCGAAATTATCTCTGATCCATCTTTGTACTAAAAAGACCGAAGTATTTGTGATTCATCTTTGAGGCATAAGACCAAAAGTATGAAGTAATTTCTGTGAAAATTAAGTGAAACATTTTTTTGCATGGAGGTAAAGGTATCTCTAATGGGCCAAGACCTTGTGGATTATCTTTGAGAAAGTAGACCAAAAATTTGCAAGAAAGAGCTCAGATCCTAAGGTTGAATTTACGTGTGAAAAATTATTGACACATTTTCACTCCACCTCTCACTGGACATTTTCATTAACCACATGGTCTAGTTTGAATACAAAACACCATTATACAAGGAGATCACTTCCTAGTGTAGGTTGATCTTAATTCTTGGGGCATTAGCCTACAAAAATAACAACACATTGCACAACTATGTCATATAATTTGAGGTACTAGATCAGAAAGAAATGCAATATTTCCACAATTAACTCTTTATAGTTGTGCATATCATAATTCCCAACACAAGTAACTTCTCATCCTACAAAGACAAACATCTTCTCTACAGACAGAGTTGGAGCATGATGACCCTTGCGAAGGTTTTATGCATAAACATCTATAACAAATCTCAGGGAAAATAATTTATTAAGGTTTCCATATTTCAATAACAGATTAGAAAATAGCATAGTATAAAATGTTAAGTAATTCAATATTATCAAAGGCACATGCACTGCAAGCATTTATACATTCACTAGTAATGAGATTCTAATTACAGATTTTGACACACACAAATGCACAATCCAACTCCTAACAGAATATTTATAGTGTTATAACACTCTCAATTATTGGATGACTTAAATAGCCGATTTGAGGTCCACAAGTTAACCTATCAATGAATACTATCCCTAAGAATACTCTAGATATGTGCAATATACAAACTAGGATCCCAATCTCCATAAATGTAGCTTCGATTCAAATAATCTCAAATAGTTTGAAAGAAATATATAATATACAAAAGGAAAAAAAAATGCACAAAAGTAATAAAAAAATACACACAAGTAATAGTATCATATGAATAGAGTAGAGTTAGTATAAAGGTCGACCCAACGATGAATGCACAATTTTTCCGTTGACTATAAATTTACATTCTAAGCTCTAAAATTAGTCTAATTATTATACTTTTTGAGCAATTATGTACCCCCTACGTTGCTATAGAACATGTAGCAATGAGGTTTTGGAAAGGTATTTTCCATTATATTGTCTTTATCTAAACTTAGTGGACAACATACCACAATCCCCACCTATGTATGGAACAAATTAATGGCCTTGTATCTTTTACAGGAAGAGCCATTGCGGACATCTAATTTGCAGAAACTAGGGAAACATATATCCTAGAAACTTTTAAACATTAATCATTTCGAAAAATATTGCTACCCCTACCTCTAGATCCAATCATGTAGAGAAGCAACAAAAACCAAATTTTTAACCCAAGGGTAACTGGTAACAATTAACTGGTGAGGGGCATTGCAAGTGATCCCAGAAAGAAGTGAAAAACATGTATCCACATGCATAGGAATAAAACCAGTCACTAGGAAGACAAATAAAGCATGAACCTTATCCACAGTAAAAAATGAGTCAAAATATGAGTCATTTGATCCTAATTGTCTAGATTCAATCTGAGTTGAAAACTAAGTCATTGTATCTAAGTTGATCTGAGACTGGGTTAAAACCTGACTTGATAGGTGGCTCAGTCAAAGTCTCAGTAGTTTTAAAAATTTTATTGTAGGTGCATTTTTCAATGTCTCAATGTGAAATAAATCTATTCCTTGGTCTTCCGTAAATTCATTGTATTTGTATGTCCATCATTGTCAGTTGTCGCGAATAGAGAAGGGTTTACATCTTTAGATATAATAAGGTACTACAATTATAGCATAGGTACTACATATTTAGAGATATTTTTCCTTGGCATAGGTTCATCATTTTCACATAGACACAAATTATAGCTTTCTACAATTATGGCTCATGTTATTTGACAAAATTTATTTTCAAATGGAAGTACCAACCAGTTTTTCAACCTAATTCTGAGCATGAATTTACAGTCCAGATTCCGGGGAGCCTTATCTATTGCATACTTACCAACAACATCTTCAGATGGCACTTCTACTTCATTGAGAGTACTAACAAGTTTTTTAACCTCCTCCAAAGTACCATTCTACAAGGCAAACACATTATTTTTAGTATAGTGCATTATAGGGAGCACTATTTTCAGTATAAATTTGAGGACTAATCCTTTCTCATTTTCTTTCCATTCTTCTCTCTTCTTTTGTGACTGTATGAATGAGGTTTTTTTCAAATTACTTTTCAGCTTGGGTAGTTTAAATATCATGGTGCCATCAGGTGACTGAAATAGCATTTTTCCACCTTTGCTATAGGGGACCTTGCTTGGAGGTTTACACTACATTCGGAATCAATGTGCCTTTGTGATTGGGGTGTTCCCATTTGAGGAAATGACTCCCCTCCTTCCTTAGCCATCCTGAACACCTTTGGACTCCTAGAGCATGGAATCAGCTAGAGGTAGACAGGTCAATCTTGGGATCTTTTTTATTTTTGATTGTACAAATTGTTTTTCTTCTTACACCTTTGAGACTCCTTGAGCACGAAATCAAGTGTAGCTAGATGGATCAATATTAGGATCTTTTTTATTCTTTGATTGAACAAATTGGTTTTCTTCTTACATCCTTGAGACTCCTACAACATCAAATCAACTACACCTAGACGTATCAATCATGGGAGCTTTTGATTCTTTTATTTTAGAAATTGCATTTTATTTTTAATCACCAGTAGCCTAAATTGAGATTGATCCTCTTCATTTCTTTGTTCCTTGTTCCCCTAAGATTGATTAGGAGCAGAATGAGCATCCTGCTAGCAATTCCTAAAAAAATGCCCAAATCTGTAGCAAATACTACACTTGAAAGCTAGTTGATAGTAATACAATTCTTGGAGGAAGATCCTCTCATCCAACTATAGAGGAATGGCCTCCACGAGACCTTTATCCAACTCAACTTCAACACAAATAAAAGACAAAAAAATTGGCATTCCTTGTGTTGTGCCACTTCAAGTAACTTCCCAAAGTCGCCATCGATATCCTTTAGAATAGCCTTGTCCCAAAATATCAACAAAAAAATGGGATGCAAACCCATAAAAAATCAAGGAGAATTCCTCCATTGGATTGAAGTTTAGAGGCCAAGGATTTAGATACAGAGTAGCAGTGTCTCGAATCCTGTAAAATAAGGACCTAAGCAAAATAGTAAATCCTAATATTCTTCAGATATGAACAAGAAAGAAAATACACCTATTAAAAGTGCAAAAATAGAGAGTTGTCCCTACATATTTGGAGCCCAACAATCTGAGATCCATATATCTACTACAATCAGACTATGACGCAACCTAGTGAATTTACATATCAATGCACATCCTGTGAGGATGGACACTTTTCATCAAATTTTTGAGGTCTAGATCAACATAGATGGGATCATTACATTCTTCACAAATTGGCTTGGGGGCATCTTCACAGGAATGAATAAGGCGACTAACAAATTTTCAAGAAATGTATTTGGATGATCAAAAGCAAGGTTGGAAAAATTAGTAGACACAATCTAGACATCCATTGAAAACATACTCTCTATTCGTCAAATAATAATGATGCCAATTTCTAACTAGAGTATTAGCCCAACAAGGATCCCCTCCTTTCCAAAACATCAAAACATTCATTGATTTTTTCCTTAGGTGTAACATTCAAGATAGGGATAAGATGGCAGCCTTTTCTATGGATAATTTAATATTGCTTTTTATGAATTTGTGGGACCCCAACTCTCAGCTAGGTGATGTGAAATTTATTTCCTTAGCCTCCTAGATGACCTGTGAAGATACCATGGTAGAATAAATCAAAAGAATCATGGAAAAAGAGATTAATAACCTTTGTGGATCATGGAATAACTACAAGGCCCTCACATTATCACTATTAACCAAATGATTATTGTATAAGATCGATCGATGACAAGTGTCTACAAAAAAAAGTAGGAGTAGGAAAAGCTTCATTTTGAAGATAAATTTAGATTGTTGGGAGATGAGAGCCTGCAAGCATGCCAAAGAAGGTGGCATACCTTGCCACACAGTTTTCAAATAAAGGAATATCATTCTTGAAGAGTATTTTGGATAGAAAAAATATTAACGAAAGAAAGATTAACGAGCCAAAACAGATGTAAATCATTCTAAAATATCTCTCGTTTGATTTAATATTCCACCACAAGGCCGAGAGTAGTAATTTCAGAGAATCATTTATGCCAAAGAAATCATTTACCAGTTAGGTTGAGCCCATAAGTTAAATCATAGTGATGTGATGTACCTTTCTCTATTGATATAGATCATAGTGCTAAAGAATACTTTGTAAACCCGATAGATGGTTATGGAAAGGATATTGGACTAAATAATGTTGGATAAATGCAATCCTTCTATAGTCCGATGTGGCATTTCTCTAGGGTAATAACTAATACTCAACATAGTATCAGACATCAGTAATGTGTCACTTAGTAGTACTTGATGGTTGTGATATTCAATTGTGCTTGGTGGCTGCTAGATACTTTTTCATATGTCAAAGAACTTATTTTATCACCTCAAGTTTGATCTACCTGCAATGGAACCTTACTCAGCGATAACATAAGGATCTAGGATTTATGCATGCATGAATAAGACCAGTCCTTATACTTATTTTTCAGCCCAATGAAAAGGACCACAACATTGTTTTATTAGATGTGTTCTATAGGTTTGAAACCTGTTGGTTGCATTTAAAATATTGGAAGGCTATGCTTGAAATTCCTCCAAGTGAGTTAACACAAGAGGATTGTAAAGAGGGAAATGAAACCTACAACTATCATTTCATACTGCTACCTCTAAAGAAGTCCTATTTTTTGCCTCAAAGGGGGGCCTCTAGACATTGCTATACCTGCATTAATTTAATACATGGTGCATGTGGGAAGGGTCATCAAGTGTATACCCAATTGTAAACCATTAAATAGGGTGATTACTCTTGTAGTACATACAAGAGAGGTATTATGATAGAACAAAACTAATAACATGATAATATTAATCTCATATCCGAGTGTACACATAATTGACATTCCTATTATGATCTACCATCCATGAAGCTTTCCTTGTGAAATAAACATCAAAAGCACCATGGAAATGCCAAGTCACAAAGGAATTAACATGTCCAAGAATATTACCATATCAAGAATGGAATGTCTTTGTACTAGTGCTTAGCATGGTTACACACTCAAGTGATGGAAATATCTCATTTAAAGACCAACTATATATGAAAATCACACAAATTATAACAATTAGTCTTATGCTACCATTAAAGTGTAAAAGACTCCATGACTCAACTATCTTTTGCAAAATTTTAAAGGAAAAATGCACAACTAATTTTAGTTGGTTAACACAAACACCAAAGTTGGATAAGTCCAATAGTTTGGTTGTCAATGGGAAATAAGATAGTGGTGGTAATAGTGTTGAGAAACTAGATGTGAAGTTTAGCGATGGCCATTTCCTTGTTACTGTAGCAAGATATACTTCCCAGTAATTAAAACATGGCTCCATTTCCTTGCTACTGTAGCAAGACACACTTCCCAATAATTAAAACACAACCCCATTTCTTTGCTATTGTAGCAAGGAAAACTACCTAGTCATTAAAACACGACTCCATTTTCTTTCTATTGTAGCAAGACAAACTTCCCAACAATAAAAAATGACTAAAAGAAGCACCAATCCAAATTAATTAAGGTCTTCTTCTGGGCATACGGTTGATCCCTGTCAAGAATTCTAAACTTGTCAAAAATTTGAAGCATAGATATTTCTATCTTTGTGATAGAATACATATCTTCATCGGAAAATATATGAAACATAGTTGAATGATAGCTCTCTCTTTACCCTTATCCAACATAGGAATCCTTCTATCCTCCTTATTAGAATGAAATTTTTAAATCCAACAAAAATAAAAACATGTACAAAACATTTAAAAAAAAATCGTGAACCAAGATTCCAAAATATAAGGAGTGAATTTAAATTAATATTCTATGGTTTGTCGTTAAATAGAAAATAGAAAGAAAGCCTAACATGCTTACTACTCATAGTTTCCTGGAGAATTCCTACCAAACATGTTTTCCAGTGTCATCAAAGGGATAGGAAATAGAGGAAAAGTATGTTGTACCGAGAAGCTTAAATGTGTTTGAATATGTGTGAACTTATTTTGAGTACCACTTATATATTTTTTATCAATACCCTCATGGTATCCTTACTCTAAATGTAGTGTTGTTGTTGCTTGTCTAGATTGATGTTAAAACCTACGTCATTATACCTAAGAGAAGTGTTCAACCAATGGAAAATCCTCATCTTTGTTGTAATCCTACGAGAATCCTTAGGGTTTATGTTCAGTTAGGTAGTTAGGAAGTTGGTAGTTAGTGATAACTAATTTTTGAACTAATTTCTCAAGTATAAATGTAATCTAGTTCAATTAATGAATTACAAAAATCACACGGTTATTATATAATAGTGGTATCAGAGCACTTGCGATCTGAGGAGGGTAGTGGCAGTGCTGATGTTAAGGGAGCAACAGATTGTTTTCAACATGTAAGAACACTGGAAATGGAGGTTGTTTGCCAGCATTTTCCTCTGTTGCATTTCCAACATTTGATTGACAGAAGCCCTCATTTATGTTCCTGTCATGAATCTGCCACCATTGTTTTTTTTAATCAGATTTTTGTAGCAGACAAATATGTAAGTTTAAATTAGTTTTGTTTTGGAAAACTTTGTCTCTGGAGCTACAAAAGTGCCACTTGCTGATTCTGTAAATTTAAAAAAAGTTTTTTTTTTTTCTATGCCAGTGGTAGTGCTGAAAACAAAGCTTTTTTTATAAAAAAAAAAGAGGAGAAATTTGTGTCTTTAATTTCTACTGAATATGCAAGATTAAAAAGAGTATTTTTCAAATATCTAAGTATTTATAAGAATAATTTGAACTTTGGAAGTGATTAAAACAAAATTTTATTTTAAGGGTGCTAGTGATTTAAACAATATTTTTGAACTATGAACTCCTTGGTGTCTTTAATTGGGGTTGTCCTTTCCAGAAAGGAAAATTACCAGGAGTGGTTTAGGAAAGTTAAAATTACTCTTATCTTTAATGATTTATGGGATGGAGTATATGAAGGAGAAGGAGAGAATGCACCGGTGCAGCGTGATGATCGGAAACAACTCGCAATCTGCAAAGTAAGGATAAGAAGGCCTTTTCCTTAATATCTGCTTCAGTCTCAGAAGAGGTAGGCATATACATTACTTAGAGTAAAAAAACTTATGATGCCATAGAAAAACTAAAAGAGCTTTATAATTCACATTCTGAATTGGAGATAATTGAGTTATTGTTAAAGTTATTTAATCTAGAAATTAATGATAGTGATTCTCTAAAACTTGCCTCTGAAATTAAAGCCATCAATCATGAAATTGAATGTATTGGAGTTAAATTTGATTTTCCACTTACTGCCTTTATAAAAGCTCTTTACCCTAGTTATTCAAACTACTTGGAATCTCTCCATGCTAGTGGGAAATTAAAATATATAGATTTTAACAAATTAGTAGGGAAAATTGCAGAGAGAGAGAAGGCTTTTGGCAAGAAATAAGCATCACATAGTTCTAATACCGAAACCCTATGTCTTGCTCAAAAAGACAAAAAATATCAGGAGGAATCTTTCAGAAATACTAGAGGTAATAGAGGTCAAGGTAGGAAGAATTATAGAGGTAGGGGGGGTAGAAATATTCAGGGAGATAGACAACAGAATGAACGCAAAAGAAATTTTTCTGATAAACCAGCTATAAAATTTTTGAGATGTGGTAAACTTGGACATACTGTTGCAAAGTGAAAAATTCCCTGGGATAAAATTAATGAAAAAAGAGAACAATTTCTTGAAAAGAAAGATCATTTAATTCCAAATAGAGAAGAGTCTTCTGAGAATGCACATTATGTTGTCGCACATTGTAATTTCCACATGGAAGATGTTTTTAGTACTTTTTCTTCATGGTATGACAGTTGGGTTCTAGACATAGGTGCCACATGTCATATGACCTTTAGAAGAGATTTGTTTGATCAATTCAGTGATAATATTGACGGAGTAGTGCATTTTGCTGATAAGTCCCAAATCAAACCATCAAGGATTGCTTCAATTCAATTAAAGATTCATGGACTTCCAAATTATATTTTGAATGATGTTCTTTACATTCCATAGTTTCAAAGAAATTTGTTATCTCTTATACAAATAAGACAACAGGGACATTCCATTCACATATTTTATGGTAAAGTAGAAATTAGAAGAGCAGCTAACAATAAAACTGCAATTTCTAGTGTGGAAGAAGATAAATTATTGAAGTTGCATGGTATGTCATCTGTTCCATTGAACACAACTTATTTGGTTCAGCAAAATGATAATCTGTCATCTTCTTTGTTATGGCATGCATTCGGTCATGTTAATTATGAAAGTATTCAAATTATGAAACAACAGGGGATTAAGGGACTTCCAACAGTTCCCAGAAAATTTACCCCATGTAATGCTTGTATATTGGGAAAGCATCACAAATAGTCTTTTCAGAATTCTAAGTTTAGAGCTACAAGAAAATTAAGTCTCATACACTCTGACTTATGTGGTCCAATGCCTGTACCAACTGAAAATGGAAATAAATGCATACTCACTTTTATTGATGATTATTCAAGGATGTGTTGGGTTTATCTGCTTAAAGAAAAATCACAAGTTTTTTATGTGTTTAAGAAATTTCATCTCTTGATAAAAAATGAAGCACAACTTACTATTATTACTATAAGGACCGATGATGGAGGAGAATATACTTCACATGCTTTTGAAACATATTTGCAAGAGACTGGCATCAAACACCAGACCACAATACCATATAATCCACAACAAAAAGGTGTTGCAGAAAGAATGAACCGAACATTGCTTAATATGGTAAGGTCAATGATGTTTTTTAAGAATGTAAAATTAATGTTTTGGGGAGAAGCTGTACTCTATGCAGCATACATTAGAATTCGGTGCCGTTCCTCTGTCATTAACAACAAAACTCCATATGAAATGTGGCACAGTCGTCTTCCTGCTATTAAACATTTCCAAATTTTCAGTTCTCAATGTTCTGCTTTGATTCCCAAACATCAAAGTAATAATTTGAGTGAAAAAAGCAGAAAATGCATATTTTTAGGGTATTCCATGACTTCTAAGGCATACCTATTATATGATGAAGCAAACAAAAATTTTATTTTTTCAAGCGATATATTTTTTCTTGAAACTGATAAAGATTCTCTCATTGTTGAAAGACAACTTAATCAAATAGAAAAGTTTGTGCCTCAAAAGTTTTATTATGAATCAGATAATATACTTCCCCATTCTGAAGGGGGGATATCTATATTAGATCAGTCTATGGAGTTTCCTTCTCTCAAAGATGAGAAATTGGTTGTGGTTGATGATGATAATTCCATTTTTGCTAATGAGGAATTAGTTGATGCAAGTATTTCTACAGAAAAAATGATAGAAATGGAAAGAGCTGAGCCAGATGAAGAATATGAGAAACTTCCTGAACAACTTCCTACACAACCTTTGCGAAGGTCAACTCGTATTTGAACATTTCTAAAGAAATATGATGATTTTAAGGCTGGAAGTTCCTCAGGTGACTATTCTCATTGTGAATTTAATTTTTCTATGGATTGTGAACCTACTTGCTTTGAAGAAGCTGCCAGCTTTGAATAGTGGAAAGATGCAATGCAAAAGAAATTTGATGCTCTCATAAAAAAATGGCACATGGAGGCTGGTGGATCCTCCTGTTGGCATCAAACCTATTGGTTGCAAATGGATTTATAAAACTAAGTTTAAAGCTAATGGTTTGCTAGACAAGCACAAAGAAAGACTTGTAGTGAAGGGATATGCACAGAAAGAGGGTATCGACTATACAAAGACTTTTTCTCCTAAAGCTAAATGGGGCACTATTAGATCTTTGTTTTCTATTGCATCTCAGAAAGAATGGAAAATTCATCATATGGATGTCAAAACTGCCTTTTTAAATGGAGATTTGAAAGAAGATATTTACATGTTTCAGCGAGAATGTTTTTTCGTTAAAGGGAAAGAAAAAAAGGTTTGCAAACTAATGAAATAATATACTTCCTCATTCTGAAGGGGGATTCCTATATTAGATCAGTCTGTGGATTTTCCTTCTCTAAAATATGAGAAATTGCTTGTGGTTGATGATGATAATTCCATTGTTGCTGATAAGGAATTAGTTGATGCAAGTATTTCTACAGAAACAATGACAGAAATGGAAAGAGTTGAGCTAGATGAAGAATATGAGCAACTTCCTGAACAACTTCCTACACAACCTTTGTGAAGGTCAACTCGTATTTGAACATTTGCAAAGAAATATGATGAGTGTAAGGCTAGAAGTTCCTTAGGTAACTATTCTCATTTTGAATTTAATTTTTCTATGGATTGTGAACCTACTTGCTTTGAAGAAGCTACCAGTTTTGAATAGTGGAAAGATGAAATGAAAAATGAATTTGATTCGCTCATAAAAAATGGCACATGGAGGTTGGTGGATCCTCCTGTTGGCATCAAACCTATTGGTTGCAAATGGATTTATAAAACTAAGTTTAAAGCTGATGGCTCACTAGACAAGCACAAATCAAGACTTGTAGCGAAGGGATATGCACAGAAAGAGGGTATCGAATATACAGAGACTTTTTCTCCTAAAGCTAAATGGGGAACTATTAGATCTTTGTTTGCTATTACAGCTCAAAAATAATGGAAAATTCATCATATGGATGTCAAAACTGCCTTTTTAAATGGAGATTTGAAAGAAGATGTTTACATGTTTTAGCCAAAAGGTTTTTTCATTAAAGGGAAAGAAAAAAAGGTTTGCAAACTAATGAAGTCTTTGTATGGCTTGAAACAAGCGCCACGAGCATGGTATGAGAAGCTAACTGAACATCTTCTTAAATTAAACTATAAACATTTTTACCTAGATGATGCAACTATTTTCGTTAAGAAAGTTGGGAGATCAATTGTATATCTAGTTGTATATGTTGATGATTTGATGATCACAGGAAACAATGATGAATATTTATCATTTAGAAATAAAGAATTGAATTTTTTTCTTGATATGATAGATCTAGGTTTACTTCATTATTATCTTGGAATTGAAGTTGATAAAAAACCACAACATATTTTCATCTCTCAGAAGAAATATGTTGATAAATTATTGAATAGATATAGTATGATGGAATGTAATACTATTGCTACTCCAATGCAACAGAATTTGAAACTCACTTCCGAAGAAAGAATGTCATTTGAAGATCCAAAAAAGTACAGGAAACTTGTTGGAAGCTTGATTTTTTTGTCTATTACTCGTCCTGATATAACCTTTGCTGTCAGAATACTTTCCAGGTTTATGCATCATCCTTGTGAGGGGCATTGGGTAGCACCAAAAAGTGTTTTGAAGTATTTAAAAGGAACTCAAACTTATGGCATCAAATCTTCCAAAGTTTTAGACTTCCATCTTACTGGTTATTCATATTCATATTTTGATGGAGATAAATAAAATGAAGTCTCAACTTCTGGATATTCGATGAATCTTGGATCAACAACCATCAGTTGGAGATCACGCAAGAAATATTTTCCTGTTGATTCTACCACCGAAGTCGAATATGTTGCAGCAGATCAAGCTACTAACGAAATCATTTGGCTTCGAAAAATACTCGAAGATTTGCATGAGAAACAAAGAGCTTCAACTCCTCTATTTGTCGACAACTCTTCTGAAATTCAGTTGGCCAGGAATCCAAAGTTTCATGATCGATCCAAACATATCAACACCAAATATCATTTGATTCGGCATCATGTAGAGGCCAAAACAATTCATCTAACAGATTGTCCAACTTCTGAACAAATTGCAGATATTTTTACCAAAGCATTAGGATGTGAAAAGTTCGAAAAATTTAGATCTTTACTTGGTATGTCAGATGTCCCTTCGAATTAAGGGGAGAAATGTTGTAATCCTATGGGAATCCTTAGGGTTTTTGTTCAGTTAGGAAGTTCGGAAGTTAGGAAGTTAGTAGTTAGTGATAACTAATTTCTAAACTAATTTATCAAGTATAAATGTAATCTAGTTCAATGAATGAATTACAGAAATCACATGGTTATTATTTAGCAATATTCAATGCAATAAAAATCTACATGGTCCAATGCACTCTTACATATACTTGAAAAATTTGTACCCTATTGGCTTGACATAAAAATCCCAATGCATGGAGTCCATAATGATCATTAACCATTGTTTCCATTATGCCTTCTATGTTGCACCTTTTCATTCCTCAATAAATTTAACGGAAAATTTGTTAGTCCTTTGTTGCTTCTCCCTTCACCTGCAACATGGATTGGAAGAGGATATTGTATTTCCACAATATTAAGTTCATCCATGGTGTTATTTTATGCACATGTTATCATCATTTTCATGTTGTTTAACCTTCATAATGGGACTAATGTATGCACTACCTTCCTTCCCCTTAATATTTTATTGATTTCATCCTAGACTCAAAAAGGAAAAGTGAAAGAGTGTAATATTACACTTCCTCCTCACTTTAGATGTGGTCCCATGTGTTGTCTCCCTTACAACTCATAAAAATCCATTTATGAATAAGTTGGATTAGATAATGCATTAAAATAAACCATTGAGGGTAAATAAATAGATCTTAGAGCTAGGTGTCTTGTTGCAACAAAGCATGCTAGTGATGCAAGGTATTCATTGAACATGGATTAAAGACAATGACATGACCATAATAAAATAGAAATTTCTTGGGGAGAGCGATATTTAAGGAGATACCACAACCCTTAATAAATTTCTTGGGGAGAATAAATACATCAAATTTGGATAAAATGATGAGAACTTTGATGATCGTAATTGATGTTTTGTAAAATAGAAACATATGTAAACAACGAGAGATTCAAGGGCTCTCACAATCAGAAACCATTCAATCCAAATCTAGGAGGATTAGATCACAATGGTTGTTAAAAGGGAGTATATACCCCGATGTAGTATGGCGATGATGATAGTTTTGATTATGGTGATAGCACAATTAGAATGGTTTAGCTATAGACATCTCCACAAGCAAACCATTTAATTCCCCTCGATTCTAATTCTCTTAATGAACTCGGAATAACATGTGAGGAATTAACCCAAACTCCTGAAATCGGAGCAACATGCAAGGAACAAACCTAGACTCTTGCCATGCGGCTGCTTGTCGAGAAAGGAAATGCATCTTTAAACAACGAAAATTAGATGAACTCCTGGATTCCTAATCCTAATCCTGCTAAAAATTCTATTATGAAAATGCAAGCTCCTGCTGATCAGAATTTTGAGCCTGAAGTGGAAGGTATCAAAGATGGAGGAAGGAATGAAGAATAATTGGCAGAAGTGGAATCTACAGGGGTACAGGTTAGTGATAGGAATATGGGGAGGTACATGTAGTCATATAACAAACGCGAGTGGAGTGTTCTCGCTATTACACATTTTTTTACGTCCCTCAACTATTGTTTTTTATTGGTATATTTTCAGGTGGATTTTTTTTTTTTTTTTTTTTAGGTAAGCTTAGTAGGTCTTTACTATTTTCTATTTATTATTCTTAGAGATCAACAGAAGCATTTAGGAAATGAACCTGCCTCAACTTGACCAATATGCTCATTAAGGCCATGCAACAAGTTGACATGCCAGATTCAAACTTCAAAGATCCATCCCTAGTGGAGTTAGATGATGACTAGCCAATCATTTGAAGATTAGTTAGATACAATTATTTCAGTTTTTGATAGCAGTTATCTTTCTTTTGCATTATGTAAATGTTAGTAACAATAAACTCTGATATTAGTTACCTAAAGACTCTTCCTAGGAAACTAAGGAAGTACATGTTTTGGATGACTTTAAATGCAATCACATGGCCAACAGACCTGGTTTGTTGTTTTTTTTTGGTATATTTTCCGGTGGAATTTTCAGAAGTCTTGTTTTTTGGGGTATATTTTCAGGTGTAATTCTCTATATATTTTCAGGTGGAATTTTCAGAAGTGTTGTTTTCTTGGGTATATTTTCAGGTGTAATTTTAGGAAGTGTTATTTTTTTTGGTATGTTTTCTGGTGGAATTTTAAGAAGTGTTGTTTTTTTGGGTATATTTTTAGGTGTAATTTTCATAAATGTTGTTTTTCTGGGTATATTTTCAACTGGAATTTTCAGAATTTGTAAGGATCTTTTAGAATTATAAGATTTAGAATTTCAAGTTAGAGTTGTGAATTTAAGAAAACCTAGAAAGATTTGAGAAAACCTCTTTTTTTCAGTACAAAACTTGAGAAAATGTTTGCACCTAGAAAGATTAGATCCCTCTCTGAGCTTCACAAGAACCCAAATAGTGTAAAACCCAAAAATTTTCGAGGCATTGATTGTACAAAATTTTTCCTCACACAGGCTTTGTTATAGAACTCATGTGATTTCAATCTTAAACTTTCAGTATGACTTTAATCGACTAGTTTTGTGAAATTTTGAAGTTTTTTTTTTGTTTTTCACTAATTCAATTTACACGATTTTCCAAAATATTTTATGGAGCACAAGTGATAGATTGGATTGGTGAAGTGTTTTATGAGCCTGCGTCAACTATGTGAAACTATAATCAACATGGTCACGATCACAAGCAATATATTTATTATCAATAAAAAAACTCCAATAAACTACCTAATATCTTGACAACTATGTACAAATTTATGATTGTATCTATCTTGGGAAAATTAATAATTGTCTCTCTTCCTGCTAGGATATAGTTTCATACCACAAATCATCGCAATAGTTTTAACAGAAATCCAAAAGCATAAAACCCAAACCAGAAAATCAATAGAAATTTGAGTTTGATTATCAATCAAGGCAACTCAGTGTAAAACCCAAAACCAAAAAATCAATATAAATCTGAGTTTGATTATCAATCAAGGAAACTCAATTACAAGGGTTGAATTTAAGTATCTGTGTAGAAGACCTATCCTCCTTATCATGAAAATTTTCATACACATCATGATGTGGAGATTTTTTACTGAAAATTACAATACTTGTTGGCGAACATTGGAAAAAACCGTGAAATTTCCAACATTGGAAAGAACAGTTTATACCAATCAAGAAAATGAACAAGTGATTGAAGAAATATTTGAAACATTGTTGTTAGTCTTGGAAGATTCAAGAAATATCACATCTCTAGATACTAAAAAATTCTTATTAACTTCATCATAGAGACAATATTCTTTGGAGGTATTTGAATACCCCAAGAAGATACACTTATGATTCCTTGCACCAAGTTTGTTTCTTTTTTCCTTAGGTATTGAGGAAAACAGGTGGGACCAAGACCCTAAGATTCGTTACTGAAGGAATGTCTCCATGCCACATTTCATAAGGAGTCTTGTTTCTAAATGAATTACAAGGATTCTTATTCTTTATATACACATTAGCCCAAAAACATCAATTTTACATTCTTGAAAAACATCATGGAACATACCATATTTTAAATTTTCTTGTTCATTCTTTTAGTTACTTTGTTATGTTGGGGATTATAAGGCATGGTTGTTTGATTTTTGATCCCGTGTTGGAAAAGATAGTTTTCAAATTCATTTGAAGTGTATTCTATTCCATTACTAGTGTGAATAGAACCAAAATAAGTTTGTGCATCATTCTTAATCCATGCATGAAATTTCTTGAATGTTTGAAAAGAAATATTTTTTTTCTTCAATACATAAACCCAGAAGAGGTACCTTGCAACTTTATAATTCTTTCTTCTTCTATCCCCATCATGACAACTGAGCAATATGATGCTTTTCCGACCTCAACCTTGCCATAAAAAATATGAATGGATTGTCCTTGTTGGTGGATGTGTACCAAAGACAACAAGTTTCTCCTAAACTCTGGGAGGTATAGAACATCCTGTGGAAGAAAGTTTGGAAGACAAGGCAGTTTGAGCCTAATATTGCCAAGCCCTAATGACTTGAGTTTTGATTTTTCTACAAAGTATATTGCTCCATCAACATTGTCAATAGATTCTTTAAAAAAATATACTATAAAATTCATGTGGCATGTTTCTCTTGAATCAATAAACCAATCATTTTTTCAAGAAGCAAGTGAAGAATTAAACAAGTATTTAGTTCCTCTAATATTACAATGTTCCACAACATAGTTAGCAGACTCAGGTGCTTTACCTTTCTCTTTGTCATGAGTTTTACCTTTACCCTGAGGTAGATGTAGTCATATAAAAGACGTGAGTGGATTGGTCTCACTATTACACATTTTTTACGTTTCCTGAGTGTTTTTTGGGGTATATTGTGAGGTGGAATCTTTCAAAAATTTTAAGTATCCCTTAGAATTACAATTTTGAGTTGTGGAATTTTCATAATTTGAATGCCACGATTTTTTTTTCAATCTGCATGAATCCATATATACAATTAAAAATGTTTTTTAAACTAAAAAATATTATGATTTCACCAAAATATGTCTAGTTGTTTTCTAACCAAAAACTTTAAAATGTATAATAATTAAACAATGCTAACAACTAGAATAAAATTGTAATTTTAAGTTTGTAAGTTTAAATTTTTTAACTTGAATGAGAACATGAAATTTATTTATATATTAAAAAAATACATTTTTTTGGAAACTATTTAGACATCTAGAAGAAAGAGAGTTCATAATTCTATAGATGTTATAATATTTTTTGTATAATAATAATATCTTATTGAGCCGAGGCTGATTTCTACATCTCAGTGTGAAGGCCATGTGTAAGTATGTCGGTTGCTCTTATATATATTAGAGTAGATTAGAAGAGCTAAAGGTTCCTTTCGAGTTGAGAGCTTTCTATATAACATTATATGAGAATGTAATTGCCAAGTTAAGGAGAAATCAGGGGTGGTCGAAAGATAGTAATTGTAATATCGGAGTTCAAGAAGGTTTCCCCCTCTCCCCCACCCTATTTGGAATTTACCTTGACAAGCTAGAAGGTTTTTTAGAGGAAGCAGGCTATGCTAACACGATCTTAGCTGGAATAGTCATCAGCATTCTTCTCTATGCTGACGATATTATTCTTCTGGCAAGGTTCCCATGTGATCTTGATAATAAAATTAGACTTATTAAGGACTTCTTCTCTACCATGGGTATGACTATTAACACTGACAAAACAAACGTTATGATTATCAAATCCGAGAAGGGCACTTCCTCTAATTTTTTGTATGACGATAGAAACTTGGAGGAACTGTCTTCTTACAGGTACCTAGGAATTGATATTCATCGTAAGCTCAACTAGAACAATAGCATTGAGGAAAGGATTAATGGAGGGTAGAAATATTATTTTGGTCTTGAAAATAATTGTAAAATAGAAAACCTTGTGATGTGGGATAGAAAGAAGCTCCTTTTTGAATCATTAGTCACTCCTGTTATCTTGTATGGATGTGAGGTTTGGGGTTGCAGCATCTCTGGAGAATCCAGGAGAAAGATTTAGCAAATCCAGAAGCGTTTTATAACATATAGCCTCAAAATTAAAAGCAATACACCCTATTTGATTCTCCTTATAGAAGTGGGCATTTCCCCTATTGAGAGCCTAGATATGACTAGGTTTTTATTGTACAAGCAGCAAATCATTAACATGGGAGACCATAGACTTCCTAAGATAGGTTTAAATTCCAACCAAAACCACCTAAGGCTCAAATGAGGCTGGTATAAAGATACCAAGGTCTGGTTAAACCATTGTGAGATCGACGAAAATTTTCCATTGAAAAAATATTGATAACATTAATAATAGTTACTTATATGTTTAAAGAGAAAATGTGGTGTGAAAAATACTTAGAGTATAAAATAAAATTAAGATATTATAAGGAGGTCATAAAATACGGCACATAAAAATACAGTTCGAAACTATCCCACCGAAGTTGCTATGCTAGCCAATTCCGGCAGGTGTAGAGTTCAAAAACACAAAAATGTAACTACCCCAGTTGGGGAAACCAGTCCATAGATTTCTGCCCTAAGTGGGGAAACCAACATTTACAAAAATTGTCCAAAAACTTATCATGTTGTGCAGGAACAAGAAAAACATGAAAATAGAAAAGTGAAACCTAGCTGAAGTAGGAAACCTCTCGAAACAGATTCTGAAGGAACGAGACATGCTACTGGTCATGTGGAGGAGGCTCTTCAACTATGAATAAGCCATAGTCATCAGAGGAGTTCTCTTCCTTCTTCGATGGTTGCATTTTTGGCTATGATGTTGTAGCAGAACCACACCTGCATCCATAGCCTTATCATCCTCTGCTGAGTTGTCACTCCCTTCACTGTTGGAGGATCGTGTGGCTGGTTTGGCAGGCAGGGCCTCCGATTTCCTGGAATGGCGAGGGTAGGACGAGGACATGGTGGACTTTCTGAGACATTTTCAAGAACTAGAGCCAGCAGAGCTAGATGGGACATACGAAAGATGCACAGAAAGAGTTGTCAAGACGAAAGGATGGTCTAGAGAGCCAGTGGAGTCCAAATTGAGCAGGTGATCAGTCGTATTTTCCACATGGAAGGGGAGATGGCTTTCATCATGGAGCAGTATGGGAGGGTGAGAGGATTGGCCTCTGTCGCGCCCTCTTTGACAGCGCATCATGTGCCTCCGAAGCATGTTGTTGCAGGTGGGCACTAGAGCAACGAGGAGAGAAGTTGAAATATGGCAGGTTGCCTCAAGCAACAGAGGATGCTGGGAATGGTTTGCAACATCTCTAGAGAATCCTAGAGAAATATTGAGCACGTCCAGAATCATTTTATAATGTATAACCTAAAAATTAAAAGCAATACACCCTATCCGATTTTCCTTATAGAAGTGGGTCATTCTCCTATCGAGAGCCTAGGTATGACTACGCTTATTTTGTACAAGCACAAAATCAATAACATGGGAAACCATAGAATTCCTAAGCTAGCTTTAAATTCTAGCCAAAAACACCTAAGGGTCAAACGGGGTTGGTATAAAGATACCAAGGTTTGGTTAAACCATTGGGAGATCGATGAAAATTTTGCATTGAAAAATATTAATAACATTAAAAATATTGTTACTTATAATTTCAAAGAGAAAATGTGGTGTGAGAAAGACTTAGAGGCTAAAATAAAATTAAGATATGATAAAGAGGGCATCAACCCTACTCTAGAAGATCAAAAGTATATCTTTGTTTTAACTAGCTCAAAGAAAAAAATTAATATAGCCAAGATTAGAACGAACTCTCATGAGCTCCATAGTAGAACATGTCACTGGGAAGTTACTAAAACACCATGTGTGGAAAGGATCTTCCATCTCTATGAGAATATGAACATTGAGTATGAAAATCACTTCCTCTTAGAGTTCCCTGCATACAACCACATTAGATCTTAGTTTCATAATATTTGTTGCAATACCGACCTTCCTAGCCTTTTAACATTTCAAAATTATATTGATATTGAGACCCTTCTCTCCAAGCTCTTTGAGTATAGGAATACAATTTTAAAACAAACTCAATAATTCGTTTGGTTAGGTCTGATACACCAAAGTTTGGTGTTAGTGGACGTTAACCATCATCATCATCATCATCAAAAAATAAATGTAGATTATAATATATATATAAAAAATTGTTTTATGTGTGCTGATAAAATGACTCAATGCACATGTTATGTAAACTCTAACATTCAAAGATACAATTTAAACCATAAAAAAATATACATTGTTTTTTGCACTCCAAAATAATTTTGCACCTAAAGAAATTTGATCCCTCTTGGCTCATTAGATTTTTGCTTACCATAGATAATATTTATTTTCTAATTAAGATATTAATTATATTTATATATTCCAAAATGTATTTAAAAAAATAAAAAATTCATAATTTTTGAAAATTTTGGTGTATGAGAACCCCATGTTTGTGGAAAAAGGGACCCCTATACTCTACCCTTTTTTATTTTTGATTATATGATGTCTTAGGAGAAAACACATGCTCTAAACCATTAAGCCCAATCAAGTTGTATTCAGTTTGTATCATATATATATGATTTTTTAAATTCCAAAGAAGCTAGAGTTTATATAATTTTTTAAATCAAGAAAAAATGTTTAAAGTCAAATTTATTTCAAAATTGTATTATAATTTAATTTAAAATTGATTATAGTGGTGAAGTTAGCTAAAGTTGTAAATGAATGAGCTAGAAATATTTTTTTCAAAGAAGTAACAATTGAATTTATTATTATTATTAAAGGAAAATTAAGTAAAAAAAAACTATAAATAATAATTTATTATTTTGAAATATTTATTAATTTTTTTTTAGTAAATGAAATGACATTATATTATTAGAGAGATGTGTAGGCGTTAGATGTAATGTAAGAAAGGTTGTATGTCAACAAATTTTTAAATATTTTAATTTGATTTAATTTTATAACATTTTTAAAATTAAATCTAGAAGCAGAAGGGTAATGGGTGAGATGTAGTGGTGTAAAAAAATGATTCCATAGCCATATTAAAATTTAATTAATAAGCACATAAAAACTAATTGTTATGGTAAACTTTCAATATAACAAGATTTTGAAACATGTATATTCAGCCCTATTTTTTCTGTACATATTATTAACTTGCTAATAGGTTATTTTACAATACTATGGGACAATATCATGGCTTATTAATACCACATGCTAAAAAATCATAGCTCATTTATTTATTTTTTATCTTATATCTTCTAAATTAAATATAAAAGCAAACTTGTATGGGGGAGATGTTGGAATGCCGATTAAATTTTTTACTATCAAAACATCATTTTGACTTGGTCAAATTGCACAAAATAAAATAAACAAGACTAACCGATGATGATGATGATGATGATGATTATGCTTAACATTTTGACTTAATTAAATTACATAAAAATAAAAAATAAATTAAAAAATTTAAATTTAATAAAAACATTAATCTAATATAATGTAAATATTTTAAATCAGTGAAAATAAAATAAAATAAAATAAATAAAAATAAACATTACCTTGTAAAAATAAAAATAAAAATGACCCATGGTATTGAGAACCCATGATATTGACTCATGGTATTCATGTGCAATATAGCCCAATTTATCTTAACTCTGGATCTACCAAGTGCATAAAGGAATCAAATGTCTTGATATACAAACCTCGATCTATCTTAACTCTGAAACTACCAAAAGCCTAAATGAATCAAATGTCTTGATATACAAACCTCTTTTAGAGTAAAAAGAGATTTGATAGATCCATAGTTAAGACGGATCTAGGTTGGTCCAAGTTGAAACGACATAAATTTTTTCTCTCTTAGCCAGCAAAAATAATATTTTTGCTAGAGCCTTTTCATTCTCTTTTCTTTTTTAATAAGCCAATATTTCATTGACAAAAACCAACATGAACTTGTCCAAATATGAACATAAAACATTGTTTGTTAAATAAATGAACATGCATTTGTAAGCCTAAACGACATAACCACAAATTCGTAGTTCCTATAACTTCGTCTAAATGTTGAATTATGAATGTCTTCATCCTTGATGCATAGCTAATGGTACCCATATCTCAAATTGATGTTTGAGAACATCGTGAATCCTCTTAGTTGATCAAACATATATTCAATACTTAATAGAGGATATATGTTCATTATTGTGGCTTTATTTAGTTGTTTGTATACTACTACATATAGGGGGGTTTTAAGACAATAACTAAGACAATTTTTTGGTAAATTGTCTCAACATGAGAAAAAAAAACTTGTAAACTGTCTTAAATATTGTCTTAAAGTGAGTGTCTCAAATTCATCTTAAAATATTGTCTCTATAAAGACAATATAGAACAGAAGAATTATTCTCTGAAGAGAAAATTTGTTTTTTTCTCTTAAGAGACTATAGTTATGATAAAAGATATATTGTCTTTTGAGAGACAATAAAAAATTCTCTTTATAAGAAAAATAGAGAATGTGAATCTTTGTTACACTTCAATGGTTAATTCATGTTAAGGAATAATGGAACCAAGCCACCAACCTCCTCCTTGCAAGGCCAATTCTCTTCCTTTCAAATAGCACTCGTTAAAAAAATTTGTTATCTTCATAAGAAAGTATAAAAATCAAGAAGCCAAAATGTCAAAAATAACATAAGTCCTCCAAAACACCACAACAACATTCATAAGAACCCAAATAGTGTAAAACCAAAAACTAGGCAATCAATAAAAATCTGAGTTGATTTCTAGTCAAGGATACTTTTCGAGGAATTGATTGTACTCATTTTTCCCTCACACAATATTCTTTACAGAACTCAGGTGTTTTCAATCTTAAATATTCAGTCTAACTTTAATCGACTAGTTGTATGAAATTTTGAAGTTTTTTTTTAGTTTTTCACTAGTTGAATTCACAAGGTTTTCCACAATATTTTATGGAGCATAAGTGATATTTTGGACTGGTAAAGTGTTTTATGAGCCTCTTTCAACTATGTGAAAACATAATCTACATGATCATGATCAGAAGTAATATATTTATTATCAATAAAAAATTCCAATCAACTACCTAATATCTTGACAACTATGTACAAATTTATGATGTTCTCTATCTTGGGAAAATTAATGATGCTCTCTCTTCCAGCTAGGGTATATTTTCATACCACAAATCATCACAATAGTTTTAACATAAATGAAAAAGTGTAAAATCCAAAACCAGAAAATCAATAGAAATTTGAGTTTGACTATTAATCAAGGCAACTCATTTACAAGGGTTCACTTTAAATATCTTTGCAGAAGAGTTATATTCCTTATGGTGGAATTTTTCATACGCATCATGATGTGGAATTTTTTTACTGAAAATTACAATACTTGCTAGTGGTTTATCATTTAAGATTGATCATCAGAAAAAACCATGACATTTTCAACATTGGAAGGACTAGTTTATACCAATCGGGAAAATAAACAAGTGATTGAAAAAAGATCTGAAACATAATTGTGAATCTTTGAAGATTCAAGAAATATCACATCTTGAGATACTACAAGCTTCTTATTAACTTCATCATAGAGACAGTATGCTTTGTAGGTATTTGAATACCCCAAGAAGATACACTTACAATTCCTTGTACCAAGTTTGTTTCTTTGTTCCTTAGGTATCAAGGCATAACATGTGGAACCAAAGACCCTGAAATGCTTAACTAAAGGAATGTGGCCGTGCCACATTTCATAAGGAGTCTTGTTTCTAGTTGTATTAGAAGGACACCTATTATTTATATACACAACACATCGAACAAAATCAGCCCAAAACATCAATTTTATCTTCTCAAAAACCATCATGGAGTGTACCATATTTAAAATGGTCTTGTTCATTCTTTTAACTACTCCATTATGTTGGGGATTATAAGGCACGATTGTGTGATGTTTTATCCAATGTTGGTGAAGAAATTTTTCAAATTCATGGGAATTTATTCTTTTTCATTATCAATGCGAATAGAGCTAACATGAGTTTTTGCATCATTCTCAATCCATGCATGAAAGTTCTTGAATGTTTGAAAAACATTAGATTTGTTCTTCAATAAAGAAACCCAACACATTATCGTGTCATCATCAATAAATATCATCATATATTTATTTCCATTTGTAGAAGGAACCACCATTGGGCCATAAAAATATGAATGAATGAGTGCAAGTTTTCTATGTGCTCTACAATGTGAATCATGAAAATACTATTTCTTATGCTTTCCTAGAATACAAGCATCACATTGCTTAAGTTTCTTAGGAATTGTAGGAAAAACAGTAACACAATTTTTCTTCAACAATCAAAGGTTGCCATAGTTCAAGTGTCCAAATCTATAATTCCATAAAGACTTGATGGAAATGTACCTTCATCATAATGAGAAATGTATGCAAAGCTTTGTGCATGAGAAGAGGTACCTTGTAGCTTTAGAATTCTTTCTTCCTCTATCCCCATCATGACAAGTGAATGATATAATGCTTTTCTGACCTCAACCTTGCCATAAAACATATGCATGGAGTGTCCTTGCTAGCAGATGTGGACCAAATACATCAAGTTTCTCCTCAACTCCATGTGATATAGAACATCATGTGGAACAATGTCTGGAAGACAAGGCAGTTTGAGCCTGATTATGCCAAGCCCTAATGGCTTGAGTTTTTATTTGTAGTATACTGCACCATAAAAATTTTCAATAAATTCTTCAAAATAATATATTTTAAAATTCATTTTTCATGTTGCTCTTGAATCAAGCAACCAATCATTTTTCCAAGAAGCAAGTGAAGCATTAAAAAAGTATTTAGTTACTCCAATATTACAATGTTCCACGACATAATTAGTAGATTCAGGTGCTTTACCTTTCCCTTTGTCATGATTTTTACCTTTGGATTCATTTCTTTCCTGCTCTATTATTTCGCAAGACATATTACATTTGGATGCATCCTGTCCATCTCTATTTCAATGTGTGCAATGAAGATCATACTTTTCTCGTTGAAATTGTCTTCCCCCCTACTTCTGAAATTTCTTCTTCCTCTTTTTCTTCGACCACCTCTTCCTATAGAATAATATTGAGGATCATTCTTCTCTTTATTTATAAGAAACACAGTTTCTTCACAATATTGAGGATTTTTCTTCTTCCCAAAATACTTTTCTCTCTCAGCAAACTTATTCTCAAGTGAGTCAAAGGTAATCTCCTTGATATTTCCAGTTGCTTGAAATGACTCAAAATAATGTGAGTATGTGGTATATAATTCCTTCACATAATCTATGAGAGGTATTTCTATTTAAATGCCCATTATTTTAATATCATGCATGATAGATCTTACTTTTGATGCTAAAGAAAGAGGGTCATCATTTTTCAATTCAAGACTGAATAGTTTAATCATCTATTCAGAAACTTTAAGTTTGGAGTGTGATTCATACAATTATTTTAGCTTCTTCAAGGAATAATAAACATCTGAGAATGGTGAAATATGGAGAATCACTTCGTCATTTATAGATGTTGAAATCAAGGAATATGACCTGTTGTTCTTTCTTTCCGAAATGGCGATCTCCTTGTTTGAGGTGAGATTTGTAGGTTCATTATCTTTGTCTCCTACATAAACTCTTTTCAATAACTCAATTAAAATGAGAGTGTGTTTTATTTTCAGGACAACTAGAGATATTTATCCTTTCCAATGAGAACCACTCCCACATTATATATGAGTGAATTCATTATTAAAATATATGTACTATGTAATATATATATATATATATATATATATATATATATATATATATATATATATAATTTGTTGCCAATACTGTAAAAAAACTTCAAATTTGGTTGTAAAAAAACAATATTTTATATAACAAACATATATTTAGGGAACAAAGTATATGGGGAATGTAATATGTGGGGGAGGTAATATATGGGAAGGCGGAGGTAATATGTGGGGGACGACATAATGTGTTTAGGTGGTGTTTGACCGAGGTGAGGTCATATTGACCTTGGTGGAGGTCCAGGAGGCCAAGGTGGAATATCGTGGAGTGCAGTTGGAGTGAAATTGGAGTGATATGGAGAGTGTGTTAATATATATATGGGAGTGTCATAATATCAAGAGGCAGAGCCATTATGGAGGGTAATTTGTAGTGGGGATTTCATAATGGTATAAGAAGTGTTCGATATACAAATTGCTATGAAGGGAGGAGGCTGACACCAGAGTAGTGGATAGTTGCAGTCAGGTGTTGAAGGAGAGGGAGAGGGATGAAAAATGCACCAGAAGAATGAAAATGCAAAGGGGGAGGAGCATGGTCAAGGAGCAACTAGAGTCACATGTCATAGTCTGCAGCATGTAGAGGTCCTGGAGCATTGTCGATGGAGAAACACACCACTGTGGGAGGTCGGTTCTATAGGAAGAGGGGTGATTAACAGGAGTATGGCTCGTATCTCTCATATCAGAGCCTCAAATAGTTGGAAAATGTAATGTGCATTTCTCCAACATCTATTATAAAATCATTATCAATGAATGCATTTGTGGGAAATAAAATTTCACAGGAACTGGTATGAGGAGGAATGTGAAAACATAATTGCATTCAAAAAAACACAAGCACAAAGGATAAATAATATAGCAAAGGATGTCAGTTCTGCAAAATGGCATAGTAGGATAGAGTTACAAAGGAAAGAAAATCTAAAATGGAACTCGCTCTGATACCATATTAGACCAGGAGGTTGCTCCACGAGATGAATTGTGATTTTTCATTAAGGGTGAAAATAAATATATTCATGGAGGGAGAGACTCTTGGGATTCATCTGTGACTGTCTCTTCATATTCCACCTCTCCTTATTTACTATTTACATTATTTTACATTTTCACCCAATCCCAAGGATTAGGTGTCAACAAAATATTATGAAGGAAATGGTTATAATTAACAAAGAAAACTAACGGCATAATACATAATACTATCTATGTTAAATACAATTTGACTAAACTGCATTCATTCTACATTCAAAATCATTCAATTAAACTATAAAGGATGTCATTAAATGAAAAAGGGGATAATTTATGACTATCTAAAGATAAGTGGTCACATTAGCATGGAATATACTATATACCGTTTTCATTGAGGAAGGGATGCTAAACCATAGAACAATTTTTTTTTTTAAACAATGAACGAGGTAACGTGATCGGGTCAAGAGATTAAATTTTCTAATATCTCAACACCACAAATTTTCGATTTCACGTTATTCAACTACCCTTCCTTACCATACCCATTTTAGTTGCATTATTCATGTGTTAAAATTACAAAAATTTAGCACCTCAGTGACACAATGTTTACAATTATCCACCACCTTTCCCTCCCCATTATGAGTTCTTTATTCAAGAGTTAATAATTACTCACTTCTTGATTAAATAATTAATGATACACCAACTGAATGCTCATTAAAGGAAGAATTATTAACCCTAGAATTTCGTGTGTGTGAGTGATGGAACAAAATTGTGTGTAGGGAGAATGGAGTGGAAAATGACATATACACATGTCCATGCTTATTCATGTGATCTTCAAGATGAGTGGAAAATTATATATATTAATGTACACCAATGGTTCCATTAACCTTGGGATCCATTATTATGCATAAGTGCAATGAGTATCAACCTTATTAATTCTCCTACAAATTTTACTCCCATTGTCATGCATTTATTTTCGTGGATTATTTTGAGATCATGCATACGTTTTCTATAGGTTAGTTTATATAAGTAGAAAGAGATTAGAGTTCTCTAGGTACATTCACCAACATCAAAGGGTTTGGTCATCTGTTTTACTTTTGGGAAGAAGTTCATAAATTTATCTCATGTGAAGAAACTACTACATGAGTGTAACACCTCCTCCCATATTTACCCAGCTTTTACAAGCTCTCTAGGGTAACCATGAGCTGAGTGTCACTATGATATGACCCAACCTCCAAATTCTAGTCATGGGAGTGGGGTTGATTATCCAAACACAAACTAACATCCCTTAGAGACTACAAAACAATCTAGAGTGTGACAGCCAACACAGGTGGTCAATCCTTGATTTGGGACTCTTTTTTAGTGACCCAACATCTAAACCACACCCTTGACACACTGTGCATGTGGTTATGAGGCTCCAACCACCGCACAAGCTTGCTTTCCAATAGTTGTCACCGAAAACATTATGATTTGTGCATGTGGATGCGATATCTATACCAAGTTTTTAGGCTATCTTCCAAAACAATGCCTAGAATTGCCTGTAACTTTCCAGAATCATGACAATGATGATAAAAATTATAACCATTTGAAACTTCAACAAGATATGAACCAGTACATGCCTATTACATGATAGACATTTAGTCAAATATATGGTAAACATATAATTTACAGGTCATGCATGCATATTTGATCATAAAGTTTTGAACTTCATTTGAGAATCACCAAGAATGTCTAATTCCCTTCAAGTAGCTACACAAACACTTTTTATCCCATGCATTCATCAACCATTCAAATACTTGTCATATTATAAAAAATATCCATAACTAAATAACATTATAGAACCATGAAAATAACCAACACATAACGGTAATAGAAACCATGACAAACCAACCATAAGATCACTTAATAACAAAAACATGTGCTCATAAATCATAATGAGGAAAATATATTTTATTAACATATGCAAAAGCCAACCAAGTCAAGTACTTCCATGTACCACCCAACCATAGATTGGGCTAGAATAAATATTTCTGTCAACCAATCAACCCCATGGCATGCCCCGAGCATGAATCTGGGATCTCATGGGATAAACTAAAACATAACCAAAAAGGGAATCCATAGGTTAAACCACCTCCACCCTCAAGCCACCGTAATCTCACCTAAACCATTCTGGAGGTCACAAAACCAAAACAAGTTTGGATGCCTCAGATTCCTTCACCATACCCAAAGGAATTTTCCTGTCTCCACCCACATGTTGAGGGATGTCTCCTTTTTCTTCATTTTCCTTCATTTTTCCTTTAACTTCCTTTGCATGCATATTTGTGTTTCTTCATCTTCCCTTTCTCCTATTTTCCTTATTTCTCATAATTAAATGCCAATTTTTTGCCTCTTTTCCTTTTTCAATTCCTTTACCAATTTCCATTGCCATTATTAAATTGCAAGTGATGTCCACTATAATGTTTTCCCATCATTCATCTTGGAATACATGTCCTATGACCTTGGTATTGTTTTTTATTTATTATCCTTTATTACTTGTCACTTTAACCCAAGGTTATTACATGAAGTTGTAAGTTTAATTTTTAATGTTAAAATTTTCACTTCATATATTTATTTTCCTACCACCAATAACAATTTTCTATTTTTGTGATACAACTGAAACCCTAAATAATCAATACGATCATTACAGTAAAGTTCAAGACAATTTCTCATAGGATAAGAAAGTAGAAAAAACACATAATTTCCCTTTCAAAGACTGTAAAAAATTGAATACTTTGTGTTTCACTAGACTTTTAATGGGGATATGGTTAGGCTTTCTCATTTTTCATTTTCAACTTAATTTTTTCTTGTAGTTCCTGAGAAAATACCCAATTAGTTAGTTTAGTAAAAAATAGACTAGAGTTCTTCACGAGAATTTTCCATGGCCAAAGGCTTTGATTCTTGATTTACCTTCTCGAAAAAAACTCATATAATTATTCCATGTGAAGAAATTTCTGCATGAGCCAAATGTTTAATTTTTAAATATTTTCACTTCATATAATTTTTCATTTGCATGTTGACAATTTATAGCTAATGGGCCTTGTCTATATGGTACATCAAAATCCTTATTGGGGTGGAAATTTAAAAATACTTATGTTCAACAATGTATCATTTTATCTAAAGTCCCTGAATGATTTATTATGCTCATTGCAATTTGTTTCAACATAGTGAATCCTATGACATTGGAGTAGCAAGGAATCAATAGTCAGCGTTGCAAATTGCTAAGGTATCAAATATACCCCTTAGATATGAAATGTCGGTTTCTTTTGTCACCATAGTTTTTGATCATGTGGGACATTGCAAATAAAATTTGCACTGAACATAATAACTCCGCAGTAGCAAAAAGGTTTGCAAATTTGGAAGATTGAATTGACAGAATATAGTCCAAGGATAATATTCATTGATAACAAAAATTCCATTTGATTCATGATTTTTTTTTTTTTCCATTTAATGTGCGTTGAGGTGAAATAGAGAAGAGCCTAATCACGAGTTGGGGTACGAATGGTGAGTATGGAAATAAGAGTCTGGAGGTGGGGTTTTTTCCAATGGAAAGAAAGCATAATCATATGCTCCCCCCATGTATCAATTAGCTTTAGGGTCGGAAGTGGGTACAGTGGGTCGAAGTCTTCTTCTCAATAGGACTAGTCAAATAATTAATATGTTTTTTAAAAATTAGATTTTACCTTAAGGACACTTTTATCATCAATGGAAAAAATATATTGGCATAGGTACTAGCACAAGGACTCACCTATGTTTGCAACACATAGATTCCGGTACAATCATAGGAGTATATCAAATCAATAATAATAATAATAATAATAATAATAATAAATGAAATTTAAAACTATGGTCTATGCCCTAAGTTGAAATGAAACTTGCAATAAAATAGTTTACTCTTTTCTTGCATGATTACAACTTGGGCTTATATGAAGTTCATCTTTAGTTTCTTTGGCTCTATGAAGATTGACCATGTAGAATTAGCTTAGGGATGCCCTTTTCCTTTCCATTACAGGTGCATATTTTTCTAAAGGAGCTTTTGAAAGGGAAGGATTGACCAATGATGCAAGCAATGTAAGATAGGTGCATAACTATCAACTCCTCTAAGATTTTTCCGTAATTCGAATTAAGTGTTATTATTGATTTTGTTCTAAAGTGGATCTCTCTAGCAATGAGATGGTTAGGTGAAAGGTGGTTAGGTACAAAGTATCAATTACTAAAATGCATTTATTTTAACATTATATACATTGATTGTATTGATTTTCATTCTAGGCCCTCTGAACTCTCAAATTAACCAATAAAAAACAAATAATTTTTGTTTTTAAAACCATTTTTTATATCTTTAAGAATATTCAAAAGTGAAATCTCAACCATCACATTTATATGAACCATTAAGAAAATATAAATATAAATTTCTAATAATTATAAAATTACTTTTTTATTATAAATAGATAAATAAATTTTACACAACCACCCTTAAATTAACCAATAACAAACCAACAAATAAAATTTTGTTTCTAAAATCATTGTTTATGTTTTTACCAATATTCACCACCCAAACTCTTTATTCCAATCACTTTTATATGAACCATAAAAAAATTATAAATATAAATTTCTAATAATTATAAAATTACATTTTAATTATAAGTAAATTAATTAATTTTAGGAAACCAAATTTATAAAATTTAGTAATGTATACACGAAATCCAAATTTATAAACTTTGGTTATGTATACACACAACATTCAAATTAATACCCATTCAACATTAAGTAATCCACGGACAACGCGAGACCAAAACTATGGTCCGCCACCATAAGATTTCCAATTTTCAAATGAATGTTTGAATTTAATTTTCATATCATGGTCAAATTAAATAACTATGGTTTGAACCCCTATGAAGTAATGCACATGACTTCAACGAACCAACCGTTTAACATTTTATTTATTTATTTTTGTATGGGTCCATGAGTGTAAATCCTTGTGTTACCGAAATATAAGGACGGTGGGTTGCAACCCGTAGATGTTATCAAAATCACTCAATTACCCACCCTTTTGGAATCTCGTTTGAAAGGGGTCATCGATGGGGGATTGGATGCCATATTTTTGGCCTTAATACCGTTTGAAAGGGGTCATTGATGGGGGATTGGATGCCATCTTTTTTGCTTTAATACCGTTTGAAAGGGGTCATTGATGGGGGCTTTAATGCCACCTTCATTGTCTTAATCCCGAAATCTAATTGCCTTATATGTTTCTCGGACTATAGACCCATTTTATTATGCAATACGCTCTACAATATATTTTTGAAATTAATGGTAATCAGGCTCAAAACAAATATATCTGATTATATCTATTCTGAACATTTTGTATTTGTTCATGGTAGGAAAATTTAGGATGCCATCGGATTGGCTTAGGAATGTCTTCATTCTATGAAAAATCAACATGGAAAATCCATCATAATCAAAATTTATCTGAAAATCCATCATAATCAAAATTTATCTGAGAAAAGCTTTTGATTCTCTGTATTGGGGATTTCTTCATCTAATATTACACAAAATATGTCCTTCTCTGCCCAACATCAACTCATTTCTGGCATATATCACTTCTACGAACTTTGTTGTGTTAATTAATGGAATTGAAGAATAATTTTTCCGGAGATATAATTAAATTATTTACCGCAGAGGTAAAATTATTGAGAGAAAAACATAAAATAACCAACAACAATAAAACATGTTCAATGCACAAATTTTAACCAAGAAAAACCCCAACTCCAGGGAAAACCCATCCTAATGAAATTTCATTATCCTTGGCCAATACCATGGCCAATATAGCCAAGTGAGGCTTCACCACTCACCTCCAGGCCTACCTTACAATGAAGAGTAAATTTACCTAACATTCCCCCCTTAAACTTGACTTGGGTTCCTTGACTAAATCCATCCAACCTTGCCATGTGATTTAACCTAACCCTGCTCACTCTAGCCCTTACCCCCTTCAAAGTTTTTACCTGGGATATCTGCTAACACAACATCCCCTCTATCGCCCAGGTCTAACCCATACATTACCAATGTTACCCAAAGGTACACATGCCTTACCAGGTCTTAGTAGTATGCCAATTTACATGTAATATAATTTGACTCCATTACAATAAATGTTTTTTTTTCATTGTTGCTTTTCTTTTTTTTATCCTCTCAACTTGATAAGCTCCTTAACTCATGCTCTCGTGATCCAATTTATGATCACATACTCCTCATACATACACCATGGCTCATAAACATGAACCAATTTAAAATTATCTTTGGATGAAATTTTGTACATCCCTAGCACCGATCTCATTAAGGTATCCAGCACCCAATACTACATTCTTGCTACCTCAAAGAAAAGCTTGCTCCTCGCACCATTTTTATCGTTGCTCATTCTTTCAGAAATGTCAACAGGCCCATTCGAGGAAATAGATCAAGCATTGCGGATCAAACCTTGCACATCATATCTCCATTCACAAGCCAATACAACCCTTGCCTACAAAAGCATCCCTATCCCTATGAAGCCAAATATAGCTCTGATACTAAATGAAGAACGAAGAATAATTTTTTCGAAGAGATAATTAAATTATTCACTGCATAGATAAAATTACTGAGAAAAAAACATAAAATAACCAGCAATAATAAAACATGCACAATGCACAAATTTTAACCAGGAAAAAAGCTAACTCTGGGGAAAACCCATCCTAATGAAATTTCATTATCCTTGGCCAATACCATGGCCAATCTAGCCAAGTGAGCCTTCACCAATCACCTCCAGCCCTACATTACAATTAAGTCTTCCTATCCTTTTACAGGCTCCATTACATGCAATACCATGGGCCGAAAACTATGGGTACACAATATCATGTGCCCTAAAACTACCTGATTGTTTAACCTAGTCAACATTGACTCTGATCCAGAGTCAATTTACCTAACAAGAATATCGTCTAATTTTTTCAAATCACACCAAGGCCTCCAACAGGGATGTGTATTATCCCCGCTTCTCTTCATCTTAGCAATGGATTGTGTGAGATACTCAATCAAGGAGGCTAGGATGAAGTGGAAGGTGTGAAAAATGGATGAAGGAATGAATAATTATTGGCAAAAGTGGAATCTACAAGCGGAAAGGTCAGTGATACGAATATTGTGAGGTAGATGCAGTGATATATTAACAGACACGAGTGGAGTGGTCTCACTATTACACATTTTTTTCTTTTCCCTAGTGTTTTTTAAGGTATGTTTTTAGGTGAAAATTTTCAAAATTTTTAAGGAGACTTTAGAAATAGAATTAAAATTTTTAATTGTGATTTTTTTATAATTGAAATGTTACAATTTTTTTTTAAAACTAGTTAAATCTATATATACAATGAAAAATATGTTTTTAAGCATCAACATATTATGTTTTCATCAAAATATTTTTATCTCAACGCTAACCAAAAACTTTAAAATGTATAATAATTAGACTGAATGCTAATGACTGGAATAAAATTGTATGTTTAAGTTTGTAAGTTTAATTTCTTTTACATGAATGAGAACATTATATTTATTTATATATTAAAAACTTTACAATTATTTGGAAATTCTTTAGACATCCAGAAGCAAGAGAGTTGATAATTGTAGAGTTGTTATAATATATGATTTATGATAATAATATTTGATGGAGATGAGCTTATTCTACATATCAGTGGGAAAGCCATGTGTAAGTATGTTCCACGCTCTTAGAAATATATATATATATATATATATATATATATATGTTTTCTAAATATAAAAGCACTGTACACTACAATAAAAAGGAGAATACATTTGATGCATATTTAATTAGTTTTCTATATGGCCTAATATAATTTCATATAGAGTGATTAGAAGTATAAAAAAAAAAAATGTGACTAAGAAGTTTAAACCTTATACTTTTAAAAAAATAGTTAACACGTGGTATACTTAAATATATATTAATAATAAAAACAAGTTTAATGTGTGCTGATAAAATGGAACAAGGGACCCACATACTCTACCTCTTTCTAGTTTTGAACATAATATGAGGTCTTTGGAGGAAACACATGCTCTAAACCATTAGGCCTTATTGAGTTGTATTCACTGTGTATTTCATCATCCACTCCACATTCTCAAAGTTGTAGCTCTAGGGAAAGGTATAAATCTCATGTATATTTTCCTAATGATGGTAATTTTGACTATTTGTGGAATATGTATACTTGTACTTTTTGTGATGCATTTTACCATTGTGTGGTTGTCTGTGAGAAATGCATGGTAGTGGTCAAAAGAATGGATAGATTCTAGGCATCAAAATTAATGAATCTCCTTCACATGAGAGGACTTCTTTGTCGGAAAACAGGAGAGTTATTTTGTACCCATTGCAAGGTTCATGGGCATGGAAATGAGCAATGTTGGAACTTACATCCAGAGCCTCATTCTAAGAAGGGAAAAGAGATTGTGCAACATAATGCAAGGGATGAAAGAGGTGGAAAAGAGGACTCACAGTGATCTTCAACAATATTCAAGGAAAAGATGATGCAAAAGAAGAATCCATAAGCCTAGGAGAGGCAGAGATTGGGTAGATTGTTTGTAAAGGTTCTTTGTAACTTTTGTAATTACTTGTTGTTGTTTACCTGTTTGGGCACTTTTGTAAATTCAACAATAATCTTCAATATGTCCAACAAGTATGTGTTTTTCATTGATGTTATGTATTGGCTTGTTTATAAGTCCATATGTTCAAGGACTTTTGGAATGTACAAGTTTTCATCCAAGTATTGCCTACAAGTTTGTCAAGTTTATGTTGCTTATGATTTCCAAGATGGAGTCAATTTTTTCTTCAACAGTTGAACTTCAAGATGAAGTTGTTTTGAGCCATGCAAATGTTATATTAAAGAGAATTTTTATATTCCACTCATCAATATTTTTGTTCCTGCATCAACGATAAGAATTTTGGCTCAATTCTTAATAGGAGAGTAGGTATTCACGAAGGATTTTTGGGTGATTTTTAGTTTTAGCCTCATTTTATTTACTAGGGAAGAAAACTTTTGGAGTCGAAAAGTTCTAGTGGGAGGTGTGATTAGGTAATCAAATTTTAGCTCAAAAATGAAACTTCCTAGAAAGTATTGAAACTAGTGCCACGTTGAAGTGATCATAACTCTAAATCTAGAAACTTTTGTTTCACCCCAATATAACATAATATGCTCAATTTATTGTGTTTTGATTGTTTGGCCCAACAACTAAACTTTTAGCAAGTATGTTTATTGGGAAGTTGACTAGGTGATCATACATTTGAGTCAGTAAGGTGATTGTGTAGGTACAAGTCAACCAAGTGCTAACACTTGGCATCTTTTGGTTTATTGGTTGTTGGCCTAATTTTATTGGTCCGTGGTGTTATGGTATGGACCAATGAAATGGTGCCGCATGGCCTAGTCATAGGTTGTCATGTGGCACCCTGGGGTGTATTAAAATTTTGGTATGGAGGGACAGAGACCTAGGCAGATCAAACCCCTGACATAGGAATCTACAATACAACATATTACCATTGTGCCCCATGCTAGTTATCATTAACCACACAGTGTAACCCTATATAAGGTTTACATGGTGAACATTTGGGGGGAGGGGTCGAGCTGTCAACCCCAACCCCCCGGTCACCATTCTACCACATAACCACATGCCTCAAGGAGCAGGGGCACGTGACCTTAGTCTGACCCCTAGTTGCGTACCTACCAAAATTTTATACATTATTTTGTCACAATCCATTATATGTCATCATGCCAGTAGTTTCAAAAAATATGTTCTCCATCAAACATGTCTAAAACATACCTAAATATGTGAAAGAAGAATTGATTTAAAAGCATTCTATAAAGCTTGTTAAAAACCTTGTTTTGCAAGGCCAACATGCTCCACACATCTACTAACCCACACTTGTCACCTTTTGAAAAAAAATGTGTCTAGCACTGGCAACATGACCTTTGTCAGGAAAATATGTGATGGTCCTCTTCAGGTAGTTTCCCCAAAAAATTGAGGATAAACATCCCTTACTAGAAGCCTCGAGAATGATGATGTGGTTGCAGGTTTTTGATGATAGGAGCAAGCCCTCCCTTTTATGGTCATGGATCCGCTTCCATGGATCTTTCCCTTAATATGTGTAACTCCTCCATCCTTTTATGGATCCTCAACTCCCTCTCCTTCCCTATAAATGAAACCCCTACCATTCACTAATGGTTGGTTGTCATCCTATGAGCTGAAGCATGCTCATTTGTGAAGGAGGAAGTTGTTTAAAGAGTCAAGGCTAGGACTTGGAGTCTCACATGAAGGAGGCATCCATTAGGGGAATTTTGAGGTCTAAAATGGGCCTCCTAAGGAAATTATAAAATAATAGTGGAAATAATAAAATAATATTTGATTACATCATCAAATTTTAGAGGGAAAAAAGGAAAAACTAATTTTTCAACTAGTATTTTCAACATATCTCCCAAAGTTTTTACTAAAATTTTGAGCATAAGTACTTGTTGGATGCAAAATTTAGTTCATATTCTAAGGAGTACCCATGTTGCATACTTTTGATGGATCCTGCTACGTGAAAAATGAGAAATACATGAAAATCATGATTGCAATCACGTTTTTTCACGTGTTTTTCATTTTTTATGTAGCAGGGCCCATCAAAACTATACAACATGGGTAATCCTTGGATGAGGAATTAAATTTTTCATGCAACGAGTACTTATTCTCAAAATTTGAGTAAAAACTTTGGGAGATAAGCTGAAAATACGTGTTGAAAAAGTAGTTTTATTATTTTATTATTTTTTAATATTAGTACCCTTTTACTTAAAAAATGGTGAATCATCCCCCATGGTTGACATCATCATCTTGAATCCTATTGGTTCTTATAATGTTTATTTTGGTTGTACATTTTTCTTTGGAGGCCCTTTTTAGACCTCAAAATTCCCCTAATGCAACATCAAGGCTTTTGGTTGCATTTCTCCCTTTGTCATTCTATTAATAATCCATTCTATGTTTCCTTTCCATAAATGTGTCTATTATCAGATATTTATTATAGTTCTCCTTGATATGCTACATAGCTTATACTAGATATTGTTATGCTTTGTATCCTTTTTTTGTCTCGACTTATTCTTCCTTATGGGCATTTGTCTTCATCGATAGAGAGGAGATCGGAGTGTGGAAGTAAAAGAAGCAAGGTTGACATCAAACGAAAGCACTAACATCAGAAAGAGGTAGGACATATATCCTCCTTCGTGTTTTTCTAGAATTAGTTAGGGAAGGTTGCATATATTTATCTCGTTTGTTGCTAGATCCTCTCATTAGGACTAGAGGGATCACTTTTGCTCACAGAAGGGGTTTCCTGCACAACAAAATGGTGACGAGACTGGGGAGCCATTAGACCTTCAAACCTCCTTTAATTTTGGTCTTCTTTAATTAGTTTGTCCAATTGCCTTGTAATCCATGATTTTGATTCCTTATAAGTCCACATTCTGAACAACTTGTTATTTAGAGTGTCAAGCATGGAGTTCCTTTCAGTTTTGGTTGTTTTTTCCTAATATTTCCTCGCCTAGTGAATTTTCTATGGAGAGAAGAGCGTTGTCAGTGTGTATTTCATTATGAAAATTCGTGCATAACACCCCGGTTCCCACTATCTGCCTGTGTTGGTCTTAAAAGTGATATTTTTTAGGGTTTCTTGACTGAATTCTAGAATTTTTTGATCCCTTGGGTCTTCTTCCTACTCTGTGTGCTTAGCATTTTTATGGATTTATTTTATATTCTTTGTGGTTTGCAAAAGTTTGTCCCATGTCCAAGTAGTGAAAATGAGCTAGAGGTGAATCTTAGATTCTTTGGGTAATTTAATTTATTGTTTTGTTGCTTGCATGACTATTTGATGAGAATTTTAGTTCTTTTTGAAACCGTAAAGAATTCCAATTGCATTTGTTGAACTTTCATCTCAAATTTTACTTCTGAAAAGTGAATTAGATTACATTGAATTTGAAATTTTTTGTTGATATTGTCATTAAGAATATATTAAATTGTTGAGTGATTGAAAGCTAATAAGTGGATTATATTTAATTATAAAAGTAAAATGTGCATAGATTGCATTTTCATAGTTTTCATGGGAATCATTCATAAATTAAATTGCATGGTTTGGCATCCTCTAATTCTTTGAACTGAATTGGAACACTACGAGTGAAAGTTATAGTTTGGAAGCTCTTGTTTTCCATATCTTTTTTTGATTGCATCAATGTCTGAATTACTTTCCCATACTATATAGCTTTCATCGAAATGGAAAGAGTATTTTTTCTCATATTAGTTGCATCATAGTGTCGGGAAAAATATTGAGAGGGGGGGGGGTGGGGGGTGTGTTGGGTGTCGGGGGGGGGGGGGGGGTTGAATCAATATTTTCAAGAATCACAATCTTTTAATTTTATTTTACTGATTTCTATACGCAACTTTGATTAGGCCAACTATCGTATGTACGCGGGAATCCTAAAATAAACATGCATTTACCCAAATCACTTAATGTTCAGATGAGTATTAGTTAAAAAATTTCATCACTTGTGAATAAGATATTTAAGAAGAAAATAGAATAAATCATCACACAAAGGCATCACACATGAACACCAAGCTTTAAGGTGTAAACCCAAGTTGGGAGAAAACCACTGTTTCCCTCCTCTTTGTCTTCAATATTTATTATATATAAAACTGCTTAAAATGTTGTACTGATGCAGACTCATACCATATGCTGGAACCCACCTACAAAAGGTTGCAGCCTTCTCTCGTTCTCCAGCTGCTACTGGAAGGGAGTTCCAACCCCCTAATCTTGTTTACTAGCCACTACTGGAAGGGAGATACAACGCACTGAACTAATCCCCAACTTCTAATGGAAGGAAGCTTCGACCACTATAGACCACGTTTCATAATTTTTCACACTTCATTCAACAACTTCAATACAACTCAATTTGTAGATCAACACCAATAACCATAAACAAAACTTTAAATAGAACAGAGATATTAATGTAACCAAATCATAGTAATAAACCCATACTTGAGAAATAACATGCAGAATCAACTTCAACCCTGATCATTCATAAATTCAAATGTATATGCTACTTCACTTACTGCAACATGTGTATATATGCGCTTTCCTCTGGACGAACTTGCGTATAGATATTTGTATACTGGATTTAGGAATATGATGAGACTCAAAACAGATTTGAGACATTCATGCATAATTTTTCACATTTACAGAGCCCTTATTCAGTCAAAAACATCCATCGTATTCAATCACCCACTCACTGATCTTCCAAAAATGCTAAAATGCTTCACAGTGGGAATATTACCATACTAGAGTCCATAAGGAGTTTTGTCACTTTTTACACAAACATGAGCCTTGTTTAGAATATTTACTGAAGTATGCACAACCTCTCTCCAAAACATGTCAGGAGTCCCATATTCATCAAGCATAGCACAATCCATTTGCTGAACTGTTCTATTCATTCTTTCTACCATACCATTTCGTTGTGGAGTTCCGACTACATAAATTTGTCTTTTTATTCCATATTGTCAAAGAATTCATCTGATATGTATTCTCCTCCTCGGTTAGATCTAAGACATTTAATTTTTAGATCTAATTGATTTTCAACCAAAGCTTTGAATATATTAAAATTTTCAAATTCTTCATCTTTATGTTCTAATAAAATTATCCAACACATTCTAGAAAATTCATCAATGAATAGGATATAGTATTTTTCTCCACGAGGTGACTTTTTCCTTACAGGAAAACATAAATCAGTATGTATAAGTTCAAGGGGTTTATTTGTTGATGCTTCTTTGGCATTAAATTTCACACTAGTTAGCTTGGAAAATTGGCGTGATTTGCATGTGGTACTTTTGGGTACAGTGATGTTGGGTAGCTCACAGATAGCTTTGAACCTGCTTGATTTTCTTATTTGAGAAAAGCTCAAATGTCCCAATATTTTGTGCCATAAGAAGTTTCCTATAGATTTTTCTAGATAACATTGCTCTGGGCCACCTTTCAATATATAAAGATTGCTTGGAGTTCTTGTTACTTTTATTATGGTCTTTCCTGTGTCAAGTTCACGAACCACACACTCATTTGATCGAAAGACAACTTCATTTCCTTGATCACACATGTGACTCAAAATCAACAAGTTATGCTTTAATCCGTCAACATACATAACATTATTAGCTTTAACCTTTTCTTTTAGAAAAATAGATCCTTTACCCTTAATGATAGCAAGAGAGTCATTCCCAAAGGTAACATTATTTTCCTTCTCTAATGCATTGCATTAAATAAGTTTATCTTAATCACCCGTAATGTGTTTTGAACATCCACTACTAATGTACCATTGGTTTTATTATCCTTTTTCATATAAACCTATGCCACAACTTTCAAACTTTAAGCCCTTCATTCTCCATACCTTGGAACTTGAGGATTTGTTCTTTAGGGTGAATTTTGCTCCTGCATTCATATTCTTCATGTCCAAAGTTATTGCAAAATGAACATTTAATTTCGTATTGAAGAGGATAAATTTTTTTATAATTAGTCTTATTTATTCCTGTCTCGTTACTTTTATTTCTTGATTCTCTGGTCATGATGGTTTTGTATGTAACACATTGAGCAACTTTGTGACTAAAATTATGACATGAGAAACATTGTCCATTAAAGAATAAATTTCTGCGACCATAGAACCTTCCATTATTGTTTACCTTTTCAATTATATTTCTGTAATTTTTCATCATTGAATTTGAGTGATGATGCTTTACCTGGACATTGTATTTGTTATTTTTTTGAGTGACGAAGTTTTTCTTGCTGTTTTTTGTTGCATTTAGATAGATTGTATCTAAGCACTTTTCCTCCTGATATGATTCATAGATATATCCAAGACCTGTCTTCACAAGAGGAGAACGTTGAACCTTGATAATTTGATCTAAGGTTTCAGATCCCTTAGAAAATATAAGATTTAAGCTTTTTACTTTCACAATTTCCTTTCCTAGGCTTACTATTTCACAGTCTAATTTCACATTGTGCTTTTCCTTTTCTATGAGTTGATACTTTAGAGTATCCATGGCCATTTTGTTATCTTCCAAGCATATTTTGAGTTTATTGATTTCTTCAAGAAAATATTTTTCTTCTAAAGCATCCATAAAATTATCTTTAGCCTCACTAGTGTAACTGTCAAATTCCATGGGTATTCTAATATGTTGATCATACTCTCCTTCTTCACTATTTGATATACCATCCCTACCTTCATGAGTATAGTAAATTTTTCTATTGACAAATTGTCTCCTATTACCTTTTTCTAAATCCTTTCCCTTTTTATGATTATCTCTGAGGACATTTATCAGCATAATGGTCAACTCTTCCACAAGAAAAACATTTGAAAGGAAGCTTACCTTTGAACCTTCCAATGCCAAGTTGAAGTTTCTTTACAAAATTTACCTCATCTTCTTCTGATACATACCCTGATTATTTTTTTTCTTCCTTGTCCTTTCCTTTTGCAACAGCTCTAAAGGAAACTTCTTTGACTTTAGACTAACCTCCTTTCCTCATTTCACACGCATCCATAATCCCATTAAGTTGAACAACAGTAAGAGTTTGAAGGTCCTGCTTCTTTTCAGTAGTAGAAACACTTGACTCGATTTTAGGATTCATAGATCATAGTGCCTTATCTACTAGAGTGTTGTCTCTTATGAATTCACCTAAATTTCTCATATGATTTACAATCTCATCTAGACATAAGAAGAAACTAGCGATACTTTAATCATTATGCATTCTAAAATTTTCATATTGAATTTTGAGAGTTTGGAGTTTAGCACTTTTTGCCTTGGCATCACCTTCATAGATTAGAATTATTTTGTCCCATATCTCGTTTATTATTTTTAATTGCATAACTTTGAAAAATTCTGATTCTGTTAGACTCCCCAATAATGCATTGAAAATTTTTGCATTGGTTTCGTAGTTCCTTTGTTCTACTGGGTCTATTGGAACTGTAGCTGGATATTGGCAACCACCTTCAACTATTGCACAAACATATGATCCAAGAGACTTAGGATAGGATATTGTTCTTGTATTCCATAATATTAAATTGTTTCCGTTGAAGGGTGGTGTTCTGGTAGATGTTGTTCCATCTTGATTTCTCATATTAGATGATCTTCCTTCTAGCAATTAATACCAATTGTTGGGAAAAATACTAAGGGGGTGGGGTGAATCAATATTTTAAAGAATTACAATATTTTAATTTTATTTTACTAACTTTTATATGCAACTCTGATTAGCCCAACTAGCATATGTATGCAGCAATATTAAAAGAAACTTGTGTTTACCAAAAACACTTAATGTTCAGATAAGTATTACATAGCCCAGTTCACCAGTTGTGCATCAGATATTTAAGCAGGATACATGTGCAGTAATAATAAAATAAATCATCACACAAAGGCATCACACATGAGCACCAATATTTAAGGTGGAAACCCATCTCGGGAGAAAACCAATGTTGTTGTCATCTCTGTCTTCAATATTTATTATATATAAAACTGATTACAAATTTTTATTGATGCAGACTCATATCAGTACGCTGACACCCACCTGCAGAAGGTTGTAGCCTTCTCTCTTTCTCTAGCTATTAATAGAAGGGAGTTCCAACCATCTGATCTCGTTTTCCAGCCACTAATGGAAGGGAGCTACAACCCCCTGAACTGATCACTAGCTTCTACTGGCATGAAGCTTTGACTTCTATATTGAAGGCTTCAACAATCAGAACCACTGTAGACCACATTTCATAATTTTTCACACTGGATACAACATATTCAATACAACTAAATTTTTAGATCAACACCGATAACCATAAACCAAAATTTAAACAGAATAGAGAGATTACTATAACTAGATCACACTAATAAAACTAGACTTCAGAAATAACATGCAGAATCAACTTCAACCTTGATCATTCATAAAGTCAAATGTATACACTACTTCACTCATTGCAAGCTGCATATATATGCGATTTCTTATGGACGAACCTACTTATAGATCTTTGTATATTGAATTTAGGAATATGATCAGACTCTGAATAGATCCGATACATTCAGACATACTTTATCAGATTTACAAAACCCTAATTCAATGAAAAAAGCCATCATATTCAATCATCCAATCACTAATCATATTTTTACATAACCAACTAGTAGCATATACAGTATTCAAAAAAACTAGATCTACAAGAAAAGTTCATTGACAGATAGCAAAAATATAACAGAAAAGATCAGATATTTTCTTCAGCAAATATTCATAAAACCCCAGTTTCCATACACACTTTTCTGAAATGAACCTGTGTGTAAATACACTTTCACCATGACGAACCAGTGTATAGATTTTTAAATATTCAGGACTGCGTAAAATTTTAGATCAAGAGACTTACTCAGATCATACCGTTCACTTCAGAAAACATGTGGTAGATAACATATCTAAACATATCACAAAGAGATCAAGAAAATACATAGTCATTTGACGTCTAGAGATCTTGATCCATCATTGTATTTGTAGATGCATCATTATTTCAAATCTATTAATAAAATGTAACCCATTCCATGCAGATATAGTTTAGAGTGAAGTATTCAATCAAAACACATACTGTTCCACATATTACACTATGATCTTCTTATCCTTATATAGTTTGAGCCTTTCCCAATACCATGAGCCAAAACCACACAAGTGTTGATGGTATTCTCGGATAAAATAGAATAGATGACACATCGCTTAATACTGAGGGATAAAACTACTGTAAGGACCCTTGGTATCATAAACTGAGTGCATAAGTACATACACGACTTGGCTTCTTCATACCTGCGTGTATACATGACTTTCCTTCGCAAAAAATATGTATACATTAATTCTAGATGTATATGAGGGTTGCCTTCATCAAGCCTGCAGGTATACTCGGGTTGCCTTCATCAAACCTATGTATACATTTTGAAACATTACCTTTATCATTTATTGTCACTGACTGGAATTCATTTTTCTGTCACATCTGAACCTACCTGTAGATAAATCATTTTTACATATTTAACAAATAGGTTCCTATCAAAAGGAAACTTATCAAGTAGGCTTCCATCAAGGACAACATATCAACATATTACATCATAATTATAGCACACAGGTACTCAGTTTACATCGATATTTGAGCCTTAAAGCTAAAAAGTAAATAAAGATCAACTTAAAATTTATATCAATTAACCTAAGTAGATTTTTAAACTTTACCCAAACATTTTTAGGTCTAGGCTAGATAAGGGTTCCGGCATCGTAAAAAGTAGGATATTTCGTTATTTTCCAACATTGCATTCCACGGGTGGTATCTTGTTCCACATACGGAAGTGTATATGATCATTTTCCACATGAATTCGGGTATATCAGATGACACTCCACGCATGATAAGAATATGGGAATTCTCTCATTGAGTGGTTACACATTAGAGATCACTACTACAAACTACACTCCCACGTACCATCACGTATATTTTGGGAGTCCCCACTAGGTTGCTATCCATCCATAGGTAACTGAGTCGGTCACATTTTATACCATGATACACTGATCACAACGTTCAGGGAGATTGATTGTTGTATGTTAAGTCCTTGGTTCACAAAGGTGTATATTGAAGTTCAAGGTTGCTTGGTAAGCCTTTATGCCTCTTTTACCTGCTTTTGATTTATTTAGTGTTAATTTATAAAATTAATTAGCGATGGAATAACATCCTACCAAAGAAAAAACTCCATAGTTGATCTTAGGCTGAGATTAATGGAAACAATTCCTAAGTTTACCAATCAAGGAAACCCCTCATATAGGAATCCTGATCCTTTTCCTTCTTTTGGAAATATTGACTATCCTTATATGGAAATGTTGTCCCTTCTAGGATTTACCATTGGTTTACCAGTTTGGTTATTTTCGACCCCTATGGTTATGAATGTCCAAGCCACTTCTAAACCAAGTTCACCTCCACCTGAACAATGTCAACCTCACGTTGATCCTAAATTTGACCCTTTTCGTTCTTCACATATTATTTCTTCCCCTAGTTCTTCCTCATCATATGGTGAAAGTCTTGATTATAGTATCCATGAATATAAGAAGAATAAGAAGAAGAGGACAAATAAGAAGAAGTAAACTAAGCGAGGAGGCAACCCAACACCCATTCAAACTATTGTGACTAAGCCTTCCGATCAACTCCTTAAAGTCAAACTCCCTTGTAGGTTATGTAAGGGTGACCACCTTCTTATACATTTCTATGGTATTCCAATGGTATTAGAAGTGTGCTCCACTGGCTCATGTCAGCCTTTGTCATCCACCTCTGGAGATCATGCTGGTGAAAAAACCTCAACTAATGAAAATAAGGTACATAGAAAAAGGGTAAATTCAAATTACCCTATAATTTATGTGAAGGGAATAATCCCATTCAACTTTTTCTTCATATGGATGAAGCCTCAAAAGTATTGGATAACCTTACAACTTCTCACCCACATCTTCCTGTTGGTTACCAAAATATTTCCCCTGGTCCTCCACTAGTTGATCAAGTGATTGTCCATAAGTCATCTCTGGTCAATCCCACAATATATGAAAGTGAATCATATGAGTTTTTTCCCGAAAAACCAATGGTTGAGAAAACCATCAACCTCATTTCACCTTTAGTTGATCATGCTTTTCCTGTAGAGAGTGAAGCTCATACCACTTAAGTTCCTTTTTTTTCTTCAAATTCCCATGAATTTGAGGGAAATCCTCCCATTCCCATGGTACAGGAGGGTGATCCTTCCATTCCCGTAACACAAGGGGGTAGTTATCCCATTTCCATGATACCCCCTCCAAGTAGTTTAGATGCTTATTTTGATTGGAGTATATTTGCAGGATATCACCTTCCTTCTTACATGCATTTTTAGATAATAATACATGATTATAATGTGGATGTACTAGGTACAATAATCGATGAAAGCACAATTGTGAGTATTTTGTCCTCAACTACTTGGAAAAATTTAGGTTCTTCGTACAATGTGCCTATTACCCATAGTTTGTTGGATTTTAACAGAGGAACTAGTAAGCTGTTAGGGATCCTTCCTAAGTTTCCTATTACTTTGGGAGGTAAAATCATCTATGTTGATCTGATGGCTATCTAAGGCCATTTGGATTTTAATTTACTCCTTGGCCATGCCTATGTTTATGTCATGGGAGCTCTTGTATGTCCTCTCTTTCACATGATGTGCTTCCAACATGAATGAAGAATCATGACCATTGATCAACTTTCATTAATTGGTCCTAACTTGACATCCAATCAACCATCATCCCTAAAAGCATAGTTATCGATGAAACAAGAAAATGAACGATTTCTCGTTCTTTTGAGGTAGCAAGAAAAACACCCATTTTTCAAAAGTGGTTATTTAGAATAACCTTATTTTTTTTGGAGCATATTTTTCACACTATAAATTTTCTTATGAACAATGTTTTTTTAGGTGTGAGTGATTTTCATGTTAATTTTGAAAAATGTTGATGCAACATCAACCCCTGGCATTTATTTTTCATACTTTACATTTTCTAATGTATACTTATTCCGTGAGATACTTATTTTAAAGTGTATTTATGTAATTTTTCTTTTTTTATTTTTCTTTTCAACCTTTTTTTTTTGTAATAAAATCTTCATCTTTTCACATAGTTAAAAAAATAAAAAAGGGTCAATATTTTAAAGTTATGATTTTCTATATGTTTATGTACTGTTAATTAATATTTCAATGCACATAAAATCATTGTCACTAAAAAAATATATTTTTTAACTAATGAAAAAAAATACACATTTTGAATATAAATACAATGAAAAAAATACACATTTTGAGACTTTTTGTTAGAAATGACATGTTATATAAACAATTTTTATGGCAAAATTTTAACAAAAAGACTTAAAAAAATTGCATTTTTTATGAATTCAATGTCAAAAATTATTAGTAATCACATTTTTTTGGGAAAAATTAATGATCCACATAAAAATTAAAGTGAAAATTAGATAATAAAACTCTTAAACATATAACGACAATAATGAAATACTCATTCTTCTCATAAAATATCGAAGTCTACACATTACATGTAACCCTAATGAATAGCTCTCAAAATTGAGCTTTATTTGCAAGCATAACTTAAATGTTAATCAATAATATGAAGTAATCCATCTTCGACATCTTCTGGACCTTCATTAATATTTTCTTCCATGATATTTTACGATTTCGTCATTATCCTCCTCTAATGGATCTTTGATGTTTGCAGATATTCCAAAGTTTCCTTTTCCAATAATTCCATATAACAATGGTTGAGGTTCATTTGCCTTTTTTTCCACACGTGATTCATTAAAATCCCATTTCCTAAAAACAACTTAGTATCGACCCCGTAACCAGCCAGGGGTTAGAGGCTAGAGGGTGCAGTCGTTTTGGCCCACACAGCGGCCTCTAGCACTCAGCTAGGCGGGGTTTGGATACTTGGTATCGTCCCCCCTTCCCAGCTAGGGGTTCGAGGCCTCGACCCCCTGCCCAGCCAAGGGTCAGAGGCCTCAACCCCACGCCCAACTGGGGGGCTAGAGGCTGGAGGGTGGGGCCACCGTGGGCCATGGTGTCCCCGCCTACCATCCTCTGACCCCTAGCTGGGTAGGGGGTAGATACTCGGTATACCGAGTATCTACCTCGTGCCCAGATCGAGGTAGGAGTCTAGCGAGCGGGGTATAAATACTCGTCTACCCCACTATACTGAGTATCTACACCCCACCTAGACTGAGTATCTACCCCCTGCCATGTTGGGGGCCGGAGGCTGGCAGGCGGGTCCATTGTGGCCCATGACAGCTCCAACCGAGGACATATGAGTATCTACCACCCGCCCAGCCAGGGGCCAGAGACCAGTGGGCGAGACCACCATGGCACACAATGTCCTTACCCACCAGCCTCCAGCCCCCGACTGGGAGGTGGGTAAATATTCGGTATAGCCTCTGGGGCCCGGCTGGGCGGGGGGTAGATACTCAGTACTCCTCACCTAGCCGATAGGCGGGGCCACTGTTATACTGTGTATCTACTGCACACTATTATATCGAGTATCTAACGCCGGATGTTATACTGAGTATCTCCAGCCCAAGGTGTGTGGGGCCATCGTGGGCCACGACGTGGCCATTGCGGCCCCACCTATCGCCCTTTGGCCCATATTTGGGCATGGGGTAGATACTTGGTATAGCCTCTAGCCCCCAGTTGGGCGGGGGGTACATACTTGGTATATCGAGTGTCTATCCCTCACCCAGCTAGTGGATAGAGGCCGGTGGCCAGTAGGTGGGGACACTATTATACCGAGTATCTACCCCTCGCTTAGTTATATCAAGTATCTACCCCCTATTGTCAAGTATCTACCCCCTGCCTAGTTATACTGAGTACCTACCCCCCACTGTTATACCGAGTATATCCAACCCCCATGTGGGTGAGGCGGCCGTGGGCCACGATGTGGTCATGCAAGCCCCACCTGTCAGCCTCTGGCCCCAATCTGGGTTTTGGGTAGATACTCGTTATAGCCTTCAGCCCCCTCCTAGGTGGGGGGTACATACTCGATAGGTACTCGGTATACAAAGTATCTACCCCTCGCCCACCTAGTTATACCAAGTATGTACCCCCCGATGTTATAACGATTATATACACCTTGCTAAGTTATACCAATTATCTACTTCATGCTATTATATCAAGTATCAACCTTTCCCCTAGTTATACTGAGTATCTACCCCTGTTTTTATATCGAGTATCTCTAGCCCCCAGGTGGGCGGGGTCGTCGTGGCCCACGACGTAGCCATGGAAACCCAACCTATCAGCCTTTGGCCCTGATCTGTGAGGGGTGGGGGGGGGGGGGGTGATACTCGATATACTAGGAATATCGAGTATCTACCCCCCACCTAGCTTGGGCCCAAAGGCTAGCGGGAGGGGTCTTCGTCGTCTACGATGTCACTCACTGGTCTCCATCCCCCATATTGGTAGCAGGTCGATACTCAATATATCGAGTATACTGAGTATCTACCTGTCACCCAGTAGAGGGTTAAGGGCCAACGGGTGGGGCCGTCGTGGCCGGGTATACTGTGTATCTACCCCACGCCTATCAAAGGGATTTTTTTTTAGTCATGATATTTTATCTTTAATGTTATGTTTGAAAACAATTACAATTTTAGGGTTTTTTAGAGTCAATGTATTTTATCTTTTATAATATGGATGAAAATTGTTGAAATTACAAGGATTTGAGACATGATATTTTATGTTTAACATCATGTCTGAGAATTATTGGAATTTTTAGGTTTTTCAAAGTCCGAATATTTATATTTAATTCCATTCCTAGAAAGTGTCAAATTTGTAACTTGGTTTTTTTAATTCCAACATAAACACTTTTTGTTTCGAGGGTGTTTTTTCAATCCTTTTTTGCCAAAAAAAATTGGCTTGTAAAAAATGTTGAAAATTTACCTTAAAAAAAACATCATTCTAGAATATACACTTTTTGTTTTTGAGTTGTTTTTTCATTTTTTTGGAATTTTCTGGATAGATTTCTTATTTTGAGGTAATATTTCTTGTTTGATTGGTAAATTTGTTTAAATAGTCCTTACATTCAAGTGGTATCTTTCCTGCCATAGGTTAATTATGTGGAAACCAGTTCCATGCCCCTGTCTAGTAATGATCTAGTCATTGATATAGTGCAGCATGTACTCGGGGCATTGAACCCTGATGTCCAGACTATTTTTCTCCCATCTAATGAGAAATTCTTCGAAACCATGACCTCCTTTGGGCCATGAATAAAGGTATTCATAGCAAATTTCCTTTTCTTGTGTCAATCTTGTTAAAAAATGAAAGAAGGTGTTAGAGCACAGTTCCTTTTCTTATCTCAATCTCCTTGAGAAATGAATCAAGGTCATTAGAGAAAAGTTCGTTCTTATGTCAATATTGTTAAAAATTAAATAAGATGTCATGAGGATAGTTATTTTACTGTGTAAACCTCGTTAAAAAATGACTCAACTTCCTATGAGGATAGTTTTTTTACTATGTCAACCTCGTTATAAAATGAAACGGGTCCTTATGAGCATATTTATTTTACTATGTCAAGATCATTAAAAAATGAAACAAATCCATTTTCTAATTCGACTTCTTGATTAGATCTCGTAACTTTCTAGTCGATTCTTTCATTTGATCTCGTAAATGAACCTTCATTCCATCCACCTGTTAGTAACCTGTAGTCTACTTAGGTGAATTAAATGATGCTTGGGAGGGCATGTACCATGAATTGAGTCATTATGCTAGGGGCATGGAAACCAATTCCAAGCACATTTTTTCCACACGTTTCAAGCTTGTGTAAAAGTGAAACCAATCTTAAGCATAGTTTGTCTCTGGTTCAAGCTTATATAAAACTAAAACCATATTCAAGGGTTCTCAAGAATATTTTTCCCATGTTTCAGGCTTGTGTAAAAAAATGAAACCAATCCTATACACCTCTCATGATATCCCTTTTATTTGCCCGTTCTTCCATATGAGCCTTGGTTTTCTCATTCCATTGTCACCATCTGCTTGGCTGATCATACACTTTCACTTGGTTATTTTACCCTTTCTTGGGGAACCATTGCGATTAGTGGTCCTATTAGTTGGCCTCTTGACCTTTGCATGTTTTTATTAGTTCCATCATGACTGGAACCAATTGCTACCTTTTATACCACTCATTCCTCTACGAGGAGTCCTCTTTTCGAACTTTTCAGACTCCCAAAATATGAAAATATTTCGGAGCGCTTGTCTTTTAAGGCCTGTTAAAGTAAATGGAAATCCGTCTAATTGGTATAAGTTTAACCCTTTTCTGAAATGAGATAGGAAAATTACGAAAAAGGAATACCTTCGTAAAACACGACTAAGAGATTCTCTTGGATATTTTTTTCTCCCTTTCGGATTCAAGAGACTATGTACAAAAAGGGATATTTTGAGTTTCCTTTTTGCCTCTTTTTCAAACTCTCTAAACATGAAAAATATGTCGAGTTTTACCTTCACTAGACTCATTAAAATAATTAAATAGTGATGAGATTTTTAAGCATGACGAGACCAAAATACTCTTTCCTAAGGCTTGTTAAACTTACTAGGATGGATTCATCCGAAGGGTAAAATAATATGACAAGCATATGGTATCCTCTTCAAGCTTGTGCAAAAATAAAGTGGTACTTGCTAGAAATAGTGGCGGAAAATGGAAGGAAACATGTATCTTGTATTTCTTCTGAAAGACAGTATGTTTCTCTTGAACATGCCACTTATCTGTATCTCATGTCGGGTTTGGGACATCCTCACTTTTTCACTTATATTCTTGGGTTTGGGAAATTTATTTGCCTCTCATTTGATTATGTATTTTCAACATGACCTCTTGTCCTATTTTGAGTGAAATATTGCCAAATTTTAGAGTCATGTCGTCGATATGTTCAAGAGAAGTCCCATTTGCAAATTCAAACATGTTGACCTTCTCTGTGACAATCCTGAATCACTCCTACCAAATTTGTAAAATTCTATGTTTCGTGTCAATGATGTGGGAAACATTATGGACCTCGTTCGATAGATCTCTTCCTGTCGACTCCAACTCATTATCCAAAAATATGATCATTAGAGAACTTTTGAAGTCTAAAATGGGCCTCCTAAGAAAAATATGCAACCAAAACAAAATTTATAGGAACCAATATGGTTCAAGATGATGATGTCAACCATGGGGGATGATTCACCATTTTTGGCATAAAAAATTAAAAATATTAAAAAATAATAAAATAATAAAACTAGTTTTTCAACTTATATTTTCAACTTATCCCCCTAAGGTTTTACACAAATTTCGAGTTGGATTACTTGTTGGATGAAAATTTTAATTTCTCATCCAAGTAGGATCCATGTTGTATAATTTCGATGGACCCTGCTACACGGAAAATGAGAAATATATTAAAAAACATTATTGCAATCAAATTTTCATGTATTTATCATTTTCTGTTTAGCAGGGTCCATCGAAAGTATGCAACATGATTACTCTTTGGATGAGGAATCAAATTTTGCATCCAATGAGTGTTCCCACTCGAAAATTGAGTAAACCCATATGGAGGTAAGTTGAAAATACGAGTTGAAAAGTATTTTTTCCTTTTTTCCCTTTAAAATTTGATGATGTAATATAATATTATTTTATTATTTGCACTATTATTTGATAATTTACTTCGGAGGCCCATTTTAGACCTTAAAATTCCCCTAATTCTAGAAACCCCCTTTCACTACCTTCGACCTTGCATGCCTCAATGGTAGGTTCTTCGCATTCGACTATAGGTTCACATCACCGGCTTCGATTGAATGGTTCTATGAGTGTTCAACTTTAGCTTCATTGTTCATAGTTGTAGATTGTGTTGTTGTACCTTGAGAGCCATCATCATCATTGGTAGTTTCTCTCATTCCTATTAATGGTTTATATCATCGACCGATAATCAGGTGGTTTCTGTCGTGTTTGACTTCAACACGTCTATTGACATGGTCAGATTCATACTTTTGATGGGTTGAGATAGAGGCAAAGATCCTCGGTTTCCTTTGATAAATACAAGTTGTGTGGAGTTATTAAGTATTCATGATTGTACACATGATCCTTTCTAATTGGATGGCTCTGCCCACGTCATGAATTAATGTCTTCATATATTCATGATCATTTTCAGTCGGATGGCTATGTCCATTTCGTGGATCCATGTATTGTTAGGTGTCTGCTCAGAGATGTATTTATAGGCATGCTTACATCAGATATTTCATATATATTGTATCTTTTTTTTATTTTTAGGTCTTCCAATGATGACTCTCTAAAGTCCTTTCCTTCACTTGTAAAGCACTTCAACCATCAATTCCCATCCTGACTTCATGCTTTATGGGGCATCTATTATAGATTATTTTTTCACACTCCAATTTGTGTCGTCATGCCACCAGTATTGCAAAACATGTTCTCCATCAAACATGTTTAAAACATACCTGAATATGTGAAAGAATACTTGATTTAAAAATATTCTGGAAAGGTTGCAAAAACCCATTTTTTACAAGCCGAGCGAGCTTTGCACTGTTATTGACCTGCCCTTCTCACTTTTTGAAAAAAATGTGTCCAACACTGGTAGTGTGACCTTTTCCAGGAAAATATGCGTTGGTCCTCTTCCATATTTTTTCCCAAAAATTGAGGAGAAGCTTCCCTTACTAAAATCCTCGACAACGATGACGTGTTTTTAGGTTGTTGATGATAGGAGTGGGAACTCCCTTTCATGGCCATGGATACTCTTTCCATGGATATTTCCCTTAATATGTGGAACTCCTCCCACATTTTATGGATCCTCAGCTAACTTTCCTTCCCTATAAATGAAACCCCTACCATCCACTAATGGTTGGTTTCCATCCTATGAGTTGAAACATGCCCAATTCCTACCCATTTGTGAAGGAGAAAGTTGCTTGAAGAGTTGAGGCTAGGACTTGGAGTCTCACCTAAAGGAGGTGCCCAAAATCAAGTATTATGGTTGTATTTCTCCCTTTACCATTATCCTAACAATACATTGTGTGTTTCCTTTCCATAAATGTGCCTATTATCACATATTTATTGTAGTGCTCCTTGATATGCTACATAGCTTATATTAGAGATTGTTATGCTTTTTATCTGTTTGTTGTGTCCACTTTTTCTTCCTTGTAGGAATTTTTCTTCATCGATGGAGAGGATATCATGAGGGTGGAAGTGAAAGAAGCAGGGTTGACATCAAAGGTAAGAACTAGCATCAATGGATCCTCTCATTAGGACTCGAGGGTTTGTTTCTATCTACAGAACGAATGTCCTTTACAAAACCACAAAACAATAGGTAGATTCATGGTCAGGTGCTTGGTGGATGGGCATTGAAGAAGGGGGCTAACCCCAAGCCTTGTGTGTGGACAGATGACCACACAGCAAGAGTTAAGGGACCCAGTGGGAAGGGCATGCCATTGGCCCAGCCCTCGGCCCCATGGTGTGAATGTCACCATGATCCTGAGTTTGAAGGGGCTAGGCAGGCAAGAGTAGGAGTTAAGGCCCAACTCGTGGTCATATGACCATGTGGCTGTTTTTTTTCTCTCTTAAGGGGTTATTGGGCCAATTAAAAGTCCAAAAAAATACACCATCCGAGGGAGAAATTATCGCTTCGTTAGCGAAAAAAAAGGCATATTTGTAGGAAAATTAGTCTATTGGTTTGATTTGCAAGACAGATAACAAAAAAACTACATGTGGAGCATGTAGACCCATTCATTTTGGATTTTTTGGCCAATTTGAGCTCAAGAAGAGTCCAGCTAGGGTTTTTTGGACATTCTAGATCCAATGGTGACATCTATTTGCTGATTTGAGCACATGTAAGGAGACGTTTTGTAGGTTGAATTCCAAGGGTGTGTGGATCAATTAGTGTTTTGGAGTCATTCTTGAAGGTGTTTGAGCATGGGGAAAGCCTTGTAGGTTTTTTCTTACCTTTATAAGTTTAATGTAGTAGTTGTTACTTCAAGGGTTTATCTCATCTTTACTTTTCTCACTATGTCATGTTGAGGAAAAAAAAATTTATGTCCTTTAATGTAGAATTGAAGTTCTTTTATGCTCATGTATGCTCAATTTTAGCTGGAGTGTAGGGTATTTGTAAGAGACACCTTGTGTTGCTTAAGTTTTCATGATTATTGTAGGTTTTCATAATATTTATGTGAGAGTTATTTGCATGAGAACATTTCCTTGAAGGGGAAATAACCGCATGTTTTCATCAACAAACTTTTATGTACTCATTTTACACTAAATATATGGAGTGGTCTAGCTATGTTGGAAAGGCCAGGGAAGTAGCCCAAGAGGGGTGAAATCCATCACCAAATCTATTGTTGTGCTCTTCATGTATTCTTGTATGAATTATTTGATGCTTTGTTGCTTATGTTTAAGTTTACATATGAAAACTAACTCATATCTTGAAGAGACATTTTGAAAAGCATGTTTTGTGTTAAGAACCATTATTCCTTTCTTCTTCCTACAAAATTTCACATTAGGGTTTAAATTTATCTACCACTTCACAATTACGGTTTTCAATTTAGGAATTTCAAATATAATGGGTTTGTGTACTTACTATATATAGGGTGTTTGACATATAAAGTAGGGGAATCACTTATTGAAGTAGATCCAAATATTGTCGGCCCTCTGGATGTTTTTTTTTAATGGTTATATGTTGCACGATGCACCATATGTAACATAAAGCCTTATTGCTACCTAAGTAATAAAACACACCAGTAAATTATAACACTTTTGATTCTTTCTAGTCTATTCATCATTTCTCCCGGTGTATTATAATGCACCGACGTGCATGCTCCTAATAGCACCAGTAAATCATTGTGGTGTGTTGAGTCTTACAAATCATGCCATCATCCCTCTCCTATTTTTAAAAATTATTGTATGTTTCATGGTTATAACACTTTCAATTATGTCGATTATGTCTGTCATGTTTTCTGGTGTAATATAATGCATTGGTTTGTTTTTTCTTAATATCATTGTTAAATCAATGTGTTTCATTTATTCTTACAAATCAAAGTGTCCTAATTTAAAATTAGTTTTCCTCGAAGGTGATGAACAATTAAAATCCCGATGTGTTTAATATTATAAACGCATCGGTGCATTTATTCAGATAAGCGCATCAATTAATAAAGTTTTTTTTGTTTAAAATTATTTGATTTATTTATAAAATATATCCAATGGTTTCTATATTGAATGGTATAGGTTGTATATTGATACAAAATGTCTCATAAGGTCTCAAGTAACAAAATCACTAATCGACACAATGATAACACATCAAACAAACAGATAAGGAAAGTTCTTTGTAAATTCTTTACAAAATCAATATGTTTGAACTATATTTAAGTTTAACTAATATGTGTTAGTTGGTGTGTGTCATTTAGAGCCACAAAATGAAGAACATCGATAATATTATTTCTAATTTAAGTGTAGAAGAGCGTAAAATCCTGATAGAAAAATTGCATAATGATGAATCAGGTTAATGAAATAATACTATTCAATATACATTTTTTTTCTAATTTTCATTAATAATATAATTAAGAATATTAGATAACATGCTTCAAACATTATACTAATTCATATAGTTTTAATGTTATACAGGGACCAACAAAGAAGGAAAAGATCAATTTCATTCTAAGAAAAGAAAAATTATGAAACATGTAAATGATGATGCATTGGTGCTTATCTCATCTGGAGTGGTGTTAGAGGTTAATGAAAGGGGGGAAAGTTCTTACAAAACTATGAGGGATATAGTGGAACAAACATATAGATGTACTTTCCACTTACAATACAAAAACCAATGCAATGATTCTAAGAAAGAAATTATATCTAAACTACACGAAGCGTTTCCAGAGCAATGGTCAATGAGATATGTCAGAGTCACAATAGAAAAAAACATACAAAAACACAAAAGAATCATTCAAAAGGTAATATTCCCATTTGTATAAAATATTTTTCTAGAATTATATGTATATATTACTACAAACAATGAATTTATTAATATCGATTTTGTTATATTTAATTTTCATATATCATTATAAAAAAAAATTATTACTCTTTTGAAGAATATTATGAAAATACCAAGTGATAAACATGATGATATAAAAAACATGTTAGTAGGAATGTCTAAAACAATTTATAGGGAGATGGTCTAAGAAATAGACATAATTACATCACAGGAGGAGCCACCTCAACAACAATGTGCTTCAAATGTATGTAATCATGATTGAATTTGTACATATAAAAAAATACTTTAGCATTAAATATTAATTTTCAAGTATTTTCTTGTAGAAAATAAAACAATATGGAACTTATTCAACACAGAAAACATGTCGACAATGAATAAAATGGTTGATTTCAAAGTTTGTCAGAAATTGTTAATGTTTCCATATAACAACTCAAGGTTTCATTTTTGTATATTATAAGTTGTCTTACAATAACCATCCTTGAATGAATTCAAATAGGTGCTAACATACAAAGAAGAGCCATCAGAAGAATTGATTGACATTGGGTTAAATAACGGTTGTGAGTATATTTTGGCATATCAAAGATTAATTTTGTAATTTGTGAGTATCTACCTTGTTTTATTTCTATGATTTTATAATTAATCAAACAAAAAAATCCTTTATATTAAATATATGATTTATTAAGGGGTATATAACTTGCAGGAAACAAAGTATGGAACTACGCCAATAAAAATGTTGTTGAAAGAAGGCATGAGATTTGGTTTTGAAATAATGTGTATAATTCATGAGTCACTTCTTGCTATGGTACATGTTTTTATTTATTTACATTGATTTATATTATTTATTTCAATTTTCATTATTCTCACCAATGTAGATATACTCATTACACTTTATTTTTATGTTTGCAGATGGAACATCAATAACAGGAAAACAATCGATGTAATAAAAAATACATTCCTCCAAATAACCCAAGTCATGGAAGGAGCTTGAGAACTCACAACAGTTCCTCCAAGGAATGATGATCTATTTGGATATAAATTCAACCTGCTGTATTTTTTGAAATAATTATCTATGAAAATCATACATTTTATTTAATGTAATCGTGGACATAGTGTCCCAATTGTAATACAAGGGGTTACCAATAACAATCCCATTTTGTATGAAAAATAACATCTCATTGATATATAATAAAATAAATTTCAATTTATTCTATTGTGTTATCCAATTTCGTTGTGAATTGTTACAACATTGATTAAATATATGAATGATTAAATTTTATAATGGAGATATGTGAAATTTGATAATATGACAAATTAATCCAAACATCAGATACAAATTCACTAATTAAATATTAATTTATATGAATATTGTTATAATATATATGTCAATTTTTCAATGAATAACATATTTTTAAAATTACAATAATTTCACTGTCATAGGTCGATGTCTCGAAAAAAAAGAAAATCTCATCCAAAAACATTGATGAATCCATAAAATAAAAACACATCCGTGATTTTCTTTAAATAAAAGCACTTTGATGTCATATTTTAGCATAACTAGTGTATTTTCGATACATAGCAGCAACAAGGATTTAAAATCATAAAACTAACACTCCCCGGTTGTAAAAAATATTATCTCCATTCTTGGTGCACTATTAAAATTAACGGCACGAGACTCTTTATATAACAAACGCACTAGGGTGTTTATGTAAACAAGATGATATGGTGCTATGTTTTTACAAGAAAGCACTGGAAATAAATTTTTTTTTTTTCATTCCCTAGTGTCGTTCCTTCATCAAAGAATGACTGAGGATTTTTTATATAATCATCAGTGCAGTATACATTTCAAGGTCTAGTGCTCTTTAAGAGGAATACACCGGGTTTTTTTTGTTATAAGCACTAGGGTTGTATACACTTTTGGTTTCGGTGCTTGTTGCTTTGAGGAGTCTTGACCCAGGTTTGGTTTTAAGGTTTACCAACAATCTCCTATACCATTGGCCCTTTTGGCAATGGCCTGCTTGCATAGGTCAAGGTCTCACCCGCAGTAGTATGGGAGGGTGCTGGTAGTAGGTTTCCACACCTTGAGAGAGAGAAGGTTAATTGAAGTGGGTCCTTTCAGATCTAACAAACATGTGCTAGAGAAGCCCTGACTCAGGAACCGTTAACAGTATATCAGTGGGATAACTTAGGTGAAGCTCATAAATCATTAGATAACATGTTAACAGAAGAAAAGAGATTAATCCTAACCAAATTTAGGCATTCATCCCCTTTTACAATATTGCATCCACATGCGCATCAGTAAATAATCAATATTCAACAAATGGATCTAACTTTAGAATTAACACTGAGCGCAACCAATAACCATTACATGGAAGTAATCAACTATCAAAAAACAACCTTCTCACTCATTAGTATCCAAATCCAACTTACAGACTCCATTTACTAGTCCGTGCACATTGCAGGACTCAGGGTCTGTATGCACACATCTAGCGAGAGCCCTTACCCAGAAAATACACAATAGATCTCTTACAATTTGTACCCAAGATTAATCAGATGAAAACTTACTTCTAGACTTTGACTTATGTATCTATTTATATCATCTTATCTTGTCCTATTCTATGGTATGCAAATCGTGGTTTGCTAAATATTGGTCCACCCTTGACCCATTAAAACTCATTGGGGGATTTGACTCACCCCAAAGCCCTTGCACTAGATTAATTATTATAAAATATTACAAAATTGTACTAAAAATGTTGTTAGGGGACCCTGCTCCAACAAGCCCCAAACACAATCTTGTGACTCATCCCGAGTCATAGCAACAGTGGGGTATTCATCTTCTCCTAGAGTTGCTCGACAACAGTGGAAAAAGGTGGCAGGACGCCTTCACTCTACGCAGCTCCATTCTACACGATGTCAACCAAATCTTGTGAAGTCGGTCCTTTAGTAGTAGCAGTAATGCTTTCGAGGGGTTGGTTCAATTTCTTGACTGCCACATCTAAATCTTGCGAAATTTTGAGAACTTCATCAGCCCATGGATTCAGGTGGTCATTGAGGACCTTCTTCTTGTGGCAAAGCCCCTAAATTTCATCTCTTAGAATGTGCCTGGTCTGAAGACATGCTAGGCATTGTGTTGCGATGAAGTTGGGAAGGGTAGCTTCCATTTGTTCAAAATATTGCTCCTTCTAGCGCAGCTCCTGATTGAACTAGTGGAGGAGGGGATCACGCTACACTGTGGACCATAAACCCATGGTAGTCTCTAGTAATTTATAGCCCTTTGGTGATCTATGTTGATATACTACTTGTGGCTTCTTTGACTAGCACGACTCGTTGGGCACGCACCTCAAGAGCGGTCTCAAGCTACAGTTTGGCTTGTAGTGCAGCTATTTGTTGCTCCAGATCTTCTTTAACATCCTGCACTTTGATCTAGGACGCTTTCAAAGAAGCTACCAAGCCTTCCACCTTGGCCCGCAACACAACGGATGAAGGAATCACTTCCATCATATCCTCACAGAGCCAATCTATCAGATGCTCTAACTTAGCCTGTTGCGTAACTACCACGATGTGTGATGCCTGAGCTTGGGCAGTTTCGACAGATTTAGTCACGATGGTTTGCTCGACTTCATGAAGTTGCTACTCTACCCACATTTCTCTATGTTGTAGCTCATCGGAGATGAATAAGTAAAGGGCATGAAGATGCTCACCTGTAAGTCTCGCCACATCGATATCGACTGTAGAACAAGTGTGGTCTTGCTCACATGTTATCGGAGGTACTACCATGAAAGCCACGCCTAAGAGGGGCCAGATCCTACACTCTGTTACTGCAGCCAAGGATGTAACTGTGGCTGACTATCTCACTTGATTTTGTCTTGTCTGGTTCACGCTCACCTGAAGCGTATCTGATTTTAACTGAAGGGCATGTAGCCCAGAATGCAAGGCTTCCACTGCGGACTTCTGTTGATCTTTGAGGGCTGCCCAAGGAGTCTTTTTGGTATGTTTCTTGCATGTGGTCCTATAGGCCTAGAGCACAGAGGGGAAGTGTACATCCCAAACACTTTGCTCGACATTATAGAACTTAGTTAGCGCATGTTCCAAAATCTTGTTAAAGGCCTCTACTGCCCCATTTTCCTGTGCATGATATGGTGTACTCTTCGCATGGTTGATATGAAATTATTTTGTCAATGCTTAAATAGTTTCATTAACAAAATGTATACCTATATTTCTCATGAAAATATTTGGGCAGCCAAACCTGGTGAGAATATTTTCAAAGATGAAGTGCGTAATGGTATCTGCAATACAATCCTTCACATCCTTTGCTTTCACCCATTTGGTCACATAGTGAATTACAGTTATGATGTAACGTGCCCTCATCTTATTTCCTGGGGGATTAATGGGTCCTACGAGGTCAGTGGCCCATTTTTCGAATGCCTACAAAGCCATCTGCGGTTGCAGGGAAATCCCATCTCTGCGCGAAGGTTTCCCTGTCCATTGGCAAGAATCACAGGCTTAGCAGTATGTATGGGCATCACTATGTAGTGTGCGCCACCACAACCGAGCCCTCAACTCCTTCTGCGTAGTTTCTTTTCCTGCATAGTGACCTCCTGCCACCCCTCCATGGTCCTCTGCTAAGATAGCTTGTCATTCATGTTCCAACACATACCTGCACAACACCTCATCTGCTCCCAACTTTTATAATTCAGTAGCAATTATGGTGAAATAAGCTACATGGGCCACCAACTCATTTTTATATTGTACTAAATTGTCTCCACGCGCCATTCCCATGGTTAAGAAATGAAAAATGTCTGAAAAGTGCTCATCAACCACCTTGATAGAAAAACGTTATGCATCAAGTAACCATTCTTGTATATTAGTTTTCTCTTCTCCACTCTCAATCTGAGACAAGTTGTCAGGTCCAACATTCAGTCTCCTGCGCTTCACGATGATTTCAAAATCATACTCCTGGAATAGTAGTAGCCATCTGAAAATCTCCCCCCCTCCCCAACACAGGCTTACTGACTAGGTATTTTAAAGTGGAATGATCAATTGACATCTTGAAGTGTCAACCCAATATATAGTGCTTGTATTTCTGCAGGGCATGCACCATTGCCAATCCTTCTCACTCAGTAGTAGAATAGTTACACTCTATGCTAGAAATTTTCTTGCTAGCAAACACAACTGGGTGATCGATGTCTCCTTCTCTAGGCTACACTAAGATAGCTCCTAAGGCTATCCCTGATGCATCCACATGTACATGAAAGACCTTCACCTAGTCTAGAAATATGAGAGTAAGCGTAGTGACCATGTTTTCCTTTAATAGCTCAAAGCTCTTCTGAAATTCCTCAGCCTAGAAAAAGGATACATCCTTCTTCAGCAACTTCTGCATTTGCGTAGTGATTAGGGCATACCCTTGAATAAAATTCCATAGTATCTGGTGTGTCGCAACATGTAGCGCATCTATTTCTTGGTGGTGGGGACTGCTAAAGTGATTATAACTACTATCTTGGCTGGGTCAACCATCAATCCCGTTGGCATACAACGTGCTCCAACAAAATCCCAAATGGTATGCAGAATATGCATTTCATGATGTTTAGCAAAATATGGTGTTTCCTGCAGGCATCCATCATCATGCGCGGGTTTGACACATGCTTCCTTACCAAGCCAAAAAATTTCCAATCATAAAAATATACCTCCAAGAATTTATGAATGAAATATTTTAATACTACTACAACTATGCACGAGAGAATGGCTGGGGCATTCTTAAGTCTGAATGGCATGAAAGTGTACTAAAAGGAGCCCCATTCGGTCGCAAAGGTGGTCTTGATGCGATCTTTAGGCTCTATTATGATCTGATGGTACCTAAAGAACCCGTCATGGAACATGTATGCTTCCTGACCTCCCACATTATCTAAAATATCATCATAGAATGGTGTAGGGAATGGATCATGTACGCATGCGTCATTCAACCTACACAAGCTTACATAGATCCTTATTTCTCCCTTGGTTTTCTTTTCTTGGACCACCATAAGACCCAGCCAATCCGACTACTCTACTGGCTCAATGATATGTGTGGCCAACATCCTGTTGATTTCCTCATTGAATTTATATTTATATTTAGGATTCAGTCAATAGGGCCGTTGTTTGACAAGACGTGCATCCGACTTCAAGATGATTCTCATGACACCCATATCTCCCATGATTCCCTTTAGCTCAGAGAAATTTGTAGGGAACATGTCTCGATATTTGGTATGAATCTCCGTGATCTTGCCAACTGTATCGTCGTCCCAATAATCCACAATTTTGGCCATCTTGGGCTGCTCCTCCATTCCAATGTTGACTTCCTTCAACTTTAATGGCTTAGCCACATCTATTTCCTACAATAAGAGTCCCAAAACTCTATGCTCTCCTTCTGACTCTGGGATAGTGATATTTCTGGGATCCCCATTTCATTCTTCTACTGAGAAATTTCAGCAGTTGGAAATATCCTACAACTGTGCATCCCGTGCTGGTGCAACACATTCTTTCGAAGGTAAGGACTCATAAAATACAAGAGAATATATATCTCGTAGTGCTTCATGTAGTTTCTTCGTTCCTCCTACTAACCCAAACGTCACCATGAAACCTTCTGTCATTGTACCCGAGTGATGAGAGTGCTAGTGTAGCTCTGCTTCTAAATATCACGTGGTGGGGATTGGTCCTAAGGCGTGAATAAAAATATGAACCCATTCACTCCACATACTTTCATTCCATACATCCATACACATAGCCATGTGCTTGAATGGATCCCCACGATCAGATGAGAGTTCCATGGGTGGGTTGACTAGAGGTTCAAATTGTAGGATAATCATTTTTCAGTATTCCTCCCAGTCCTGAAAAGCCCTCTTATGGGATTGCCAGCACGATGCAGGGTTTGCGCGCATAGCCAATTCAAGTGCCAAAAATCTCCGTTCTTTAGGGACATATTCTTCGAATGCTTTAAGAAAATCCTTAACACTACCAGATCCATAAAAGTAGGGCATTTCTCTTACCTTTGAGGAGATGCATTGGAAGCTCTTTGTGATCTTAAAGCACCGCAGTGAAGATATGTCATGCAACTGGTTATGTCAATTTTCTATCTCACCATCTGAGTCTAAGAGACATGCATTGTCTTTCACCCAACACAACATGCCATTAGCTATGGGATTTATCCAATCATCATCCCAGGCAGTCAGTTTGTAAATGTGATCAACATCCTCCTCCTCGTGCACCGATTTTGTATATCATTCACCTTTTGCTGGGTCAAGGTTAACTATTACTTGTGTACCCTCATTCTCAAAGACCATACTTCTCCTTTTCCAATTTACGATACCTCCCATGTCAATAGCCCAGTCTAGACGTAAGAGCACATGTTAAGGGTCCGCATCATCCACAATTTGGATTACCTCAAAATATGCATAAACTTTAACTCTCGGAATGTCTACCATGACCTTCAACAACCTTCCTAGTGGGATGATCTTCTGTTGATTAGCCATTCGCACCTGAATAGTCAACCATTCCAGCTTGGGTTCTCTCATCCTCTGCTAGGTTTTTTTGGGCAGGACATTGGCATCTAATTATAAATCAAGGTTGACTTGATCCATTTCATAATCTCCAATCTGCGCAGTGATACACATCTCTCGACCAGTGCTTTTCTTGTTCTTATACAACTTGTTCACAATTTTAACCTCAATCTATGGGAGAATATTTTTTGCGCAACTGTATATTAATGCTTAGATATTCTCAATTTCCTTCTGGTTGCATAGTAAATTCATACATGCCTAGAGAAATGGCTTAACCGCTTCATCTACTTTTGGATCCACTGCAATCCTTGAGGTGGATGCTTTGTTCTTCACAAAGTCCTTCCTAGCTTGGATGAAGGTCTCTTTCTCCTTCTACAAGTCCAGGCTCTCCCTTCTGTCAGAAGCCTTCCTAATCAGTGGTTGAAGCACAAATTTTTCCTAAAATCGTCCAATGGCAATGCCACTGCATATAATTACATTGATACTTGGCCCATCATCACGTGGTTCTGCCTTAACTCATTGTACATTATGCGTGGGTGTCTTCTGTTTCTCCTGCATATTTTCTATCAATATTAAATTAAATGGTCGAACTGTCAACAATATCTGCAGGATTGGCGCACAGGGTTTGGTCACTCTCTTGGATAATGTCCCACATCCCCACAGTTGTAGAAAATTAGTTTTCCTCATCCTTGACCTGTGCTTCCACCTCTCCCTCCTCCCCATCCTCTTGTGGTGATGAAGGGTCAGCTTGTACCCTGTATAGGTTTCCCCCGTCTATCATCAAGTCGACTATTCGACAGTTGTGCTCGTCATGGCCCACTGACGAGCATAATCTACACCACTGTTGTTTCAATTCTAGAACATAGGCACCTAGTCATGGGTAGTGATATGTATCATCTCTTCCTATGACTTGATAGTCAGCACACCACAACATTGGTGTACTTGGTCCAACCATGTCTCCAGGGCATAAAGGACTTGGTCCCCCAGCCTACATATAATTTGACAATAGATGGCATTGATACTTAGTGTGGCCTGACACCCTACAGCATATGCACCATACATTCGTGCTCATTCTTTTACCCCATTCCCTTCGTAAGTTTTGAATATCTAAGTGTGTCTCTTTTAGCTAGCTTTGGATCTACAGTGCTGCAAATTGAGTATCATCTCTTGGCACAGATTCTAGCTTGATGTAAATCTTCACGGTTTCTTCCCGAGAATCGATCTTCTGTTGAACCATAGATTCATTCAGATGTGGTAGCAACATGACGATAAACCACTCCTTATGTTGTTTTTCCTCATAGAAAAATACTCCGTCACTGATGACCTTCTTTAGCCACTGGTCAGCTTCCCATACAGACTTTGTACGTCACTACTTAAATATTTTAATTCCACCACCCATTAAGAGTAGGACTTAGGCTTCCCGAAATTTTACTTTAGGGCATCCTTCGTGTTTTGTATTGAAGGATTCGTGTGGTAACCACTATATCCCATCAACCAATCGAGGGTCCTCCCTTCAAAGGCTATGAATAGTTGCGCTTTCTTAACAACATCATTATTAATATTCTGCACAGTCCATATCAATTCGAATGCAAACTAGAATCGATCCATATCCTTACCCTCTGCACCCTTAACGGTGGGTAGCTTCATGTGTGTAGCCATATCATCTGCAGGTGGCAGTGGAGGTGGGGTAGGATAATTCTTACCCTTGCATCGGTTTGATCATCGCATAGTTGGGGGACTGGTCTCTACACACACAGCCCTGCCCTAGTTGAAGTCAGATGAATCCCTTAGAGGAATGTATAATGATCTATCCACTTCTTGATTAACCCGGTAGTATTTACCGCTTCGTATCCTTCTTCCACTCTCTTCGGTGGTCATTCACTCGGTGTGGCTGCACAGGACACCCTTTTCACATAACAACATCTTAATCAAGAATGACAATGTTTGCAAGAACTTACCTCGAAACCCTTTGAAAAACCTTCGTTCAGCTTCATAATAGGACACAAACTGATCAATTACAAACTCAGTTACAAATCCTCCCAAAACACTATCAACTTACTGATTTACAGTCCGAGTGATCTTGTTATCAGCCTTCTCCAACTGTTGGATCAATTTAGGGGTCCACAGTGTCACCTAATCTTCGTTCCAATAGGTCTAGAACTCTGCCAATCTTTCTAGCCAGTTCTTCAGTTCGTGTTCGAAGGTTACGAAGAATATTTCGTGCACCTATGTAAAAATGTACTTCTTCTTCCACTCTTTGGCAGTCAATTTCTTACTTCTATTATCTTTTAGGGAAAACTCATGAAGCTTCTTTTCAAACCAGTCATAAAGTTCAAGCTTCAATGGCTACCAATGACACTATGGCATTACTAGATCTCTCTCTCAAAATTCTCTTGGTCCCAGAAACCGAACCATTTGTTGGTTTCAAGGGTCTTGACCCAGGTTCAGTTTTAAGGTTTACCAACAATCCCCTATATTACTGGCTCTTTCGGAAATGGCCTTCTTGTGTAAGTCAAGGTCTCACTCGAAGTAGTATGCGAGGGTGTTAAAACCAGGTTTCTGCACCCTAAGAGAGAGAAGGTTAATTGAAGTGGGTCCTTTCAGATGTAACAGACCTGTGCTGGACAAGCCCTAACTTAGGAACCCTTAACAGTATATTGGAGGGATAACTTAGGCGAAGGTCATATATTGAATCTATTAACTAGCCCATGCACACAGCCAGTGGGATCCACACACAGCAACACTCAGGGTCTCCATGCACACAGCCAACGACAGCCCTTACCCAGACAATACACAATAGATCTCTTACAATTCGTACCCAAGATTAATCAGATAAAAACATACTTCTAGACTTCGAATTATCTATCTATTTATATCATATTTGTTTGCGCTATTCTATGGTCCATAAACCGTGGTTTGCAGACTCTTGGTCTACCCTTGACCCATTACAATTCATTGGGGGCTTTGACCAGCCCCAAATCCCCTATGCTAGACTAATTATTAAAAAATATTACAAAACTATACTAAAAATGTGGTTACGGGACCTCGCTCGAACAATTTTCTTTCATTTAAATGTCTTAGTTCTTTTAATTATATATGAAGCCTGGTGCCTGTATATAAGTAGCACATTGGCACGTCTTAGTCCATAAAGAGAAAAAATCCTTCAGCCACCTATATTTTTTCATTTGTGATGAAGTTCCATTATAAGCTACGCTAAAACATATTTTCCCACAAACAAATGTTTCAGCAGATTCTTTTTTGACAAATTTTTCCGATTTTATAACACAAAAAAATATGTTATAACCTCCCTTAGAAGGTCTTTTCCCTGTAGTGTTTTTCAGTAATCTGGAGGATACATATCTCTAGATGCACATCGATCTATGGGATGCCATAAGGTATAGCATGATCATGATTGGTACAATCACCTTACAAAGGGTGTCAGGCTCCCCTGTTAGGCTCAAGAATGTCAAGTTAATTACTAGTCTAAAGAAAATATCATCTATGTTGATGTTTTGGAAGACCATGGTTATGATGTGATCTTTAAAAAAGGAAAATAATTCCTCAAAGACATAGCCACAGGATAGGTGAAGTAGATTGATTTTTGTGTGAAGAACTTGTATAATGTGAAATGTGCAAAAATTATGAATGATTTCGTGGCAATTTATATTTCCGCGAAATGTTTTTTTGGAGGGGTTCCGCGAAATTTGGCCTGGTTCACGCTCACCTGAAGCGTATCTGATTTTAATTGAAGGGCATGTAGCCTAGAATGCAAGGCTTCCACTACGGACTTCTGTTGATCTTTGAGGGCTGCCGAAGGAGTCTTTTTGGTATGTTTTTTGCATGTGGTCCTATAGGCCTAAAGCAGAGGGGAAGTGTACATCCCAAACACTTCACTCAGAATTATAGAAATTAGTTAGCACATGTTCCAAAATATTGTTAAAGGCCTCTACTGCCCCATTTTCCTGTGGGTGATATGGTGTACTCTTCGCATGGTTGATATGAAATTATTTTGTCAATGCTTCAATAGTTTCATTAACAAAATGTGTACCTATATTTCTCATGAAAATATTTGGGCAGCCAAACCTGGTGAGAATATGTTCAAAGATGAAGTGCGTAATGGTATCTGCAATACAATCCTTCACAGCCTTTTCTTTCACCCATTTGGTCACATAGTGAATTACAATTATGATGTAACATGCCCTCATCTTATTTTCTGGGGAATTAATGGGTCCTACAAGGTCAGTGGCCTATTTTTCGAATGCCTACAAAGCCATCTACGGTTGCAGGGGAATCCCATATCTGTGCGAAGGTTTCCCTGTCCATTGGCAAGAATCATAGGCTTAGACGTATGTATGGGCATCACTACGTAGTGTGGGCCACCACAACCGAGCCTTCAACTCCTTCTGCATAGTTTCTTTTCCTGCATAGTGACCTCCTGCCACCCCTCCATGGTCCTCTGCTAAGATAGCTTGTCATTCATGTTCCAACACATACCTCCGCAACACCTCATCTGCTCCCAACTTGTATAATTGACTAGAAATTATGGTGAAATAAGCTACATGGGCCACCAACTCATTTTTCTATTGTACTAAATTGTCTACACGTGCCATTCCCATGGTTAAGAAATGAATAATGTCTGAAAAGTGCTCATCAACCACCTTGATATAAAAAAGCTGTGCATCAAGTAACCATTCTTGCATATTAGTTTTCTCTTCTCCACTCTCAATCCAAGACAAGTTGTCATGTCCAGCATTCAGCCTCCTGCACTTCACGATGATTTCAAAATCATACTCCTGGAATAGTAGTAGCCATCTGAAAATCTCCCCCCCTCCCCAACATAGGCTTATTGACCAAGTATTTTAAAGTGGAATGATCAATTGACATCTTTAAGTGTCGACCCAATATATAGTGCTTGTATTTCTACAGGGCATGCGCCATTGCCAATCCTTCTCACTCAGTAGTAGAATAGTTACACTCTATGCTAGAAATTTTCTTTCTAGCAAACAGAACCGGGTGATCGATGTCTCCTTCTCTAGGATACACTAAGACAGATCCTAAGGCTATCCCTGATGCATCCACATGTACATGAAAGACCTTCACCTAGTCTGGAAATATGAGAGTAAGCGTAGTGACCATGTTTTGCTTTAGTAGCTCAATGCTTTTTTGAAATTCCTCAGCCTAGAAAAAGGATACATCCTTCTTTAGTAACTTCTCCATTTGTGTAGTGATCAGGGCGTACCCTTGAATAAACTTCCATAGTGGCCAGTGTGTCCCAACATGGAGCGCATCTATTTCTCGGTGGCGGGGACTGCTAAACTAATGATAACTACTATCTTGGCTGGGTCAACCATTAATCCCTGTTGGCATACAACGTGCCCCAAAAAAATCCCAAATGGTACGCAGAATATGAATTTCATGATGTTTAGTGAAATATGGTGTTTCCTGCAGGCATCCATCATCATGCGCAGGTTTGACACATGCTTCCTTACCAAGCCAAAAATTTCCAATCATAAAAATATACCTCCAAGAATTTATGAATGAAATATTTTAATACTGCTACAACTATGCATGAGAGAATGGCTGGGGCATTCTTAAGTCTGAATGGCATGAAATTGTACTATAAGGAGCCCCATTCGGTCGCAAAGGTGGTCTTGATGCGATCTTTAGGCTCTATTATGATCTGATGGTACCTTGAGAACCCGTCACAGAACATGTATGCTTCCTGACCTCCCACATTATCTAAAATATCATCGTAGAATGGTGTAGGGAATGGATCATGTACGCAGGCATCATTCAACTTATGCAGGCCTACATAGATCCTTATTTCTCCCTTGGTTTTATTTTCTTGGACCACCATAGGACCCACCCAATTCGACTACTCTACTGGCTCAATGATACGTGTGGCCAACATCTTGTTGATTTCCTCATTAAATTTATGTTTATATTGAGGATTCAACCGATAGGGCCGTCGTTTGACAAGACGTGCATCCAACTTCAAGATGATTCTCATGACACCCATATCTCCCATGATTCCCTTTAGCTCAAAGAAATTTGTAGGGAGCATGTCTTGATATTTGGTATGAATCTCCGCGATCTTGCCAACTGTATCGTCGTCCCAATAATCCATTACAATGTTGACTTCCTTCAACTTTAATGGCTTAGCCACATCTATTGCCTACAATAAGGGTCCCAAAAATCTATTCTCTCCTTCTGACTCTGGGATAGTGATATTTCTGGGATCCTCGTTTCAATCTTCTACTGAGAAATTTCAGCAGTTGGAAATATCCTACAACTGTGCATCCCGTGTTGGCGTAGCACATTATTTTGAAGGTAAGGACTCATCAAAGACAAGAGAATATATATCTTGTAGTGCTTCATGTAGTTTCTTTGTTCCTCCTACTAACCCAAACTTCACGATGAAACCTTCTGTGATTGTAGCCGAGTGACGAGAGCGCTAGTGTAGCTCTGCTTTTAAATATCACGTGGTGGGGATTGGTCCTAAGGCGTGAATAAAAATATGGACCCATTCACTCCACATCCTTTCATTCCATACATCCATCCACATAGCCATGTCCTTTCATGGATCCCCACGATCAAATAAGAGTTCCATGGGTGGGTTGTCTGGAGGTTCAAATTGTAGGATAATCATTTTTCAATATTCCTCCCAGTCCTGAAAAGCCCTCTTATGGGATTCCCACCACGATGCAGGGTTTGCGCGCATAGCCAATTCAAGTGCCCAAAATCTTTTTTCTTTAGGGACATATTCTTTGAATGCTTTAAGAAAATCCTTAACACTACCAAATCCATCAAAGTAGGGCAGTTATCTTACCTTTGAGGAGATGCATCGGAATCTCTTTGTGATCTTAAAGCACCGCAGTGAAGATATGTCATGCAACTGGTTATGTCAATTTTCTATCTCACCATCTGAGTCTAAGAGACATGCATTGTCTTTCACCAAACATAGCATGCCATTAGCTATGGGATTTATCCAATCATCATCCCAGGTAGTCAGTTTGTAAATTTGATCAACATCCTCTCCTCGTGCACCGGTTTTGTATATCATTCACGTTTTGCTGGGTCAAGGGGAACTATTACTTGCGTACCGTCATTCTCAAAGACCATACTTCTCCTTTTCCAATTTATGATACCTCCCATGTCAATAGCCCAGTCCAAACCTAACAGCACATGGTAGGGGTCTGCATTATCCACAATTTGGATTACCTCAAAATATGCATAAACTTTAACTCCCACAATGTCTACCACGACCTTCAAAAACCTTCCTGGTGGGATGATCTTCTGTTGATTAGCCATTGGCACCTGAATAGTCAACCATTCCAACTTGGGTTCTCTCATCCTCTGCTAGGTTTTTTTGGGTAGGACATTGACATGTAATTATAAATGAAGGTTGACTTGATCCATTTCATAATCTCCAATCTGCGCAGTCATACACATCTCTCGACCAGTGCTTTTCTTGTTCTTATACAACTTTTTCATAGTCTTAACCTCCATCTATGGGAGAATATTTTTTACGCAACTGTATATTAATGCTTAGATATTCTCAATTGCCTTCTGGTTGTGTAGTAAATTCATACATGCCTGGAGAAATGGCTTAACCACTTCATCTACATTTGGATCCACTGCAATCCTTGAGGTGGATGCTTTGTTCTTCACAAAGTCCTTCTTAGCTTCGATGAAGGTCTCTTTCTCCTTCTACAAGTGCAGGCTCTCCCTTCCGTCAGAAGCCTTCCTAATCAGTGGTTGAAGTACAAATTTTTCCTAAAATCCTCCAATGGAAATGCCACTGCATATAATTACATTGATACTTGGCCCATCATCACGTGGTTCTGCCTTGACTCATTATACATTATGCGTGGGTGTCTTCTGTTTCTCCTACATATTTTCTATTAGTAGCAGACAATATTCAATTAAATGGTCGAACTATCAACAATATCTGCAAGATTGGCGCACAGGGTTTGGTCACTCTCATGGATAATGTCCCACATCCCCACAGTTGTAGAAAACTAGTTTCCCTCGTACTTGAATTGTGCTTCCGCCTCTCCCTCCTCCCCATCCTCTTGTGGTGATGAAGGGTTAGCTTGTACCCTGTATAGGTTTCCCCCGTCTATCATCAAGTCGAGTGTTTGGCAGTTGTGCTCATCATGGCCCACTGACGAGCAGAATCTGCACCACTGTTGTTTCAATTCTAGAACATAGGCACCTAGTCATGGGTAGTGATATGTATCATCTCTTCCTATGACTTGATAGACGATACACCATAACATTGGGATACTTGGTCCAACCATGTCTCTAGGGCATAAAGGACTTGGTCCCCCAGCCTGCATATAATTTTACAATAGATGGAATTGATACTTAGTGTGGCCTGACACCCTACAACATATGCACCATACATTCATGCTCACTTCTTTACCCCAATCCATTCGTAAGTTTTGAATATCTAAGTGTGTCTCTTCTAGCTGGATTTGGATCTACAGTGCCGCAAATTGAGTATCATCTCTTGGCGCAAATTCTAGCTTCATGGAAATCTTCACGATTTCTTCCTGGGAATTGATCTTCTATTGAACAATAGATCCATCCAGATGTGGTAGCAGAATGATGATAAACCACTCCTTATGTTGTTTGTCCTCATAGACAAATCCTCCATCACTGATTACCTTCTTTGGCCACTGGTCAACTTCCCATACAGACTTGGTAGGTCCCTCCTTCAATATTTCAATTCCACCACCCATTAAGAGTAGGACTTAGGCTTTCAGAAATTTTACTTTAGGGCATCCTTCATGTTTTGTATTGAAGGATTCATGTGCTGACCACTGTATCCCATCAACCAATCGAGGGCCCTCCCTTCAAAGGCTATGAATAGCTACGCTCTCTTAAAAACATCATTATTAATATTCTATGCAGTCCATATCAATTCGAATACAAAGTAGAATCAATCCATATCCTTACCCTATGCACCCTTAAAGGTGGGTAGCTTCATGTGTGCAACCATATCATCTGCAGGTGGCGGTGGAGGTAGGGTAGGATAATTCTTACCCTTGCATCGGTTTGATGATGGCATAGTTGGGGGATTGGTATCTACACATGCAGACCTGCCCTAGTTGAAGTCAGATGAATCCCTTAGAGGAATGTATATCGATATATCCACTTCTTGATTAACCTGGTAGTTTTTACCTCTTCGTATCGTGCTTCCACTCTCTTCGGTGGTCATTCACTCAGTGTGGCTGCATAGGACACCCTTTTCACATAACAACATCTTAATCAACAATGAAAATGTTTGCAAGAACTTACCACGAAACCCTTTGAAAAACCTTCGCTCAGCTTCATAATAGGACACAAACTGATCAATTACAAACTCAGTTACAAATCCTCCCAAACACTATCAACTTATTGATTTACAGTTCGGGTGATCTTGTTATCAGCCTTATCCAACTGTTGGATCAATTCAGGGGTCCACAGTGTCACCTGATTTTCCTTCCAATAGGTCTAGAACTCTGCCACTCTTTCCGGCCACCTCTTCAGTTCGTGTTCGAAGGTTACGGAGAATATTTTGTGCACCTCTGTAAAAATGTACTTCTTCTTCCACTCTTTGGCAGTCAATTTCTTACTTCTATTATCTTTTAGGGAAAACTCCTGAAGCTTCTTTTCAAACGAGTCCTCAAGTTCAAGCTTCAATGGCTACCAATGACCCTATGGCATTACTAGATCTCTCTCTCAAAGTTCTCCCGGTCCCAGCAACTGAACCATTTGTTGGTTTCAAGGGTCTTGACCCAGGTTCAGTTTTAAGGTTTACCAACAATCCCCTATATTACGGGCTCTTTCGGAAATGGCCTTCTTGTGTAAGTCAAGGTCTCACTCGAAGTAGTATGCGAGGGTGTTAAAACCAGGTTTCTGCACCCTGAGAGAGAGAAGGTTAATTGAAGTGGGTCCTTTTAGATATAACAGACCTGTACTTGACAAGCCCTAACTCAGGAACCCTTAACAGTATATTGGAGGGATAACTTAGGCGAAGGTCATATACTGAATCTATTAACTAGCCCACGCACACAGCCAGTGGGATCCACACACAACAGCACTCAGGGTCTCCGTGCACACAGCCAACGAGAGCCCTTACCCAGACAATACACAATAGATCTCTTACAATTCGTACCCAAGATTAATCAGATAAAAACATACTTCTAGACTTCGACTTATCTATCTATTTATATCATCTTAGTTTGCGCTATTCTATGGTCCCTAAACCATGGTTTGCAGACTCTAGGTCTACCCTTGACCCATTACAATTCATTGGGGGCTTTGACCAGCCCCAAATCCCCTATGCTAGACCAATTATTACAAAATATTACAAAACTATACTAAAAATGTGGTTATGGGACCTCGCTCGAAAAATTCTCTTTCATTTAAATGTCTTAGTTCGTTTAATTATATATGAAGCCTGGTGCCTGTATATAAGTAGTGCATTGGCATGTCTTAGTGCATAAAGAGAACAAATCTTTCAGCCACCTATATTTTTTCATTTTTGATGAAGTTCCATTATAAGCTATGCTAAAACATATTTTCCCACAAACGAATGTTTCATCAGATTCTTTTTTGACAAATTTTTCTGATTTTATAACAAAAAAAAATATGTTATAACCTCCCCTAGAAGGTATTTTCCTTGTAGTGTTTTTCAGTAATGTGGAGGATACATATCTCTAGATGCACATCGATCTATGGGATGCTCTAAGGTATAGCATGATAATTATTGGTACAATCACCTTACAAAGGGCGTCAGGCTCCCCTGTTAGGCTCAAGAATGTGAAGTTGATTATTGGTCTAAAGAAAAATATCATCTATGTTGATGTTTTGGAAGACCGTGGTTATGATGTGATCTTTAGCAAAGTAAAATAATTCCTCAAAGACATAGCCACATGATAGGTGAAGTAGATCAAGTTTTCTGTGAAGAACTTGTATAATGAAAAATGTGCAAAAATTATGAATGATTTCGTGGCAATTTATATTGCCGCGAAATGTTTTTTTGGAGGGGCTCCGCGAAATTTTCCGGCCGACGGAAAAGTAGGTAGAAGATCGGCCGGACTTTGAAATTTTTTTTTGCCAAACTATTAAGGCATGAGACTTAACTTCTTGTTTGCGCAAAAAATAGTTCGGCCGAAATTTTTATAAAAGTTCGGCCAAACTAACGTATCACCAGTTACGCAAATCCAAGGTCTGAATACGTTTCTGCATCTTTGGAATGATTAAACTCCATGAAACATTCTTGATTAATTTTTGAAACCAAGACAAGAATTTTCAAAATTGAATCTACATTCAGGAAATATAATTTTTATGGAATTTCACAAATATTTACTAATTTTAATTAATTTTGTAATAAAACGAGTGCAAAACATTTCTGAGGGTCATTTTGATTGAGTGAAATAAAAACTATGTATCCCCCAAAATGCATCGTAAAAAAAATTGAAAAAATTATGGGGCATTACATTGGTCTGTCATCTCTAATGGGTAGCTTTTATATTTTTAGTTTATAACTTATATGTTAAGAAATTTCTTGCGTCGCGAAACATACTCAAAATATGCAGTTTTTTCATATTGGACAAGTCCAAAAAATTCTACTAATTATGATATGCATCCATTAGCTTTGTAAATATGAGGAAACCGAAGTAGACTATGTGTAGATTGTTGTAACACATTTTTTTTTTCTCAAAAACACAAATTTTGAAAGAATACAACATTGCATATTAACATGACTTATTATGAATCCTTTGATTGTTAAAAAACACACACTCAAAGAAACGCTAAGTTGACATATCAAATGTGCATTAAAAAATTCCAGAAAATAACTAATAGAAAGCTAAAAAAAAATTTGACAACTTTTGTTTTTATCGCAAAATGAAATTCTAAACAGAAAAATTGTTATAGTTTGCAGAAAGTTGAAGAACGGAAAAAAATGAATTTTTTTCTCAAACAAGGGCAAAAAGTGTAACCCAACTTCACATTTTCACCCATAAGCTAGATGTGCAACACTATGTTGCATTAAGCACTAAGGTAGAGAAGGTGTAGATCCACAATGTCAATGAATTTTGGCATAGAATACTTGTCCATTTGGATCATGGTGCCTTGAATATTATCCAACAAATAACTACTAGACTCCACAATGGGACACTTGAGTAGAAATATATATGCAAAGGATGCACCCTCGGGAAGTACAAAAGATTCACATTCCATGACCAAGATAGCAAAGCAAATGCAGTCTTGGAAATGATCCACTCTGATGTCCACGAGCCTTTCTCTACCACCTCCACTACCAGACACAAATATTTTATCATTTGTATTGATGACTTCTCAAGAAAGTGTCAGATATTCTTCATGTGGAAGGAAGATGAGACATTCTCCAAGTTCGTAGAATTCAAGTCACTAGTTGAGAAAGAAACTAGAAATAAGTTGAAGGCTATGAGGAGCGATGATGGTGTTGATTATATGTTTAATGAGTTCAAAAATTGAGGTGCAAAAAAAGGCATTCGATGAAATTTGAGAGAACCCCACAACCCACAAAAGAATGGGGTTTCTAAGAGAAATAATTGTAGCATTGTGGGCGTCATGATGGCTATGTTTCATGACGATGGAATACCACTACATTTGTGGATAAAGGCATGCACCATGTTAGTCTATTTTTAGAATCAAAGTCCTCATGGATTCTCAGCATGATTACACCGAAGGATGCTTTTTCGAGTAGAAAGTAGGATGTGTCGCACTTCAAGATTTTTGGTGCCTCTATTTACTTCCATGTCTCTAAAGAATAAAAGAAGAATCTTGATTCAAAAATATATTTGGGGGTATATGTGGGTTACATAGAAACTCCTCACAACTATCGTGTGTACTTATCATCCATAAGACTAACATTTTTGTGAAGGGATATAAATTTTGATGAGGAGAAAGCGATGTAGTTCTCTCTTTAGAGGGAGATTCAAATCCCACAAGAATAGGAGATTTTATCTTTAAAGGAGGATCCTCACGAAGTTATGAAGCAACCAAAAATTAAGAAGTAGAGAGTGGAGACATACACTAAAGGCATAACCATCCATAGAGGGTAGGAAAAGAATCAAGGAATTTGATAGTTTAGTGCAGGATGCAAGGGATAATCTCGAAGCTCCTTAAATTTTATGTAGGAAGAGAATGTGACCTAATGAGTACACTGGATACATGGCTATAATGATTGATCTTGTAAATACTGAGGCATCCTCTTTTGAGGAAGCAGTAGATCAACCTGTATGGTTTGATACAATGGTGGAGGAATACAAATCCATTGTAAATAAGAGTGTTTGGGAAGTGGTCTTAAGTCCAATGGATAGATAAGTTGTGGATTTGAGATGAATATTAAAGGTTAATTAGGAAAAAAACATAAGTATATATAAGTATAAGTACTAATTTTTTTTCAAGGGTTACTCTCAAGTCTAGGGAATTGACAATGATGAGACCTTTAGTCCTGTAGCAAGGTACTCATCCATTAGATCAATTCTTGCTCCGACTACGCATATGGGGTGGAAGATCCATCAGATGGATGTAAAAACAACATTTCTCAAAGGAGCTACTAAGGAGAAGGTGTACATTGAGTAAGTAGAAAGTTTTTACACATTTGATCGGGATTCTCATGTGTGTAGACTCAAGAGAGCTTTGTACAGTCTAAAACAAGCACCTCGTTCTTGGTACACTAGGATTAAAAGGTATATCACTGGTTTGGGCTTCACCAAAAGTGAAGTGGATGAAAACATCTATCATATCTTGGTAGAAGGTAAATTTCTCATTATTTTCTTATATGTTGATTATTTAATTCTAACTCGTGATGAGAATCTAATCAAATCTTATAAGGAGGACCTTGTAATAGAATTTGAAATGAAGGACATGGGTCTCATGCACTACCTCCTAAGGTTGGAAGTATGGAAATACTATGGTGATTTTTTTGTATATAAACAAACTTATGCAAATGAGATACTATAGCGATATGACATGGAGATTTGCAAACCCATGGAGACACCTCGAGTGACCAACTAAAGGAAGGAAGATGTCACTTCAGGTGAAGAAGTGAATTTTTCCATTTATCCTTAGCTAGTGGGTTCATTGACGTTTCTTGTGAACATCGACCAGATATGTGCTAAGCAGTCAAGTAGTGGAGCCAAGTTGTGGTTAGGCCAACCATATTATTTTGGAGGGAAGATAAGCATGTCTTACGGTACCTGAGTGGCACTACCCAGTTTGGACTATGATACAAACAGACAGAGGGAGTGAAGTTTTATGGCTTCATAGTTGCAGATTCCGCAAGGAGTCAATCATACCAAAAGAGTACATCAAGTGGAATTTTCAGTGTTGGGTCGGCGGCAATTTCTTGGTATAATAGGAAGCAAATATATGCGGTGCTTAACTTAGCAGAAGCAGAACACATGGCTGAAAATCAAGCAACATGTTATGTGATCTAGATGAAAAAGATACTTGTGGGACTATTTGGTCAGATGATGGATCTAACTATGATCTATTGTGATAATAAGAGTTGCATCAAGCTCTCTGAGAGTCTTGTACTTCACGATTAATCGAAGCATATAGATATTTGGTATAACCATTTACAGGACTGTGTGTAGAGGCAGATAATGTTTCTTTAGTACATTCCAATAGGGAACGAAATGTTGACATTTTGATAAAGGCATTGTCAAGAGGGAAGTTCGAGCTCCACAACGGAAGGATAGGGGTAGTTGATAATCCCTTTCTTGCTAGGAAGTCGTGTTGAAAAATAAAGCAAGAATTTTTCAATTTGATTTTTCCTTTATTAAATTGATAACATTTGAATTTCCACGTCAACATACAACTTGGATGAAGTTAACTTAGGCGACATAGCTATTTCCACCTAATTAGCTCAGTAAATTCGAGTGAGAGGAGTTATAGTTCAGCTAAGAAAGTGTGATTTCTAATTTGTATAAATGAAGGTTAGTTATTTCAAGTTTTTTTTTTCACTTAAAGTAGTTCTGACTATTGGAGAAACTAGTGAAAGGTTATTTTTGTAATGGGACTTCAGTCTATCTCAGTGATGATCCAATTAGATGATTAATCGGCCCAAAATAGCTAGTGCATATAGAGAATTCGTGTTCCCTAGTTGTAGTCGAGATTCCAAGGTAGTGTAACATAAATTGTAGACTACTATTGAGTTTACATGTGTTTCATGTAGTCAGATGATCAACCTTGAGAATTGCACATTCAATTTGAGGAATTTCCTAAGTAATAGGGGTCTAATTTCTGAAGGAATTGCATAAGGAAATAGGGGCTCAAGCAGAAGAAATTTACTAAGTCTGGGTCAGAGATTCTTAGTACGAATAAAGATAGGTTATTCACTTGAAAGTGGTGCTCAGTTGAGAAAAGAAATTGTAATACATCTTTATTCATCAGCTTAATGCAAGTAGGAATTGTGGTTTTTAGAAAATTGTTTTCCATAGAAAAAATAATGCGTACATGTGTGCTATTTCTCAATGCATGTTTGTTATTGATGTTATAAATTGTGAATTTAATTCCATAGAGCAGTAGAGTAGGTTGGTGTCTTGTGATTTTGCTTAAAATTTCATAAGAAGTGCAAATATACATCATAGTTTCAATTTTCCTTTTCAAAAGAATTTTATAGAGTTATCTCGTGTGAATAAACTATTACACGAGTTGCATGTTAATTTTTCATGTCATATTTTTCACTTCATATAATTTTCCCACCACCAATCAAAAGTGTATCTGTGTGATACGACCTAGACCTTAAATTCTCAATACGGTCACTACATTAAAGTTGAAGACAATCACTCATAGGATAAGAATGTTAGGAGAAATTGAATACTTTGTGTTTCATTAGACTTTTAATGAAAATAAGGTTAGGGTCCCTCATTTTTTATTTTCAACTTCATTTTCTGATTGTAGTTCCTGAGAAAAGACCCAATTAGTTACTATAGTAAAAAATAGACTCGATTTCTTCAAAGGAATTTACGAGGGCCAAAGGCTTTGGTTATCGATTTACCTTCAGGAAAGAAATTCATAGAGTTCTTTCATGTCAATAAATTTCCACATGAGCCACATGTTTTATTTTTAATCTTTTTCACTTCATATAATTTTCCAATTGCATGTTAACAATTTATAGCTAATGAGCCTTGTCTATATGGTACATCAAAATCCCTATTCGGTGGAAATTCAAAAATACTTATGTTTGACGATGTATCCTGATCTAAATTTCCTAAATGATTATTTATGCTCATTAGAATTTGTTGCAAGAGTGAATATTATGAAATTTGAGTACAAAGGAATAAACAATCAACATTGGTTGAAACTGACTAAGGTATCTAATTTCCCCCTTACATCTGCCATGTTGGTTTTTTTTCTCACTATAGTTTTTCACCATTTGGGATATTGAAAATAACGTTTGCATTGAACATAATAACTCCTCAGTAGGAAATACGTTTGCAAATTAAGAATCTTGAAATGACAAAAGGTAGTACAAAGAGAATGTTCATTGATAACAAATTTTTCGTTGGATTCATGGGTTTTTTATCTTTTCCACTTGATGTGTGTTGAGGGTAGAGGGCCTAATCGCAAGTTGGGTTATGATTGCTGAGTAAGAAAATAAGAGTCTATAGGTGTGGTTTTTTTCCAGGGGAAAGAAGGCATATTCTTATGTCCCCCCATCAATCAATTAGCTTTAGGGATGAAAGTGTGTACCGTGGGTTCCAATATTCTTCTCAATAGTAACTATTCTATCAATTAATATGTTTTTTGAAAATTAGATTTTACCTCAAGGAGACTTTAATCATCAATGGAAACATTATATTGGCATAGGTATTAACATAAGGACTCACCTATGGTTGCAAGATAGAGACTCTATAGTGCCACCAAGTACAATCATAAGAGTTTAGGAAATAAATAATAATAATAAATGAAATTTAAAACTTGGCCTATGACTAAGTAGAGATGAAATAAAATGAAATTTAAAACTATGGCCTATGCCCTAGTAGAAATGAAAATTGCAATAAAATAATTTACTTTTTTATTGCAAGATTATAACTTGGGCTTACATGAAGTTAGTCTTTAGTTTCTTTGTCTCTATGAAGGATTAGCAATGTAGGATTAGCTTAAGGATGCCCTTTTCCTTTGCATTACAGGTGCAGGTTGTTCTAAAGGAGCTTTGCAAAGGGAAGGATTGACCAACGACACAAGAAATGTAAGATAGGTGCCTAATTATCAACTCCCTCTTAGATTTTTTCTTACTTCAAATTGGTGCTATTAATGATTTTTTTCTAAATTGGATCTCTCTCGTGATGATGGGTTAGGTGCAGATCATCAAAAAGGAGTGAGGTATCAAAAGAAGTGAGGTGCGAAGAATCAATTATCAAAATGTATTTATTGTAACATTATATATATAATGATTTTATTGTTTTGCGTTCTAGGCAATGTGAAATCTCAAATTAACCAATAAGAAACAAATAAATTATGTTTTTAAAATCATTGTTTATGCTTTTAGCAATATTCAAAAAAAAAATGCAACACCAGGACTCTTGAGTCCCATCACCTATATATGAACCAATAAAAAAATAAAATTATAAAATTATAATAATTATAAAATTGTATTTTAATTATAAATAAATAAATTAAAATTTACACAACCACCCTTAAATTAAATAATAAAGCACAATAAATAAAATTTTGTTTTTAAAATCATTATTTATGTTTTTTACCAATATTAAAAAGTAAGAACTCTTTACTCCCATCACCTTTATATAAAGAAATAAGAAAATATAGATATAAATTTATAATAATTATTTTAATTATAAATAAATAAATAAATTTTATGCAACCAAATTTATAAACTTCAGATATGTATACACAAAACCCAAATTTATAAAAATTGGTTATGTATACACAAAGAATTAAAATTAATATGCATTCAACATCAAGTAATCCACTATCAACGCGAGAGGAAAATTATGGTGTCGAAAATGATATTTTTTATAAAACTTTTTAAATTTAATTTAAAAGAACAAAGGTTTTGGGGAGAGGTAGTGGTGTAAAAAAATGATTCCATAGTCATATTAAAATTTAATTAATAAGCACATAAAAACTAATTATTTGTAACGTATGATTTAATTCTTAAACTATTTCTTTTTCTTTTAAAAAGGGATTATGCATTTAATTTTTTTTTATGAGATTAATGAGTAAAGTTAATCTAGTAATGAACATGATTTATTTCTTTTCTTTGAATACAAAATTATTTATGGAATGGTTTCCATAAAATTGATGATAAAGTATTCCAATATTTGAGAGTAGTTGGGAAAAATCAGTTAAAAGACATTTACCTTTTCCTATGAGGATAAATAGAAAATCCCAGTGAGAAAAATGAGTTATGTGAAGTAAGAAGAGAGCCAGGAGGTTTGAAGGTGAGAGTAAATACAGAGCTGGTTGGAACCAATGGAAACTCTGCAACCTGAATCTCGAAGAGAAGACTGGACCGAGGGTCTTGAGGTCTAGTCTAGAAATACTACTATCTAAGTCCTACTCCAGTGCGGAGCACAGGAGAGTTGAGGACGTAATTTCCTCTCTCATGGTTGCGAGGCTATCATCAAAATACTAAAGTGAGATAAGTAACTTAACATGGTGTTAAGAAAGATATGTGAATCTTACTGTAATTTCTAGTTAGATAAATTGTTATTTTTGTAATTGAGAAAATTAAAAATAGTAGAACCTATATGTGTGTTATCTTCTTTAGAAAGATTGAATGAATGTATATAACAGTAAAATGGAAAGTTATTAATTCAGTCTTTTTAAGAGAATTTAATTTTTGTACATCATTTTAAATGTATTGATTGAGAAAAGGATAATTTTACAAGTGTAAGAAAGCATAAAGAAGTAACATGATATTTATATGTAAAAACTAGAACAGAATTGTGGAGGAGACTCTTAGTCTGTCGATGGTTGGAACCCCGGAGTGTACAGTTCGTGCCCTCTTTTGTAAAATCACTATACATCGACTACGAGTTTACAGAGAGTAACCTAAATTCAGAGAAGGTCCGGACATCAACCATAAACAGTAACTAAAACAATATCTACTAATAAAATGATGGATTGAATGAAATACTGCAATGAATTTAAATAAAATTAACCGAAATTTTCACATTGTTAAGAACAAACACTTCGAGGGTAAATGTAATACATGAAATAGAAACTGTGTAGAGATAAAATATAACTGTAGAGAATTTAGTTTTAAAAAGAAAAGAAACACATGAGTAGTTCATTACATTAAAAGGAAATATAGGAGTAGCATGCAGGTAAATTGGGATAGTTATGAACATATAAACCATAGAATAAGAACAACATGCAATAATATAGGTACACGTATAAACATATAGCCAGGTGCACAAAGAAAAGAAGGATTAAACATTTACTGCCATAATCCAACACTACGCAGATATTGCGAAGTATTCTTTGAAACATAGATAATGGAGTAAGCAACATTCACAAAAAAATATAAAGAAACATTATAATTTCTCTATGCGCGAATTTCCCAACTTTTCCATTAACAAGATTAAGAGAGTATCCAAATTGAGATAATAATTCCAAATCCAGGGTTAAATATGAATGTCAAGTGTGCAATTGTATAACCATTTACATGTAGGAAAAATTACTAAATATTGAAACCTTATACATCAAGACAGTTCGAGGCTGGAAAGTCTCTTTATACTGAGTAAGAAAAAAGAAAAGGGAACATATCCTTAAGGGCTTCGACTGTAAGCCATGAGCTTATTATGCCCTGATTATCATAGGGTTTATACCCAGAAGACTGAAGTGCTTCATTAATTAAACCATATGAGATACCAATGGTATCTGAAGCAAGGAAGTGAAGGAAGCCATCAGTCGAGAGACATATTCCACATGAAGGAGAGAGCCACAAACTAATAAGGCACAGGGTTTGTAAATACCTCAAAGAAAAAAAACAATAATGGGGTCAGGTTTTGCAGGCTAATCCTGAGTAATAAACCAAGACTACAATAAATTCGACACGAGTCAAACTTGGAAAGCATACCTTAGTTTAGAGGCGCGATTTGGTGTTGAAGATCTAGAAAATGAGGAAAATAAAGAGTGTTTGTCCGGATTTCCAATAAATCCTTTGTGTACAAAACGATTCGAAAAAAGTGTGTTTCATCTATATAAGCCATGTCGGAAACTGACAACTTGATTCTCCAATGGAGGGAGGGATAAAACCCTCATATTGCACCTATATTGTGGAGGTCCGAAGAACTCACCAAGAATCCTTCTAAAACAATTAGCATAAAATTACAATTAGTGATACATTCGGGTCATAGCCCAGAGGATTGTACATAGAATTTAAAACCTAAACATTAACAAAAACTTAAAGAAAGAGATGAAAAACCATAGGTAAGACACTCCATAATTGTGGTTGAAGAATAAATAGCTTACTAATAACTGAAATGTGTTGGGAGCCAAAGGAGGATGGCTGAATGAACTTAGAGATCATTTTGGTCTAACACTGTAAGTAGAGTGATGTCGATGCTTGAGTTTTAGAGCACCGAAGCTTGGAGGACTCTCACGGTTTCATGAAAACACAAATGAAAAACGATTAGGGTTGACAGGTAGGTTAATACCCTAACCAAGCCTAAATCTCCTCACACCCATTGATCTAACAGTAGAAGATCCAACGTCATAGACTATGGCAGGTGTCAAACCCAGAGTCTTCATAATATCACAGAAAATATGAATACAGATAAGATAGGAGTACCTTCATTTTTATGTTGATTAATTAAAGTATGAACTTCACACATATGAAAACTAACTTAATATATATATAACAAGATTGCGATAAAACCGAATGTCGATGAAAATTATTACATACTGGCTAAGAGATCACAAAAATGTCATGTCGAGTAAGTACAAAATATCTAGGTTGGACGTGAAATAAATACATGGTAAACATTTGCAAGTCTATGATATTATATCAATCTAAACTTGACCATACAAGGGCGTTGAATGAGAAAGATTAAGGGTAAATATATTTATATTAATTTTTTTAATAAATTATTTTTAATTTCCATTAGAAACTCACCATGTTGTTTCTAACATAATTTCAAACAAGGAAAATTAATAATATCAATTTAGTTAAAATAGAAAGTAAAATTAAATTTTCTTATGTCACTAGATGTCACAAGTGGTATCAAAGTAGCGTTCACAGGCTGGGACCCAAATGGTTCACCTGAATAAATAATTTTGTGTGTACATTTTTGCACAGAAACTAGGAAGTATACAATGAGAAGGGGATCAGCGCACCAAGTATCCAGAACTACTCAGGAATATCATCCCCAATATAATCCTGATATGAACCCAGAAATGTGGTTGCAGTTGAGCATATACAAACATCAACAAACCAACAGATTACTTGAAGAACGTCAGCATTAGATGAGTACACTGCTGAATAGAGTGCAATAGTTATAGGAAGAAATTGTCTGGGTAAGAAGTGACGATAAAAGGTTGATGCAAGAGTATGATAGGATTCATAAAAGCCTCTCACATAGGCAGAATCAAAGGAAAACTCAACCAGGCACTGAAAGGGATACCCGAGAAGAAAGTGAACAATGACGACAGACTAATGACAAGCTAGAAGGAAGTCACACACAACAGAGCAATAAAAATAAAATTTATAACGAAGCAGAGTTTGGAAATGTGTCAGATCATCAAGATATAAAAAAACATAAACTAGAACTACAAGGTGAGTTCTGGAAAATAAAACCTCCTACCTTTGATGGATAGGCCAAAGAGGTGGCAGAAGCATGGATAATTAACATGAACAAATATTTTCAAGTATATGAATATAGAAGCCAACTCAAATCTCACTTGACTATCTACCAACTGAGGGAGAAAGCTACTTTATGGTGGGAGGAAGTAAAAAATGTTCGAGGTATTGAAGACCATAATGTGACTTGGGGTGAGTTCCAACAATACTTCAAGGATAAGTACCTAACAGAGCGTTTCTATGATGAAAAATCTAAATAATTCCATGATTTGAGATTGGGGAAATTGTTAATGGACGAATTAATAACTAAGTTCACATCATTGCTAAGATACGTACCATACCTGAGAGATGAGAAGGCCAAAGTTCAATGATTTTTGAACAGTTTTCCTGCCCAGATGAAGGAAAGTATCGAATTCATAAACCTGAAGACTATGGATGAAGTGATTCGAAAGGCAAGAATTTGTTATCAACAATCTAAGGCAAGAGGGGAAATAGGTAGAAATTTTCCACCAAAGAAAGGGCAGAAAAACAATTCAAATTTTAAGAGTAGAAAGTTTGGTAATTTTAAAAATACTGCAAGAAATTCATCAAGTAGGAAGTATGGGAGAAATTAGAAGAAGCCAAAATGGCCAACATAGGAGCGACCCACAAAAGCCTCTAGCAGACCAGAGCATGGAAAAACCCAAACTCCCCCTCTAAATTTTTGGGGATGCAATGAGGCACATTATTATAAGAATTATCCTCATCGTGGGGGAATCGAAACAACAACCAACCTACAAGAAGCTTCTGTGATGGGGGATGTTCCTTGAAATATACCAAGAATTAACGCAACTCTTGAATACTAGCAAGCTAATTAATAGTCAACCATCATAGAACTTGAAGGTAAGCTATTTTGAATAAAAAATAATTATTTTTACATGATTCATAATCCCAATAAGGTTCTCTTGAATGTAAAATTACTCTAATGACTCAATATTAATCCCAGGAGTCCAAAATGGGGAATTTTACTAATAAAATGATGACCCAAAAATGAAACCCATACTCTAATAATTCATTGTAATAGTTATAAAAATTCCTTTTGAAAAGCACATTACATAATGACTTAAATATATTATGAAGATTGGACCTAGATACATTTTTCAACACTCCCTCTTAACTAGGGAGGTATTCATAACAAGTACAAGGAAGATCTGAAACTATATGAAATATGAAAAGTTTAGGCTCGACAATTCCATGGAATATATTCCTAACTAGGACAATCTATCCAATTGGGACTAAGATGGACTAAATATTTTACCCTCTCTAGGTACTATCTGACTTTCTTGCAAAACATCAACCTAGGGATCTAGCTGTGTATCGGAGGTAAATCTCCAACACCAACACCACTCTCCCTGCTTCAGGATGTAGACATCAACATATAGTTTCGGTATGATTTCCTCCCAGGAAATGCTTCACTCACAAAACCTCAATAAATCTCTTTGAATTTTTTATCAACAAGATAAACAATATATTTTAAGCCAAGAATTTTTCTAAGATATTCAAAAATTTTATTTGGATGAGACTTTGTTAGTATGTCATCTACCTTATCGTCTCTAGGGAAATACTCGGGATTCACGATCCCATCCTACACCAAGTTCTTGGCGTAGTGGAGCTTCTTGTTGATATGATTCATCCTAGCAATAAACATGGGATCTTAAGGCATATTAATGCATATTTGGTTATAAAAGTTGATCACAGCAGGACCTAGAGGTTTCTCGAAAAAATCAGTCAAATCTTCGTCAACTATGCAACGTCCTTTCCAACTTCACATGCAACCACATATTATACCTAAACACTACTCAAAGAAATGAGATATTTATTCATACTCATCCATGAGACCATAGTAGCTCCTAGACTAAAGCATCCACCTATAATTCTTCTTCCATTGGTCTCACTCCCACCCAAATTAGAATATGTGAATCCAATGAGCTTGACTTGCTATCATATTTTAGGCAGTGATGTATAGTGCCACGAAGATATCTCAGTATATTGTTGGCATCTATCCAGTGATCATGACTAGGCTCCAACTAAAACTAACTAAGAATGTTTACAACAAAACATATATATGGCCTAGTATTTACGACATACATCATAAAACCTACCAACTTCTCATAGGAGGTAGGGTCTATAAGACTTGAGTTAGAGCTCCTCAAATTCTTAATGTTGGTGATCATAGGAGTAGTCATGGGATTAGAATCCATCATCCCAAATTTCTACAACAACTTGATGATATAATTTCCTTGCCGCATATATATCTCCCCAGATTTCTGCCATACTTCTAGAACTACACAATAGTCAATTAGTCCTAGATCCTTCATCTAAAATTTAGCTTCCAACATCTTATTACATTCTTGAATTATTTGCTCCACATCAGTGATGAATAGATCATGTTCGTATAGTATAATAATTATTGGCTCATTATCCTCAACCTTGATGTATTTATTTGGATCAAAAATACTTGTCATGAACGCAATTCTTAGAAGGTATGCATCCATTCTTGCATACCATGCTCTAGGTGCTTGCTTCAAACCATATAGGGCCTTCTTGAGTCAAAAAACATGATTATCTATATTATTTACCTCAAAGCCTTTGGATTGTTAGATGTATACTTCCTCGTCAGTGGTATCATTCAGAAATGTTGTCTTCACATCCATTTCATGGATATAATTCCATCCCATGGTGGCAAACAATGAAGCCACGGATCTAATAGTAGTATACCTTACAATGGGTGCAAAGGTTTCCTCATAGTTTATGCCTTCAGTTTGAGAGAAACCTCTTGAAAAATATATGGTCTCGTATTTGTCTATACTTCCGTCAATAGCATACTTGATCTTATAAATACATTTAGAGGTGACAATTGATTTATCACTGGGTTTAGGAATGACTTCGAAAACCCCATTATTCATGATGGTGTTATGCAACCAACTCACAAAATATAAGAAAAGATATGTTAATGACTTTAAAATTATCCACTTCGAGGGGGGAGCATCCTTTACATTATATAAATGAACAATTATTGGATGACTAAAATGAAAAAACATCCTTTATATATATAGGAGTCTAAGGGGTCACAATATAATCATATCTGACATAACAATAATAATAAATGGGCATAACAATAACAATAGTGGGCTTATATGGGGAACAATAACAAAAATATGGGGACTACATGGGCACAAAATTAACAATAAGGTGGTTACAAAATAACAATAAAGGGATACACTAGTATTATAGGGACCTAACATTCCCCTCTCCTTAAATTTTTTTTTTCCTCAACACTTGAGTAGTTCTATATGGTTCTGTATAAAATTCCCATCCTTCCATTTGGAATATTCAGCGAGTAATTTCTTCCACTTGATAAGATACTCTAAAATTGATCGATTACATAACTGTCTAGTTCTTGTTTCTGTGACTGCTTTGGGTTCTAATATGATTTTCCTTCCTCATCATTTCTAGAAATATTTTTTAAACTAGCATCTTGTCACCTATAACCTTGTTTAAGCATGACAAATGGAAAATTGGGTGCACTCGGGAAGATGCAAGAAGCTTTGAATTTGTATGTCATAGTACCAAACTTTTACAACATTTTGTAAGGACCAGAATATTTTGGTGATAATTTATTATCCTTATTAGCTTGCTTGAAAGAAATTTGTTTGTATGGTTGTATTCGTAAAAATTCCCAGTAGCCTACATCAAAAATTCTTTCGCTGTGATGTCGATCTGCTTATTTTTTCATTCGATTCTATGCTAAAGTGAGGTTATAATTATGAGTCAGAGAAATTGTTGTTGATGCTCGATGTGAACTTCCACTGCTTGAACCTTACAAATTCCTCTTAAAGATGATGTGATGGACAATGGATGATATCCATAAAGTGCCATAAATGGGTCATTTTTTCTACAATACGAAAGGAATTATTATACAACCATTTAGTGAGAGGTAACCACTTGACCCATTGTGTATGTTTATTAGAGACAAAGAAATGCTGATATCCTTCCAAAAGTTTCTTCACTATCTCAGTTTTCTCATCAGATTGAGGATGATAATATGAGCCATGAGTTAATTGAGTACCAAGACAAGAAAATAATTTCATCAAAATATTTCTATTTAAAATGGGATCTTTGTCGCTTACAATAATCTTTCAGTTTCCACGTATATTTTGAATTGTTTCCATAAATTTAGTAGGAATTGTACTAACTTTAAATGGATGAGATAATGCATAAAGGTATGCATACTTGGTAAGTCTAAAACTACCACCATGATAACACCCTTTGTTGGCATTATGATGTAATATTTTGTCCTTGATAGCAACCTACTCGATGGCCTTTTGATAGCAACCTATTTGTTAAAGATGTAAAATTGATGCATCTACAGGTTAGTTTAGATGTGAAAGAGAAAGGAATTTTAGTTAGTGACATTGGAATGGTGAAGGTGAAGTTTCAATATGTATACGCAGTTTTGATGAATGGAACCCACATATACCCATAGGTTTGATGAAGGGAACTCGAGTATACATCTAGAATTAATGGCATTTTTGGTGAAGAAAATTCATGTATGCAGTTGTTACAAAAGAATAAAATTCACGTATGTGTTGGCGCACTAATTTTAACCATATAAATGGTCTTTACCATGGTATTAGCCCATGATATTGAGCGTAGTAATGACTATGTGATCCCATCCAAGAATACCATCGACACTTGTGTGGTTTTTTGGCTCATGGTATTGGCTCAGGTTCAATCTATATAAGGAGGAGAAGATCATAGTGAAAGCGTGGACGTGAACGAAAATAGAATCATTAGGGGAATTTTGAGGTCTAAAATGGGCCTCCTAAGGAAATTATAAAATAATAGTGGAAAAAATCAAATAAGATTTGATGACATCATCAAATTTTAGAGGGAAAAATGGAAAAACTACTTTTTCAACTCGTATTTTCAACTTATCTCCCAAAGTTTTTACTCAAATTTCGAGCGGGAGTACTCGTTGGATGTGAAATTTAATTCCCCATCCAAGGAGTACCCATGTTGCATACTTTCGATGGGTCCTACTACACGAAAAATGAGAAATACATAAAAAAACGTGATTACAATCATGTTTTTTATGTATTTCTCATTTTTCGTGTAGTAGAGTTCATCGAAAGTATGCAACATGGGTACTCCTTGGATGAGGAATTAAATTTTGCATCCAACGAGTACTCCCACTCGAAATTTGAGTAAAAATTTTGGGAGATAAGTTGAAAATACGAGTTGAAAAAGTAGTTTTATTATTTTATTACTTTTTAATATTTTTACCCTTTTATTTAAAAAATGGTAAATCATCCCCCATGGTTGACATCATCATCTTGAATCCTATTGGTTGTTATAAAGTTTATTTTTGTTGTACATTTTTCTTAGGAGGCCCATTTTAGACCTCAAAATTCCCCTAATGTGAATGAATACTTTAGTCTGAAGTTTATGTACATGGATTGGGCTATATTCAATAGATATATCTGATATTTACTATGCACTCATGAATACAATAATGGATCAAGATCTCTAGACTTGAAAAGACTATGTAGTTACATGATCTTATATGATTTGTTTATATCTGGGATCTTGCGTATAATTTATGAATAAAATGATATGATTTGATAAATTTATCTTCTTTGAAATGCCACATAGTCCTATAATATTTACAGATCTATATGTTGGTTCATCACAGTGAAAGCACATATACCTGCGGGTTAGTTTCAAAAAAAGTGCGTATGGAAGTTAGGGTTTTTTTGAAGATTGCTGAAGAAAATGTCTGGTCATTTCTGTTTTGTTTCTACTATCTGTTAATGAAGTCTTCATGTAGATATGGATTATTTGAATATTTTTTATGTTTCTAGTTGATTATGTATAAATATGATCAGTGACTGGGTGATTAAATATGTTGGATGTTTTTCATTGAATAAGGGTTCTGTAAATTTGACTATGCAATATCTCTAATCTGTTCCGAGTCTGGTTAAATCTATAATTTTAGTATATATATATATATATATATATATATATATATATATATATATATATTTCTCCACAGAAAAGCATGTATACACATAGGTTATCATAAATAAAGAAGAATATACATTTTGTTTTATGAATGATAGGGTTGAGGTTGATTTTGTGTGCTGATATAGAATTCTAGGTTTAATGTTGTGATCTGATTACAATGATATCACTGTTATGTTTGAAGATTGGTTTATGGCTATTGGTGTTGATCTACAAATTGTTTTGTGTTCAAGCTGTTGGATCCAATGTGAAAATTTATGAAACATGGTCTGCATTGGTTCTCAGGGAAGGAGCCTTCAGTGTAGAAGTCGAAGTTTCTTTCCAGTATAATTTGGTGATTAGTTCAGGGGGTTGAAGCTCCCTTCTAGGAGTGACTAGTGAACACAACTAGGGGGGTTGGAGTTCCCTTCCAGTAGAAACTGGAAAAATAGAGAACATTGTAGCCTTCACGAGGAGGGTGCCTGCGTACTAGTATGAGTCTGAATTAGTACAACATTGTAGGCAATATTCTATATAATAAATATTGAAGACAGAGACAAAAACAATAGTGGTTTTCTCCCATCTCAGGTTTCCCCCATAAAATCTTGGTGTTCATGTGTGATGATTTACTCTGTTATTATTGTACATATCTACTACTTAAATGGCTGATGCATAACTGATGATCTGGGCTAAATTAAATTTTCTGAATATTTATTTGAACATTAAAGTTATCTAGGTATATGCATGTTTCCTTTACAAAAGTTGTGTTCATATGTTAATTTGAATAATTATAGTCACATATAGAAATTAGTAAAATGAAAGGAAAATATTGTGATTATTGTAAATATTGATTCACCCCACCCCCCCCCCCCCCCTCTGACTATTTTTCCCAATAAATAGCATCAGAGAAGGTCCTTCTGAAGAAGCTTAATTGCTAGAATGAAGATCATCCAAGATGAGCAATCAAGATGGAACAACATCTATCAAACCACCACTCTTGAATAGAAACAATTTAATCTTTTGGAAGACAAGAACAAGATTGTATCTTCAGTTTCTTGGAGTAGATATTTGGGAAATTGTTGAAGGTGGTTACCAATATCCAACTACATTTCCCACAGATTAAGCAGCAACGAAGAACTATGAAACTAATGAAAAAGTTTTCAATGCATTATTGGGAAGCCTCAGCGAATCAAAATTTGTCAAGGTTATGTAGTTAAATACAATGAAGGATATATGAGAAAAAATCATTCTAAGCTATGAATGCGGTGGCAAGGTAAAAAGTGCTAAACTCCAATATCTCAGAATTCAATATGAAAATATTAGAATGCATAATGATGAAAGTATTTCTAGTTTCTTTTTGTGTCTAGATGAGATCGTAAATTGTATGAGAAATATGGGTGAACACATAACAAACACAAATTTATTAGAGAAACTATTAAGATCTCTAACTCCTAAATTTGAGTCAAAAGTGTCTTCTATTGAAGAGAAGCAGGATCTACAGACTCTTACTTATGTCCAACTTCATGGGATCTAAAGTCAAAGAATTTTCATTTAGAGCTATTGCAAAAGGAAAGGACAAGGGAGAACAAAAGGAATCAGGATATGTATCAGAAGAAAATGAGGTAAATTTTGTAAAGAAACTTCAACTTGGAATACGCGGAAGTACCATATGAAAATCATGCCAATTTTGTAAGAAAACTAGGGTTCAATTTAATGCTAAAGAAGGATCAATAGGTAAGCCTCTTGAACTTATAAATATTTATTTTTGTGGACCTGTAAGGAAAAAGCCACCTCATGGAGAACAATACTATATGTTATTCATTGATGAATTTCTAGAATGTGTTAGATCGGTTTATTGAAACATAAAGATGAAGTATTTCAAAAATTTAAGGTCTTCAAAGCTTTAGTTGAAAATTAATTAGATCTAAAAATCAAATGTCTTAGATCTGACCAAGGAGGAGAATATACATTAGATGAATTATTTGATTTCTATGAAAAATATGGCATAAAAAGTCAGTTTTCTATAGCTAGAACTCCACAACAAAATCGCATGGCAAAAAGAACGAATAGAAGAGTTCAGGAAATGGCTCATCCTATGTTTGATGAATCTGGGACTCCTGACTCCTTTTGGGCTGAAGCTGCTCATATTGCAGTAAATATTCTCAACAAGGACCATGTTCATGTAAACAATGTTAAAAATCCTTATGAACTCTGGTATTGTAATACTCCCACTGTGAAGAACTTAAAATTTTTTGGAAGAAAATGTTATATAAAAAATAAGGACGAAAAACTTGGTAATTTTGAACCTAGAGGAGATGAAGGAATATTTCTTTGTTACTCTTCTAGAAGTAAAGCATACAAATTCTAAAATAAGAGACTTCGGAATATTGTTAAATGTATTTATGTTGTGATTGATGAATCTCTCACAGCTCCCAAAATGGAGATAAAAATAAATGAGAAGGATGATGATGATTGTTTTTCCTCATTAAATAACAATAATATAGAAGGAGAACCTAATGAAGCACCATAAGAAGATACATCAAAAAGAGAAAAGGCTCCATCAATTTATGTTCAAAAGAATCATCCAGAATCTCAAATTTTGGGAGAAAATGAATCAAGGGTACAAACCAGAAGAAATATTATAGGATCTACGAGTTATCTATCATTTTTCTCTACCACTGAACCACAAAATATAAATCAGGCTAGTAAATATTGATGTTGGATTCATGCCATGAATGAAGAACTTGATCAAACAAAAAAGAATAATACTTGGGAATTGGTTCCAAGACCTCATGATAAAAATGTTATTGGAAGAAAGTGGATATTAAAAAATAAGTTAAATGAAAAATGGGGATGTAATTAGAAACGAAGCTAGAATTGATTTTAAAGGGTATGCTCAATAATAAGGTACAGATTTTGAAGAAACATGTGCACCAATAGCTAGACTTGAAGCCATAAGAACGATTTCTTTCATTTTTAACTTTTCAACAATTTAAGGTTTATCAAATGGATGTAAAATCTTCTTTCCTTAATGGTGATATGGAAGAATAATTTTATATAGAACAACTAGAAGGATTCATTATGGGAAATGATGAAAAACTTGTTTGCAAACTTAAAACAATCCCTATATGGTCTAAAACAAGCCTCACGAGCATGGTCCTATTGACTTGAAAAATATCTTCAACAACAAGGTTTCACAAAAGGATTTGCAGGCAGTAACTTATACACAAAAATTGAGGATGATAAACTGTTAATTATTGTTTTTTATGTTGATGACAAAATTTTTGGGAGTAATGAAGATTCCATGAGTCAGAAATTTTCTTTAGTTATTCAGCAGAAATTTGAAATATCTTTACTTGGGGAACTAACATATTTTCTTGGCTTTCAAGTGCAACAAGCAAAAGATGGCATCTTTATCTCACAAGAAAAATATCTCAAACAAATTTTAAAGAAGTATGGGATGGAAGACTAAAAACCTGTGAGAACTCCAATCATGGTTGGATGCAACCTTAGTTCTCATGATTATTCTCCTATGGTAAACCAACCAGAGTATAGATCTATGATTGGACGTATGCTTTATATAACAGGGACTAGATTAGATATCATGCATGCAGTTGGGATTCTTGGAAAATTCCAAGCCAATCCAAATGAGTCACATCTTCAGGCTGTAAAAATAATATTCCAATATCTACAAGGAACTAAAGATTTTTGCTTATGGTATCCCAATAATGTTGATATTACTCTTCATGCTTACACAAATGCAGACTAGGCTAGAAATTTTGATGACCAGAAAATCCCTAGTGGAGGTGCATTTTATATGGGGACCCAATTAGTATCCTTGTTCAACAAGAAAAAAAGTTCCATTCCTTATCTACAACATAAGCAGAATATGTGGTTGTCGCATCATGTTGCACAAAACGTATTTGGATGATGCAAACATTACAAGATATTCAAATTAAAAGTTCTCCTCCCATATACATCCTATGTGATAATATAAAAGGCATAAGTATCTTGAAAAATCTTGTTATGCATTTCAAAACCAAGCACATTCCTATCAAGTATCGCTTTTACCGAGAACAAGTTCTTGAGAAAAAGGTCAAATTGGAGTATATTCCCTCAAAAGAACAATTTGCTGACATATTTACTAAACATCTTCCCAGAGACGCATTTGAATATCTCATAAAGAAGCTGGAAGTTCTCTTTACCTCACTTATTTGATATGTTTGATTTTAGAAGATTAAATTTGGTACGTAGGTCTCATGACGCATAGTCGTGTATATACACAATTTTCTCTATATATAGTCGTGTATGGATATTTCTGTTATAAATTTTGTGGTTCAGCCTTCAGTACAAAATTTGTCATATATGGTTTGGCTTTGTTTCTTAAGTGTTGATGGGTACAATCTACAATTATGTTTTTCAACCTACATTTCATTTCCTTGATATTTATCTATGCAATGAAGATGCTTTGATGAATTGGTTGTTGAAATGTTCAGGATGCACAAGTTTAGGGGGAGCATTAGCCTTGCTGGATATAATGAAATTTTTTCATTCTGTTGGTTACTAAAGTGTGTTCGATGATCTCTCTGTATTGAGGTCCTTTGGTCTTGGTTATAAAGTCATGCATGCAATTTGATGTAAGGGTCATGTTGAGACCTATGATGCAAATATTGTCATATTCAGTCATGTAAGGACTTTTTCAAATTTGCAAGCCCACTTGGTTGGATGCTTGAGTAAAAAATGTAAACCCCACTTGGTTCGTTAATTGATGTATGTATGAGTACTTGGTGATAGGTAAGGCTATAGAGTCTTGAAAATCTGTTTTGAAACTTCAACATGTGTTTAGGGCTAGTATGGTCTGTATAGTGTAGCACAGATCTCACAATTCTTGTATCAGTTTGTCCTTTGTTCTTGATGTCAAAGGGGTAGAATAACTTGGTGTTTGAATAATTCTTATGATTGATGTGTCTAACAGGTATCTAGAAGTTGTGGTAATCAAGCACCAACATGGTTGTCATCAATTCCAAATGGAGATATTATTGGCATTATGATGTAATATGTTGTCCTTGATGGAAACCTACTTGATGGTATTTTGATAGCAACCTATTTGTTAAAGATGTAAAATTGATGTATCTACAAGTTAGTTCAAATGTGACATAGAAATGAATTCCAGTCAGTGATAGAGGAATGATGAAGGTAAATTTTCAATATGTATACATAGGTTTGATTAAGGGAACCCGCGTATACCTGCAAGTTCGATAAAGGGAACCCAAGTTTACATCCAGAATTAATGTATATCCAGTTTTGGTGAAGAAAAGTTGTGTATACACGTGGGTACAAAGAATAAAATTTGTGTATGTGTTGCCGCACTAATTTTAACCATACCAAGGGTATTTACCATGGTATTAGCCCATAATATTGAGTGCAGTAATGACTATTTTATCCCGTCCAAGAATACCACCAGCACTTGTGTCGTTTTTTGGCTCATGGTATTGGCTAAGGTTAAATCTATATAAGGAGGAGTAGATCATAGTGCAAGTGTGGATGTGAATGAGAATAGAATTGAATGAATACTTCAGTATGAAGTATATCTGCATGGATTGGGCTATATTCAATAGATAGATCTGAAATTTTGATGCACTCATGAACACAATAATGGATCAGAATCTCTAGACCTAAAATGAATATGTATTTACATCATTTACTTGAGTTTTTTAGATCTATGATCTGGTGCATAATTTTTGAAGTAAATGATATGATCTGAGCAATTTTTCTGTTTTGAAATTTCACACAATCCTATAATATTTATAGATCTATATGTTGGTTTGTCACAGTGAAAGCATGTATACCTGCAAGTTCATTTAAAAAAAGCGCGTATGGAAGTTAGGGATTTTATGAAGATTGTTGATGAAAATGTCTGATCATTCCGGTTTTGTTTCTACCATCTGTTAATGAAGTATTCACGTAGATCTGGATTGTTTGAATACTGTTTATCATTCTAGTTGATTATATATAAATCTGATCATTGACTCGGTGATTGAATATGATGGATGTTGCTAACGAATAAGGGTTCTGTAAATCTGACTAAGTATGCTCGAATATCTTTGATTTGTTATGAGTCTTGTCAGATCTCTAATTTCAGTATATAAAGATCTATATGCAGGTTTCTCCACTGAAAAGCATGTATAAACGCAGGTTACCATAAATAAAGTAGAGTATACATTTTGTTGTATGAATGACCATGGTTGAAGTTGATTCTACGTGTTAATACAGAACTTCGGGTTTAATGTTTTGATCTTCTTATACTGATCTCATTATTTTTTTTTAAGATTGCTTTATGGCTATTGGTGTTGATCTACAAATTGTGTTGTTTTGAAGTTGTTGGATCTAGTGTGAAAATTTATGAAACATGGTTTGTAGTGATTCTAAGGGCAGAAGCCTTAAGTGTGGAAGTTCGAAGTTTCCTCCCATTAGAATTTGGTGATCAGTTTAGGGGGTTGAAGCTCCCTTGCATGAGTCATTGGTAAATGAGATCAGGGGGTTGGATTTCCCTTCCAGTAATCACTGGAAAATGAGAGAAGGTTGGAGACTTCTTCAGGTGGTTTCCTGCATAGTGGTATGATTCTACATCATAACAACATTGTAAGTAGTTTTATATATAGTAAATATTGAGTACGAAGACGACAACAATGATGGTTTTCTCCCAACTTGGGTTTCCACCTTAAAATCTTGGTATTCATGTGTGATGTCTTTTCTATGATGATTTACGTTGTTATTATTGTACATATCTACTTCTTAAATGTTTGATGCATAATTAATGATTCGGGCTAAAGTAAAATTTCTAATGATTTATTTAAACGTTAAAGTTATCTGGGTGTATGCATGTTTTCTTTACAAAAGCCGCATGCATATGCTAGTTTGAATAATTAGAGTCACGTATAGAAATCAGTAAAATGAAAATAAAATGTTGTGTTTATTGTAAATATTGATTCACCCTCCCCCCCTCAGTATTTTTCCCAACACTCTTTCCTTTTGGCTTGGGTAAACTTGTGATAAAATCCATTGAAACCTCCTCCTGGAATTGGATTAGAATGGATAAAGTTTTTAATACACCTAGGGTCTTAATTTTCTCAAATTTATCTTGTTGGAAAACCAAACATTATGCCACAAACTTTTTAGTATCATACTTAATGCAATCCCAAAAATATCCCTCTTGACCCTGTCGTAAATTTTTAAAAATCTCGAGTGGCCTCCTAAGGGAGAGGTGTGCAATTCCAAAATAATATTTTGTTTGAGTTGGGAATTCTTACAAAGAAATAAGTGATCTTTGTACCATAATGAATCATTTTTCCAGCTAAATGTATCAGATGTACTAGGATATTCTTGCAAGTTTTAAATGAGTTTCCACATCTCTTCATCATTATTCCATTCATCCCTTACTTCGGTTATCCACTTAGCTGGGATAATAGAAATAGAAAAAATAAATGCTTCCACATCCTCATCCTTTCTTGAGAGTGCATCTGCAACACAATTTTTCTTCCATTTTTTATAGATGATTTCAAAGTCATAATACAACATCTTTGTTACCCATTTTTGCTGCTCTTTTGAAGATAATCTCTTTTCCAAAAAGTATTTAATACTATCATCATATGTTTTTACCTTGAATTGTCTTCCCATTAGGTAAGGTCGCCATTCATTTAGTGCATGTACTATTGCCAACATTTCCTTCTCATAGATAGGTTTCTGTAAATACTTTCCTTTGATTGGACAACTTTAAAAATCAATGGGTCTTCCTTCTTGCATTAAAATCATACCAATTACATTTCTTGAGGCATCACATTCCACAATAAATGTTTTTAAGAAGTTTGGCATAACTAAGACTGGTTCTTGGCACATTACCTCTTTAAGATGTTCAAAGACGTCAGTTTATTATAGAGTCTAAGGAAATTAATATTTCTTCAGCAATGATGTTAGAGGTGCCAATATTCTCCTATAATACTTAAAAAAATTGTGATAATACCCTGTCAACCTGAGAAATTCTCGAAGATGGTTTATGGTTTTGGGGATTTTCCATTCCTTGATGGCTTTAATTCTGTTAGGGTCTACCTTAACACCCTCATGAGATACAAATGACCCAAATATTCTACATCCTGTACTCCAAAGAAACATTTGGAGGTTTTGGCATATAATTTTTTCTCCTCCAATAGTTTCAACACCTTGCCAAGATGTTGAACATGATCCTTCCAAGACTTGTTGTGGATTAGCATGTCATCAAAAAATACTAACACAAATTTTCTAAGGAAGGGTTTGAAAATGATATTCATCAAACCTTGAAATTTGAAATGTGCATAAGTAAGGCCAAAAGGCATGACCAAAAATTCATAATGACCCTCAGGAGTTCTAAATGTTTTTTTGGGAATGTCTTCAATCATCATTCTAATTTTGATGATATTCTGAATGAAGATCCAGCTTCGTAAAGTAAATTGTTCAATGTAATCCAATCAACAATTCATCAATGACAGGGATGGAAAATTTATCTTTACTACTGAGCTTTTTGAGATCCCTATAATATGGACATATACAGCATGATCCATACTTCTTGTGCACCAATACTACTGGAGTAGAGAAATAACTTTGACTAGGTTTAATTATACAAGCCTCTAGAATTTTTGTAACCATGCATTAAATTTCACTTGTTTGGGCATAATGATATCTCTAAGGCTGAATGTTTGGAGGAACACTTCCTGGAATCAAATTAATAGCTAATTATCCTTCCTGGTTTCCCTGTGATACCCTAGAATTCACAGAAAAAAATCAAGAAACATTCTTGAAAATTAAAAGTTATCGTCCCCAAATATTGTAACCATTGGAATCCTAGTACAACATCAACACGACGCATTGGAATGGAAATAATTGGACTATTCAAAAAATATTCCCCCATAGTTAGCTTGATATTATGGCACTTTCCAGAGAAATTTCTAGGTCCTCCATTTTGAACCATCGCTTGACACTCTGGTTTTGGATATAGAAATAAATTCAATTCCTTGGCTATCTTACAATGAATTAAATTATGGGTACTACTCGAATCAATCAACATTATTACCATTATCTTCTTGATTTATCCTTCTATCTTGAGAGTTTGAGTAGTGGTAATTCCTACTAATGCATTGCAATATATGGTCAGATTCATTTCCTCTTTCTCTAGGGTTGGTTCTTAATCCTACCCTTTTGATGTTTCTTGTTTCTTTTCTTCCTCCTCTTCACAATATATGTAAAATCATATCTTCTCAGCTCACTTATGACCTTTAGTGTATTTTATATCACAACTATAACAAAGCCATTTTTCTCTTTTTTCCTCTAATTGTTTTGATGTAGACCTTGTAGGTTGTGGAAGGCTAGGAGTAGCAACACTTCATATTTATAGTTGTGAGTGGTATACTTCGTTGTTGCCATAAAAAAAATAAACTTTTATTTCCACCCTGAATTCCTTCTCTAATGAATAAGGTTCCCAAAGGTGAACCTCATGTTGGATGTTATCCTTTAGACTCCCTATGAAGACATCAATCATATGCTCCTCTGGAATATATGTTACCTTGATATTCAATGTTTGGAAGTCCTCAATGTGCTCTTCCATTGAACCCTTTTCTATGAGATTTATTAATTTTCTAAGTAAGGTGTCGCTATTTGTATCCTCATAATGTGCTACCATTTTCTTTGTAAAAATTGAACAAGTGACAAATTTGTTTATGAGAGAAAATCCATTGATACCATACAAACTGATCGAGTCTAAATATAAAGTTCCAATGCATCCCTTTTGTGAGTATTTCACATCATGGTAATAAAAATATTTATCCCTTTGTAGTATCCACATTACTAGATCCTTAACATCAAACTTCCACATACCGATCTTTGGAGTTTGGTGGTTCTTAAACTCAATATTGCAGTTTCTAAAATCACAATTCTTATTCTTTTATCCTCATCATGATTTTCATGGGTTTCCTTGTCACCACAGGGAAGCATTTCTTGCAACAACTTTGTCAAAAATTCCATGTTTTTTTTCAAACCCTCCAGGTTAGCTTCCAAGCCTTTATTCAAACTATTCATCTTAGCTTCCATTTCTTCTTTTAAAATATCCATGTCATCTTTTAGTTCATCTTTTGTTGCTCTTTGTGAGAGCGCAATTTCTTGCACTTGGTCCCCTAATTTTTAGATATCATGCTGTAATTCTTCCTCTTCATTCGTAATTGTAGAGTTTTCTGAGGACTTAATGGGTGTGGCCTTTAGAATCAGTTCAAACTGATTTTAAAAAAAAAAGTTATGCAATTTAAAAAACAATACACACCTTTTTCTTGCTTTTGGGAGCTCTATCTTGAAATGGTTGTAACTCTAAATTTAAAATCTCAAAGGTATTCAATAAGGTCCTATTGTATCCCTATGAATCTACTTTCCAACCCCACAAGTTAGACAGATATTGGAGTCTTCATAAAAGAGTTATGCTCGATCTCCCATGATGACATTATTATAGACTAGTTCAGTAGATCTAACTTGTGCGGAGTTCCACGTGTCACTGTTTCTACCTTCGGCCATGAAATTTCTACATGAAAAACTAAATTTCACTCAATTTCAGCCAATTTTTACAGAATTGAAATCCGCTGCTTGAAACAAAAGTTATGATGATTCTCCCTAGGTCACTTGTTTGAGAGTGAGTTTTGGAGCCTATAAAACCCTAAATTCCACAGATCATATATTTTAAAATATAGGAAACCAAGATCTTAAATTTTTGCATGATGTTCATAAATATTTCTTCTCCACATGGTAGAAATTTCATATTTTGAAGCATCGTACAAAAAAAGTTATAGTGAAAATTCTAATATGCCTTGTTTGAAGAAGCAAAACCCTAGAATCCAAAGCTTTGATACCAAATGTTATGCAACCAACTCACAGAATAGAATAAAATATAGATCAACGAATTAAAAACTATCTACTCCAAGGGGGAAACATCCTTTAAATTACATAAATTAAAATTTCTTGGATGATTCTAATGAAAAAAACCTCGTTTCTATATAATCAGAGTCGAAGGGGTCACAATATAATCAGAGCCGATGTAATAATAATAATGTAAGGGCACAAAAATAATAATAGTGGGATTATATGGGGCTTAATAATAAAAATATGGGGACTACATAGGAACAACAATAAAAATAAGGGGGTTACAAAATAAAAATAAGGGGGTTACACTATTATTATAGGGACATAACAGATGGATTGATACTCTTCCTACATTGTCTTCTTCCAAACCTCGTGATGAGAAACTTCTTCAAATTTAGATGGTTGAACTTTAATTAGTTTTGTAATATATGTAGCATATCCAGAATATATAATCAACATTTTTATTTCTCTAAAGTTTCCTTTCACAGCTCCATGTCCTTCAACATCTTCAAGGGTATATTTTAACCAATTTGGCATTTTCCTAGTGGTCGGTATGATCGCAGGTTGAATGGGATCACTTATTCATTCTTCTTCTTCTTGAATAATATTAGGATCATCGTGGTGTACTTATTCTTCTTTGAATATAGTTATGTCTTCAATTAATTTTTCAATATTTTTCTATGATGTATCAATTACTTTACCCCAATTTACTTTTCATTAACAGTGCCATTTCAAATCTTCTTCTTTAATAGATCGTCACAAAACGTTTTTAGTAGAGAGTACAGTGAGACCAATACATATATGCAACAGAAATAAATATATCAACTCAATAGGTTTGTAGATATACAATATCAAAAGAAAATTTTCCATGAATCACCAAAATCAAGTGATCTCAGCTACCCAGTTCTAGATCAAGATCTAGAATGTTGTCAATAACTATTCTGAAGTGACCATGACTGTGTGACAGAAGGATGAAGGCACTTTGAAATCAACTAAATGATATCCAATTCATATATGCCTAGTAGATCTATTAACTATAACCTTAATATTTTTTGCATATATATGAAGCACCCATAAAAATGACCTGGATGTTCTATGTCCATGGTTTAGGGTCTGATCAGCCCTGAACCCTAGTCGTGCCCTGAAGACTAACTTCCTGTGGCTTTACCAGCTCAATTGTGGCCTTGACATGGTTTTCCCGTATTTCTAGCTAATATCAACCACTACCTACCCATGGAATACCCATGGTTATGGCCAAAAATACCCAGATCAGATGCGAGACCCTCCCTGTGACCTCGATCCTCGGCGTAAGATTCTCCTGATGTACCCGTGCGATCCAAAAACAGAAAATATGAAGCAGTACAAAAATAGAATTCAGACGATCTCATGAGAAAATGTGTGCAAATGAACTTACGGTCACTTATATCTATAACTTTGTGAGGAACTTCTTAGGTCTTTGACCAAATCCACATGCACTTAGGCCGACCCATAAAATAATAAAATAATTCATAATTACTTCTTCTTAGCCGATTGTGGCAATCTATAGGTCAATTTTGGTCCTCTTTAAAAGAGGAATCTAATGAAATTATAGTCTTAACCATATGAGCTTTCCACTATGGATTTTGAATCTGGTTGCAAAGAATTAACACTCACTCTCAACTATGAAGAATTCCACCTGATAATATTTGTGTGTAGATATTTACATAAAAGTGTTACCATGGCCCAACTCCATCTCCTGAAACTTTCTCGAATATAGATGAAGAAGAATCAGGGAGAAATATCTTCCACTTGTACCTAGCAATAGGATAATCCAAGACACATGGCAACACATCTCTGACCTTGGGTGCAGGGAAACTTTTAAGGATGGAAAATTATCTTGAAGTTTAAAACATTGGCGAATCTCACTAGTCCTTAATATGAAAACTCTAAAAAATTTATTGATGTAATTGAAAAATTATTCAAATTTATAATGATTATATATATATATATACTCTCTATATAATTTTGGTGATTTTTAAGGTAAAATAATTTATATTGTAAAATTTAGGTGAAACATTTAAAAAAAAATTGGAAATTAGCGAATCATTTTTTTTGGAAAAATCATGTAAAATTAGCCCACCTATGAATATTAGCCCCTAAAATTTTCCATGCTTCGGTCCTCATTAGGGAGCTCAGTCTCAACCCAGAATCGTGAAAGCGGAGAAACTCTCAACCCAATCTTTTTTCCTAACAATCTTTCCATCAATGACTTTCATTAATCAAGTGGTAGAACACTTGCATCATAATGGACTTGGGTTGTACACCCCAAGTGCACTCTCAGCTCATTGGCCAAACGAGGAGCGGTATTCTCATCAAGCATTGCTTGAGGGTGTTATTCCAGCTGTGGTATACTCTAAATAGAACAAATATGGGAGAAAAATCGCATACCCTATGAAGATAGGGGAGAAACATCTCAACCCCAGGTAAAATATAGGAAAATTCCATATTGTTTAGAGATCCCTCAACTCTAGGAGCCCTTCATCTGAATTCCTCTCCCCGAGAGCTCAAGAGGGGTAGGAAGAGCTTTCTCAGTGTCCTCAATCAGTACTTCCCAATATCCAGAGGGGCTACATCCACCAGTCCAAGTTGTTGTTTGAAAACCAAGAAATTTCTTTTTGGAAGTGACTTGGTGAGAATATTTTTTATTTGCTCGTCAGTCGATATGTGGTGGATTCCAACAGCTCCTATCTGCACCATGTCCCAGATGAAGTGATATTAGATCTCAATATGCTTGGACGTGTCATGAAATTCAATATTCTTTGTTAAATGTATTCCACTCTTGTTATCATAGTATATCAATGTAGTGTCTAATACTTGACCAAAGAGCTCACCAAGGAGATTCCTTAACCACAAAGCTTCAAAACTAGTCGCGCTAGTAGAGATGTATTATGCTTCTATGGTGATCAAGGCTACTAAAAATTGCCTAATGCTCATCAAATATGTCATGGAAGAACCAAGAATTAAAAGACATCAAGATGTACTTTTCCTATGAGTGACATTACCTTCTCCATCAGCATTAGTGTATCCATGAAGTTGGATATCTCCAGTAGAATATATCAAGCCAAGTGTGATAGATCCCTATAATTATCTCAATACATGTTTGGCTACAATCCAATGCGACGAAGGGGCTCAGTCATGAACTGAATCAACATGCTAACTGCATAATGTATATCTATATGGGTGTTCATGAGGAACATCAAAGCCCCAATTAGTTGTCTATACTCAAATGGATTTTCCATATTAGGCCCGACTACTTTTCCACACAGCTTCTTGAAGTTCATCTACATCAGAGTAGTCATGGATTTGCACTCAGTCATACCAAACCTTTCTAGTAGCTTCAGTACATGCTTCCCCTATGAGAGAAATATCTCACCAAGTCTTTGCCACACCACAAGGGACAGAAAGTAGTGAATGGGACTGAGATATTTCATCTCAAATTCAGAGGCTAAATTCCTATTACATTTGATCATCGGTGGTTCACTTCCTGTTAAGAATAGATAATCAAAATATAAAACTACTATTAGTGGCAAACATTGGACAACCTTAAAATAGAGTTTGGGATCAAAATTACTTCTTCTGAAACCCAGTTTCATTAAATAGTTGTCAATGCGAGCATACCAAGATTGGGGAGCTTACTTCAAACATACAATGATTTCTTCAACCTGCAAACATGCATTTTGTGATCGTCCAATTCAAATACTTATGGTTATTCCACATACACTTCTTCCTATAACATACCATCGAGGAAAGTGGTATTTACATCCATATGATGAAGGGTCCATCCTTGAATAGTAGCAAGGGAAACTATTGAACAGATAGTTTTATAACAAACCACAAGAGAAAATATGTCATCGTAATCTTCTCCCTATTTCTGAGAGAAACCTCAAGCTATGAACCTCACTATGTATTTCTCAATGCTGCCATTAATTCCATGCATGCTATTAAATAGCCATTTTGAAGTCACAATAGACTTCCCATGTGGTCTTGACACAACATTCCATGCATAATTTCTTGCAATAGATTCATATTCCTCGGCCATAACATCCTTATAAACTTGTTCTTTGGATTCTTCTTCAAAGGAGGATGGTTAATCTTGAATCATGGTGCTCATAGCAGCTACATATGCATGATACCTAGAAGGTTCATTTCTTTCTCTGAATGGTCAACGAACGAGATTACTTCTTTCATTGTCCTATAGACTGTCGTGAAGCCAAAGTGGTATTTTCCTTGTAGGAGGATCACTGAGATGTGGATCTAAAGGATCCATAGGCTACATGGGAGTATCAATATCATCTAACTTTGGCATAGAGGGACCATCTAGAATCTCCTTTTCATCATCATCTTCCTTGGGAGGTAGAGAAAGATATCTTGCTTTACTAGGTGCTACATTTTAATCAAAGGTTACATCCCTACTTAGTTCAACCTTCCTTCGACTAGGAATGTATATTCTGTAAGCCTTAGAATTTTCGCAGTAACCCATAAAAATGAATTTTCGACGAGTAGCTTCTAGCTTTTTTCTTTTTTCTTTCGGCACATGAAAGAATATAATGCATCCAAATATGGGAAGATCACTGATGTCGGGTTTGTTACCTATAAACATTTCTTCTCGAGTCTTGTTTCTTAATTCTTGATGAGGAACCCAGTTTTGAACATACACCACAACATGTGTGGCTTTAGCCCATGGAAGATTTGGTACCTTCTCATCATGAGGCATGGCACGTGCAACTTATTATCAAATGATTCTTCCTTTCAGCTAAGCCATTCTGTTCAAGTGTATAAGGCTCAATGGTTTACTTCTTGATCCCTAATTTCATGAAAAATGCTATGAATTATTTTGATATTAATTCTCTTCCATTTCCAAACTTGAAAACTTTTATTCTTTTCCCAAATAGATTTTCGACCAAAGCTTTCAATTCCTGGAATATTTCGAAGGATTCATGCTTGTGCTTGAGGTAGTACAAACATGTATTTCTTGAGAAATTGTGAGTTAATTTGATGTAATAGAGATTACCACCAACTGAGTGTACATTAATTAGACCACATATATATGAATGAATGAGTTGGAAGATGTCAGTTGTTTTGTTCTTACTAGAGGGGAATAGTCCCCTTGTTTTATTTCCACTTGCAGAACCTTGAAAAACCGCATCATGTTGAGCTTTAAAATTGGGAATACCTAATACCATTATATTGAATTTCAAAATAGAATCATATTGTAGATGAGCCAGCCTATGGTGCCATAATTCACTTAGATTATTGGTGTTGTGAACCAATGTTAGAAGTGGCCTTCCTGTGACCTTTTAGAGTCCCTTACATTTGAGTCCTAATGTGAATGCATATTTCATATGTGAATCGGTAGGCCAAGTTAAGACCCTTCCATTGATAAAGGAGGCCCTCATCCCTTTATCTTCTAATTCATATATAGAAATCAAATTCTTCATAAGTCCTCGCACATAAATGACATCATTCAAAAATAGTGATTCCCTAGAGTTCATCTGAAACTTGATAGATCCAAATCCTTTTACGGGATGAGAGGCTTTATCTCCAAGAATAATGTTTAGCTTGGTCTCCATCTCTTCTAAATAAGAGAGGACTTGTTTCTATCCAGAGAACTGATGAGTAGCCCTGCTCTCAACCAACCAATTATCCCATGAATCTGGTGGAGAAGAACTCGGAAGTGCATAAATCACAATATATTCATTTTTATTCACAGCATTACTTTTATACCTGGGAGCCCTTGAACTCTTGTGAGAATGATGTTCTTCTTCATGATCACTTGAATAATATCTTCTCCTTTCAAATTTTATTTTTTGATTGTACCTTTTATTTTCTCTTCTTCTTTTATCATTTAAATTTCTTTTGGTGTTGTAGCATGGCCTCTTTCTCTTTTTGGGACAGTCGCATGCATAGTGACCTTTCCTATGGAAATTGTAGCATTCAATATTGGCGAGTGACCTGTTATTCCCCCCTTTTGAACTTTGAGGATTAGGTCTTCTTGAAGGGCCTCCTTTTGATCTCTTTCTTTTGTTATGGGTGACATATGCAACTGCTCTCCTTCTTCATGTTTCTGAATCCTCACTCTTGCTATCATTATCGACTCTTCTTGAGTGAGATTTCCGACAATATTATCAAATGATGGAAGTACATTTTTGTTATTGATAGTAGTGATGAATTTTTCCCAAAGAGAAGGTATAATTCTAAGGGTCACGACAACCAAATATTTATCAGCTACATTCTCTCGAACCCTCTATAGTTGATCTCTGAGATGAGAGATCCTCATAATGTAACATTGAACAGTTTCAAATTTTCTCATCTTCACTTCCATGAGTTTATCTTTCAAGGGGATTATCTAATTTATATTTTTCACTTCATATATGTCATATATATTTTCATACATGTATTTACATTTTCTTAAATTCCCAACATATGCAAGTAAATGATCTTGTAAACCATCAGTTATGATTTTTTTTTCTTTGGACTGACCTTTCTTATATTTTTTCTTAACGGTGGTAGAGGAATATTTGGAAGGCTTGGGAATCCTTCCTTGAATGTATTCCAACACATCGTTTTTGTTAGTAATTATCTCCAATATGAATTTTCATGCAGAAAAGTTATATGCATCACCTAGTTTCTCGTGCTCCATGAAGGTAGAGGAAGACATCTTGACCTTGACTTGCAGATCTAATTTATGATAGACTTGTATATTTTCTTTCTAATAATTAGGGATTCAGATATTGTCTTCTCTTGTAGGTTTTAACCCTGAACATAAATTATCTACACACGAATCTTATAACAGAAAATAAACAATAGCGAGAGCATAAAACATAAAACAGATAAACACAGAGATTTTCCCCTGGATCCAAAATTGGGACGACCAGCTTGATTTCTCATTATCTTCCTTTTAGTGTTACAAAACATATATATACATGCCAAAGAATACATAAACCCCAATCCATTAACCCTGGATTAGAACATAACCGTAGTTCCCTTGACCGGATCTACAAAATACCAGGAGTCGAAAACCATCGTACCCCAAAACCATGTGAAAAATCATGCAAAAAACATGGGTGGGTCCGCATATGAGTGGGACCGCATACCAAAAATAATTTCGTCGGGGCGCTGCCCCGGACCCCGACAGGGGGGGCTGCCACCCCCTTGTGACCCCCCTGCTACGCCCGGCGAAACATACAGTGTGTGGGGCTAGTCGTGGAAAGAATATAACACATACCCAACATTCTCCCACTTGTTGTTTTCTTTCCACGGGGGGCCACAAGAGAGCTTAGTCGTTTGGCCAATTCTTCAACACCCATTGTTTCTCTACACCAAGAGAACTTCTGAGTGCTCACAGACTTCGTCAATGCATCTGCAACATTCTTCAAAGTGTCCACCTTTACCATTAAGACCCTTTTAGCCTCAACCATATCTCTAACAAAGTGATATTGAACATCAATGTGCTTTGTCTTTGAATGATAAGCAGGGTTCTTAGCCAAGAAAATTGCACTTTGGCTATCACAGTCTATCCTTATAGCTTGCTGTACCAACCCCATACTTGAACACAATCTCTGCAACCAAACTTCTTCCTTGCTTGCATGAGTGGCTGCTATGTATTCTTCCTCTGTAGTTGAAAGAGCCACTACAGACTGTCTTTTACTCATCCAACTGACTGCGCCTCCAAATAGGCTAAAAACATACCCACTTGTAGATCTTCTTTGGTCCAGATCTCCAGCCCAGTCTGCATCAACAAAACCACGAATGTCCAACATTCTTTCCAATCCTGGTCTTCCCTGGTAGCACAAGCCATAATCACTAGTGCCACGTAAATATCCGAAAACCCGCTTCACTGCTGTCCAATGCTCCTTCCCTGGGTTTGACATAAACCTGCTCAATACTCCCACTGCATGTGCAATGTCTGGTCTGGTACAGACCATTGCATACATCAGGCTACCCACTGCACTTGCATATGGAACACGGGACATATACTCCTCTTCTTCTTGTGTCTTGGGACACTGTTCAACAGACAGCTTTACACCTACAGGAATAGGAACATTCACCGGTTTACTATCTTGCATATTGAACCTCTGCAATATAGTCTCGACATACTTCCTTTGGTTTAACCAGAGCTTCCTCTTTGCCCGATCTCTCTTAATTTCCATGCCCAAAATATAGTTTGCAGCACCAAGATCCTTCATGTCGAATTTGGAGAACAGCTGGGTCTTTAAATCTTGGATAATTTCTTTGTCATTTCCAATCAACAACATATCATCCACATACAAGACCAAATAAATAACACGGTCACCAATTAATTTAAAATAAACACGGTGATCCTCCTTGCTTCTGGTGAAGCCAAGTCCCCGTATATAGGTATCAAATTTCTGATACCACATCCTTGGTGACTGTTTTAACCCATACAAAGACTTCTTCAACCCGCATACTAGTTCTTTCTTACCCTTCACCATAAAGCCTTCAGGTTGCTTCATGTAGATCTCCTCTTCTAGATCCCCGTGAAGAAATGTTGTCTTCACATCCATCTGTTCTATCTCAAAATCAAATGCAGCAGCAACAGATAGAAGTAATCTAATAGAAGTAACCTTGGCAACAGGAAAAAAAATATCACCAAAATCAATTCCCGACACCTGGGAATAACCTTTTGCTACCAACCGAGCTTTGTATTTCTCCACCTTGCCTTCTACATTCATATTCTTTTTAAACACCCATTTGCTCCCGATGGGCTTCCTTCCAGCCGGCAACTCCACCAGATCCCATGCCTCATTTTTGTGCAAGGATGCCATTTCATCAACCATGGCCTCCTTCCAGAGTTTTCCATCCTCTGAATCTACTACCTCCCTGACAGTTCTGGGATCATCATTAGTTATAGTTAAGGCAAAACCTGAACAGAAAGCAGATGGACTATACCTTTCTGGTTGCCTTCTTTCCCGAACTGATCTTCTCAAAGCCGGAGTTTGTGGCTCTTCATCTTCTGAGTCTTCTTCTGTTGTAGAGTCTGATTCATCCTCCTTTAGCTCAAACTCTATCTTCTCAGGTTCCTTTGGTATGATTTCATGTTTAACAAAATCTTTCACCTCTCTAAACACCACATCTCGGCTGTACACAACCTTCCTTGTTTCCGGGTTCCAAAGCTTGTAACCTTTTAAACCATCCTTATACCCAATAAAGATGCACCTTTCAGATTTATTATCCAACTTGGTCCTTTTCTCTTTTGGAACATGTACATATGCATCACATCCAAATACCCTTAGATGTGAAATAGAGGGTTTCTTACCAGTCCATACCTCATGTGGGGTCTTATCCTCCAACTCTGATGAAGGTGATCTGTTAACCAGATAGCATGCAGTCTCCACTGCCTCTGCCCAGAATTCTTGTCCTAACCCGGTACCACTGAGCATGCTTCTTGCCTTTTCCATCAATGTTCTGTTCATTCTTTCTGCAACTCCATTTTGCTGAGGTGTGTATGGAGTAGTCTTCTACCGTGCTATACCACACTTCTTACAGAACTCTTCAAATTCCTTCTTGCATAACTCCCCACCATTATTTGTCCTCAGCACCTTTATCTTCTTCTCTGTCTGGTTTTCCACCAGAGCCTTAAATTCTTTAAATATGTCAAAGAATTCAGATTTCTTCCTCAAGAAATATATCCATGTATTCCTTGAGAAGTCATCTATGAATGAAACATAGTACACAGACTTTCCCAGTGATGGAACTGACACAGGCCCAAACACATCACTGTGCACAAGTTCTAATATCTTGTTTTCCCTCTTAGCACCAGAAGGAAAACTCACCCGATTCTGCTTCCCATATACACAATGTTCACAGAAATCGAAATCCAAAGAACAATTAGACATACCTTCTACCATACCATCTCTATGCAGTATCCGAAGGCCCTTCTCTCCAATATGTCCAAGCCTTTGATGCCATAGCATGGTCTTTTCTCCAGAGACAACTAGACTTTCCGTCCCACTTTCAGGAACCATAGAACTGTTACACCCATCAATAACAGTGCTACCTTGTAGCTTGTACAGAGTTCCAGTTCGAACTCCCCACATTAATACCAGTGCTCCCCGAACCATCTTGCAGGCATCTTTCTCGAACACTGTTTTTACACCCGCATCATCCATCTTGCTTACAGAAATCAGATTTCTGGCCAATGCAGGAATATGCAGAACACCAGGAAGTGTTCTAATCCTTCCACCTTGCAGCTTCATCTTGACCTTTCCACGTCCGATGATTCTGGCCTTCCTATCATCCCCTAGGAAGACATCACCATCATCATATTTCTCATACTCGCAGAACCACTCCCTATGGGGAGTGAAGTGAAAGGATGCACCTGAGTCAATCAACCATGACTCATGATCTACATGTGTATTTGAAGAAGAAGCCAAATGCACATCCCCACCTTCATCTGAGGTGGTTTTTGCCTCTGCAGAAGGACCTTCATCAGATCCCTTTCCTTTCTCAGGAGCTTTAGATCCGCATTCCTTTTTGTAGTGTCCTTCCTTTCCACATTTCCAGCACACCTTTACAAACTTTCCAGGAGATTTAGATCTCCCTCTAGATTTAGATCTCCCACTCGAAACCTTATTCTTGTTTCTGTTCTGGGACCTTCCTCGTACAGACAAGGCATCTCCATTCTGACCCTCCATATTTCTCCGTCTCATTTCCTCCGACAGCAAGGCTGAGACAATGTCATCAAAATTCAAGGTAGTTGTATTGCTACCTATTGCAATAACCAGACTGTCCCATGAATCTGGTAGAGAACACAAAAAGTTGATGCACTTATCTTCATCTGATATTTTAATATCAACAGATGACAGCTGAATTACCACAGTATTGAAGGCATTCAGATGCTCTGTCACTGAGTCTCCATCCTTCATCCTCAAGTTATACAGCTTTTTCCGCAGGAACAATTTATTCACCAGAGACTTAGATTGGTACAAACTCCCTAGCTTGTCCCACAAGGTCTTCGCCGTAGCTTCCCCAAATACATTCAACAATACTAAATCTGAGACACACAACCGTATTGTGCTCTTAGCCTTCCGATCCAGTTTCTTCCAGTCTTCATTTGACATTGTCGTTGGTTTAGTACCTAGATCTACCGCGATCCACTGATCTTTATCCACCAGCAGATCCTCCATCTTGAGCTTCCACAACTCAAAACTCTGACCATTAAATTTCTCAATCTCTATCTTTCCGCTGCTCGCCATATTCTTTCACCGCAAGAATCGATCCCGCAGATCTCCCACTGCACAGGGTCTACCACAGGCCCGAGCAAAAAACCCTCAACAACAAAGGCGTCCCCTTGAAGCTGAAACAGCTCTGATACCAAATGTAGGTTTTAACCCTGAACAGAAATTATCTACACACGAATCTTATAACAGAAAATAAACAATAGTGAGAGCATAAAACATAAAACAGATAAACACAAAGATTTTCCCCTGGATCCAAAATTGGGACAACCAGCTTGATTTTTCATTATCTTCCTTTTAGTGTTACAACACATATATATACATGCCGAAGCATACATAAACCCCAATCCATTAACCCTGGATTAGAACATAACCGTAGTTCCCTTGACCGGATCTACAAAATACCAAGAGTCAAAAACCATCGTACCCCAAAACCATGTGCAAACTCATGCACAAAACATGGGTGGGTCCGCATATGAGTGGGACTGCATACCAAAAAAAATTTCGCTGGGGCGCTGCCGCCCCCCCTGTGATCCCCCTGCTGCGCCCGGCGCAACGTACAACACGTGGGGCTAGTCATGGAAAGAATATAACACATACCCAACATCTCTTAGGCTTTTCCTTCACCTTGGTTCTCATACCATGTTCATTTTTCAATATTGTTCTATGATGTATCCATTAATTTTGCAAAAATTACTTTTCATTAACAGTGAATCCAAATATAAGCAGTGTAAATAACCATAAATAATAACTGAAGATAGAAAAATGTATGCAATGAAAAATAAGACAACAACACAACCATAAGAGACAGTATTTTGGTCCAGGACCAGGGAAAAACCACATTATGGGGGAAACCCTTTCAAATATTCTTCTTCAATAGATCATCATAAAACATTTTCAGTAGAGAGTACAATGAACCCAATACATATATGCAGCATAAATAAATAGATCAGATCAGTATATTTTTAAATATAAAATATTAAAATCACATAATCCAATTAATCAACAAAATCAAGTGATCTTAGTTTCCGAGTTCTAAATCAAGATCTAGAATGTTGTCAATGATTGTTCTGAATGTTGAGAATTTGTAGGGGTAGTTATTAATTCAAAATTCTCTTCTTGATAGCTACTTATGAGGTTACTTGAGTTACTTATGTCTTTCCTTCATTAGATTATTAAATATTTCATCAAATCAATAGACACGAGACACAAGAATTTGGATCCTAGAGCAAGGGAAAAACCTCTCCCTCTTGCAGAGGAAAACTTACGAGAAATTCTTCTTATAGATTTCAAATGATAAGTAACATGACCCATAATTAGACCCTTGAAATATTTATGCATCCAAGACCTTGTCCTTACTTATTTGATGTCCTTCAATACTGATCCTTCCAAGTTTCACTGTTATGCACCAATACTTCATTCAGTTGAATCTTTAGTTGCTTGAGATATATATAGGCTAAAGTTAGGAAAGTAAATCTCATATTTACTTTCCTTCTTTCTTTCAATTTCCAACTAATTCTTCTTTGTAGACCATTTTCCCAACAACTTCACTTTAGATCAGTTTGCAATCACACTTCAAGATGATCTCATATTCATGTGCATGAACTATGATAGATCTGCACTTCCAGACTCAGTTTGATATGCACCTTAACATAGGAACGCTGCCCCTTGCATTTTGCATGTATATATGTTACAAACATAACTTTGGTGACCACTTCAAGATTACATGCACAACCTTTGATAAAAATCTAGAGACAATCTTCATTCCTATTTTGGAAAAATCCAACAATTTATTACATTACCATGAGGATGTATCTTATATAGTCCTGAAGCTTCTCAACAATCTGCACTAAAACTTTGACCAAAATTATGCACTTAAACTTGTCCTATAATTTGCATTGAACCATGCCCAAAATATTTACACTGCAGCTCCTAAGATGTCTGAAAATCTATCTCTAAATTGACCACAGAACAGAGATATATATAGAGGAAATTAGACTGTCTTTAGGTAGACCTACCAATTTTCTTGTAGGCCGACTTTTCTAGCTAATGAAGGCCAAATTTAACAAATCAATATAGCTTCTCTTCTAGCATTTGAATGAGGGTTGATAAGAACCATTCTTCCATGCTTTATAGACTTTGTCTTGGAGCATTTATTTTGACTAGATCCTTCATGTATATATGAAACCTATTACATTTATAACTACAAGACAAAAACCTAGATATACATCAAGAAGAAGTCTACTAGCCTATAATACAAATCTTATTCATGAAACCCATGAAGCAAGTACAAAATACATTTTATTATTTTTGTCTTCTTCTTTACATAAATCCATAATTACATAGTCAATATGAATATCAACCTATTTACGCTTTTCAATACTTCCTCTTAACTAGGGACATACTCATATAGGTACAAGGTCACTTTAAAAGTAAAGAATCTCATAAGAAGAATCGGATTGGTAATCACATCTTTATAGCATCATATCAACCAACATTGTCATAGTGCAATGCCTTGACTAACAACTCCATCTCTCAATGAGACAATGGGATATAATTCTGGCGAGACACATGACTTATACACACCATAGTCATTGTCTCTACAAGGTACATAGTCCACCCAGGTGTTCCTAGAGTATGACCTTCTTGGACTATTCTTCTATTCGGTAGGCAGCCCTAAAAAAATATCAGTCTTCAACTACTCTTACCTTGAATGCCCTATCTCATTATCAAAGAGTATTGAATGCCATATGATCAAAAAATCCTCCATTCTATCTTCTAGGTGAAGACCAAAATGATGTGTCTATCCATTATCTTCACATGGCCTTCACTAAGACTTACGGTTGTTATTCTTGATCTAGTGCATGACACATGTATTAGAGAACCACATACGTCACTCCATCTCAACTTAGGAAGTACATACTTCAAGTTTCTTCCAAGTAATAAACTTACCACTAGGCTCTCTCTCAACTAGGGTCCTGCAACAGCAATCTAGCTACTCGTGAAGAATTCCTCCCCTCGATGTCATGGATTTCGATATTGAGGAATATTGAACTTTTGGCTTCATAGGGCACATATCATATATCACTTTAAATCACGAGTCATGTTCACTATCAGAAAGTGATTCATCATTATTTCTCATCTCGTCCATCGTTATGCCATGTTTATTTCCTTTGAATCATATCCAAGGATTAGACATGATTTCTCATGATTAGTAGCCCTGCAAAAATTCATCCAGATAAACACACACACACACACACACACACACATATATGAACTTTTAAAAGAAAAAGTTACCTTAGTGATGATCTTTCACCATGACATATTCCTGTAGGCATCGACATCCTTTATTCAGATTGACACATCTCCTAAATATATGTTTTTTCAAGGGTATTCTCCTTTACTAGACTTCTATCATAGTCTACATATCCTCCTAGGAGATCTCCTAGTCACATCTTCTTGGCTTCCAGATGATATCAACCTCTTTACATGGTTGCATTTCATGATATCTTCTGTACTGCACATTATTCATTCCCAGGAAATTACAAATTTTCCTGTTCCTCATTCATATACAACCACCTCATATTCCAAGAGGATATATTATGTTGATTTCATATATAAATGCACCAAGAGATACTCCTCCATATATCATGTTTCTAAATACAAAATTACATTGCCTACTACCATATGACATGAGTTGAGAACATCTAGTGTCAGGATATAAATATATACATAACTCATACCTTTTTCCTTAAGTCATCCTGTAGCAGTTTTTCTATAATGAAGATCTTCATTCCTTTGAATTGCACCATCAATATGTCATCACATCCCAGAATTTGTTTCCATGATGACCCTTGATCTTGATGACTACCTTCCATTAGTAATGTTATGAGACATTTTTTCTCGGATCTCTTACACCAGGAGCTCCTACCATGCTTCGATTAGAATGATACACTGCTTCCTATCATACAACCAACATAAATCACTTAAAGGATAAGATGATCTTAATAATAGTGTAGATCCCTTGCTTCTTCTTTCTTATATTTCTTTGCATCAGGTTCTTCCTCATTTCTCAGACATGGGCTTCATCCCTATTTCTCTTTTCCTTTTCAGATTAAGGAAAATTTCTTTTATAATTTCCAAGTTCATCACATCCAAAGCATCATGCTTTCTCCATATTTCTTCTTCTATTCTAAGGACCAAACTTACCAAATATTCCTTTCTGCCTGGACATGGCTGCAAAGGTTTGATTCCCTTCACTTGATCCTGTAACAACTTTGGATTTCAATCTTGTTTCATCCATTTTACATAGAGACCATAAATCGTGGAATGGTGTGGATTATTTCTTCCCGTATAAGCTTGAAGTGAAGTTTCTCCATTCTTCAATCAAATCATTTCACACCACTGTATTCATCTCAGCGTCAGAAGTTACTTCTCCCAGTTCCTGTAGTTGATTGCAGAGATATTTCTTCTCCTGTAGTACTCACAAATAATATCTCCACCAATTTCTCATATATTACTTCTAATAATTCTAGATTTGATACATCGGAGATGGGAGAGTCTTTTATGGATTCTGTAAGAATCCATTGGGATATTATATCTCCCTTCATGTATTTTGCATCACTTCATTTTCCTTGTCTTCCATGCAAGAAAGTTTGAAACCCTAACTTGTTTGTTTATTTCTTTGCAAAGAAGAAATTTTGATAGATTCATTTGAAGTCATAAAGACACTTACCTACGTAGATGCTTTTATTCTTCTATCAGCTTCCTTGTTGAGGATATGGCAGGAACTCACTCTTAGATTTATTTCAAAGTAGAAGATCTTGGATCCTTGATGATTAGGGATTACTTTAGAATGAATAAATCTTCAACAGTGTTGGGTGGTGCTTAATGATGTGTCTTCCAACAATGTCTTCAATATCAAGAATCTTTGATGTCAAATATTACCTCGTCAATGTGTAGATTATTTGAATAAGTATGAAAATATCCTTTCAATGGCTTGAGGATTTCCTTGCAAACTGATTCGAATTTTCAATGTAGACTTTGACTTTTGCTTTGATGCCTTCTAGAAAACCGAATTTTGATCCTTGAGTGTCTTCTTGTCAAATAGCCCTTTGTCTTTAGCACCTTAGCTCTGATTCTATGTTGAGAATTCTTAGGGCTAGTAATTAATTGCTAATTCTCTTCTTGATAATTAATTGTGAGGTTACTTGAGTTACTTATGTATTTCCTTCATTTTCTTATTAAATCTTTCATCAAGTCAATTATCAAAAGACACAAGACACAAGAATTAGGGTCCTAGAGCCGGGGAAAAACCTCTGCCTCTTGGAGAGGAAAAACCATGAGAAATTCTTCTTATAGATTTCATATGAAAATTACCATGACCCATAATTACACCCTTGACCTCTTTATGCATCCAAGACCCTGCCCTTACTTATTTAATGCCCTTCAATATTGATCCTTCCAAGTTGCACTGTTCTGTTCCAATACTTCCTTCAGTTGAATCGTCAGTTGCTTGAGGTATATATAGGATGATGTTAGGAAGGTAAATCTCATATTAACTTTCCTTATTTCTTTCACTTTCCGACTGCTTCTTATTTGTAGACCACTATCCCAAGAACTTCAATTTAAACCTATTTAGAAATGAATTTCAATAATATGATCTCATATTCATGTTCATGAACTAGGAAATATCTGCACTTCCATACTCAGTTTTATGTACACCTTAACACGGGAACGTTGCCCCTTGCATGCTTCATGTATCTATGGCACAACCTTAACCTTGAATGCTTGACCACTTCAGGATTACATGCACAACCTTTGATAAAAAACTAGAGACATTTTGCATTCCTGTTCTACAAAACTGTAACAATTCATTTCATTGAAATACCACAAGGATGTATCTTAAATAGACCTGAAGCTTTTCAAAAATATTCACTAAACCTTCGACCAAAATTATGCACTTAAACTTGTCCTATAATTTGCACTGAGCCCTGTCCAAAATATCTGCACTGTAGCTCCTGCACCTAAATCTGCACTGCACTCTTACACATAAATTTGTACTGCGACTCCTACACCTAAATACACACTACAGCTCCTTATATGTCTGAAAAACTGTCTCGAAATTAACGACACAACAAAGGTATATATAGAGGAGATTATATTATCTTTAGGACAACCTGCTAGTTGGCTTGTATGCCAATTTGTCTAGCTAATGAAGGCTAACTTTAACACATCAGTATAGCTTCTCTTCCAGTGTTTGAGTGAGGTTTGATTAGATCCATTATTCCACAGTTTCTGGAATTGGTCTTGGAGCATTTATTTTGACTAGATCCTTCATGTATATACGACACACATTTATAACTAGAAGACAAAAACCTAGATAGACATCAAGAATAAGTCTACTAGCCTATCATAAAAGTCTTTCTCTTGAAACCCATGAAGCAATTACAAAGTAAATTTTATTATTTTTGTATTCTTCTTTACATAAATCCATAATTACATAGTCAATATGAAGACCGACCTAGTTACACTTTTCAACATTGAAGTGACTGTGGCTGGATGATAGAAGGATGAAGGAACTTCGCAATCAACTAAATGAGATACAATCCAAATATTCCTTGTAAATCTCTTAGTTGTGGCCTGAATATTATATAATTGTGCTAAAGCACCCATAACTTTGACCTAGACATTCTTTTCCTATGGCTGAGGGTCTGATCAGCCCTGAACCCTAGCTACGCCCTAAATACTGACTGCCTGCGGCTTTACCATCTCAATTCTGGCCTTGACAAGTCTTGCCCATGATTTTGACTAAGCTTGGCCACTACATGCCCATGTACTTCCCACAGCTATGGCCCAAAACACCTAGATCGGATATGAGACCCTGCATGTGATCTCGATCCTTCACGTGAGCTTCTTCTGCAGTACTTGTGCGAGACAAAAACAGAAAATATGAACCAATACCAAAATAGCATGAAGAGGATCTCGTGATTTAATATGTGAAAATAAAATTGGGGTCACTTCTATTTATAGTTATATGAGGGACCACTTGGGGCTTTGACCGAATCCACATGCGATTAGACAGACCCATAAAATAATAAAATAATTCATAATTTAACTTCTGCTTAATCGATTAGGGTGATCTATAGGTCGATTTTGGCCCTTAATCTAAGTAAATTATAATATTAACCATCAGAGCTGTCCATTATGGAATTTTACTTTAGTTTCCAAAAATTAACATCTTTTTCATTAGAATCAATAGGGATATCCTTGGATATTTTGTAGCCTCGATTTTAATCAAATATTACATCCCTGCTTACTTCCATATGTATTCCTTACTTGATTTATATTATATATGATTTCAAGGAGGGACTATAGGCAATGAATATTCCTTTTATGCTTGTAGAATCTAACCTCTTCCGCTTGTAGTTTGGAACGTGGATGTATGCAAGACTCCCAAATATTTGGAGATGATCCACAATTGGATTCTTTCATGTGAATGCTTCCTCAGGTGTTACGTTCTCAGGAATTATATGATGAATTCTATTTTGAATTTATACCACTATCATTGTTTCATCTCCCCATAATAATTTTGGTAAGTATTTACCAAGGAACATTGTTTGGATGCCTTCTTCAATTGACCTATTCTTTATTTCAGCCGCTCCATTTTGTTAAGGATAGTAGGGAACAATGAGATCCCTCTTAATTATTTCTTCTTTAAAATAAGTAATGAATTATTTAGAGGTGTATTCCCCACCATTGTTAGATCTTAGGGTTTTTATTCTTCTTTCAGTTAGGGTTTCCACTTCATATCTAAACTCCTTGAATTTCTCAAATACTTCATCCTTCTTCCTGAGAAGGTAGAACCATTTCTTTCTAGAATGATCATATAGGAATGTTACATAGTAAAGATGAAATCCAATTGATTTTCCAGACATGAGTCCACACACATTAGAATGAATGAGATCTAATATTTATTTAGACCTTGTTTCACTATTTTAAAATGGTTCTATTGTATCTTTACCCAAAGAGAATCCCTTGAAAACTCCTTCATGATATTGTTTGATATTGGGTATGCCATGAAATAGTTGATTAAGAGCAGGAATGACCTTATAATATAGGTCACCATATCTCCCATTCCATAGCTAAATGTTTTCGATTCCCATGTAAACCACAACTTGGGAATATGGTGTAATTACTCTATATAAGCTTCCTTCACGAACTCCAATAACTGTAGATTTATCGATACTTGATTATTTTCCCCAACACAAAACCTTTCCATCAATAAAAGAAACTCTATCCCCTTTACCTTCTAAGAGAGAAATAAAAAGAAAATTATTTTTCAACCTTGGAACATATAGTATATTGTTGAAATGTAGCTTAGATCCATTCTCCAGCTTCAAAGATGTTGATCCCAGACCTCTAACAACATAGTTTTTTTTGTCACCCAATTCCACTGCATGAGAAAATGTTTCCTTCAATTGAGTGCGAATTTGTTTACTTTCTCCTATTGTGTGTCTTGATGCTCCACTGTCAATGATCCATGCATTATCATCAATAATAGAACCTATAAGAGAAACCAATAACCCTTAACTTCTGACCTTGTTGAATAAGTGGTGGACGATCTTCTTAATCCAACTTGTTGCAGTATTGAATCTCATTACTATATAACCTGTCACAGAGGGAGTAAACATTTCCTTCAAACTAATAGATTGGTCTTCAATATTCCTTGACCTTAGCTCTAATACAATGTTCATAAATCAACGCTAGTATATTAAGGTTTTATTTCCATCTTTCTTTATAGTTATTTGAATTATTTTAGCTTCTTTTACTTCTTTATTATATTATATTTCATCAAGAAATTACCAAATTATGAATGTATTAAGATCACAAAAACACGAGACACAAGATGTAGGTACTTTTTCAGGGAAAAACCCAGTCAAAATCTATTCCTTCAATATTTTTTCTTGAGACTCTTCAACTTAAACATAGACCTCCTCCACACCAAGTCAAGCCTCTCTTTGATCTATAACTTAGACCTTGTGGTAGTAATAGTACTTCGACCCAACAAATTCGACCTAGTAGTAATAGGAAACAACTAGTAGAAATAGCAACTTCGATTTCACAAAATCCTTCGATCTCCTAAAGTATCCCACATGAGAGAGAGAGAGAGAGAGAGAGAGAGAGAGAGAGAGAGAGAGAGAGAAAGAGAGAGAGAGAGAGAGAGAGAGAGAGAGAGAGAGAGAGAGAGAGAGAGAGAGATAGAGAAAGAGATAGCCCAAAATTTCAATTTTCTTGTTTCCTTCCTTCTTTTCAAAACTCACATTCCTTTTATCCTTCATCTCCTAATTCTCACTTTTTCCCATCTTCTTCTAAGATATTGAACTTTTGAGAGAGAGTCTATCCAAATTAATTCGAATTGCTTCAATATATATCCTTTTTGTTAGGTAAAATTACCCATTTTGAGGCCGATTTTCTATGGAGCTGACATAATTCAATTTTGACTCAAAATGATTTATTTTTACATGATTCAAAATCCTAAGAACAGTCTTATGAAATGTATAATGAGTGTAATGACTCATTATTAATCATATGAGTCCACAATGGGGACTTTGACTAATAAAAGTATAACCTAACCATGAAATCCATGCTTTAATAAGTAATTGTAATAATTATAAAAATTCCTTTTGAAAAGTACATTACATAATGAATCTAATATATTATGAAGATGGAAATTAGTTACATTTTTCAACACACCTAAAGATGTTTGAGGACCATCATGACAAATTACATGAGTTTATTAGCCTTGTTGACCACATGGAGACTGTTGAGATTGATCCAGATTCTCTCAACTATCACAATTAATCAATATCTTTTACTTACGTGATGTTAGCAGAATTTCACGTGAAATAGCATGAAAAAACACATGTGAATACTTTAAAGGAGGGTGAACATAAAGAGAACCATGAAATAAAAGAAAACGCACAACTCGATAACGAAGTTCACCCAATGTGGATTATGTCTCTAGGCCCAATGTTAAGATTGGGGAGGTCACTTCATTAATTGCTGCAAGATGATGATGAGTACATGATGCATTCTTTGTCAAATATAAGGAGGAACTCCCTTGAATAGAGTGGAATGTCTCTCCATGAGACATTCTCCTATAAAAAATCTCACTCATCAAATATCTCCATCAACATGACAAAATAGAAACATGTCACATAAAGTGGCATACCAAGATCCTGTCACAAAGTGACATACATGGATCTCAACATAAAATCATCATCTTAGAAAAAATAAAAAGAATACATGGCAACTACACATCTTATACCTCCACTTCCAGGGATGACCTAAAGATGGACACCTATGTTGAAGAAATGGAATGCGTGATTGAGCTCCTAGTGAAACACTAGTTCAAATGAGTATAAAATTGACCCCATTCTAACTTGGTTGCATTTGGGCCTTCAGGAACCTCAAAGTTTCCTCAAATATTCCTTTCCTCTAGTTGACTGTAATTTTGCTACCTAGATGAAAAATATGATCACACCAACATGCTCCTTGTGAAAAAATGAGAAAAGTGAGTTAAAGTCGGTCTGGATCTGAAACTGAAATTTTTGGTCGTCTGGGGAATCTTTTAGATTCCTTGGGATTCCATATAGATTATTTTTTGTGACTGACTGGAATTTTTCTGCTCATATGAGGAAATTTTCTGCACCATCATAATCCTTGTCAAAAACTAATAAAATGAGTATAAGTCGGCCTAGTTATAAAACTCATATTTTTGGACCCCTCGGGAATCTTTTAGATTCCTCAATATTAGATAAATATTATTTTATGTGAGTGACTAAAATTACGCTGCTTAGATGAGGAAATTGATTACACCATTTGACTCTTGGCAGAAAACTAAGAAAAACAATTATAAACTTGGAATAATTCTGACACCATAAAAAATTGGCCCCCAGGGAATCTTAAAGATTCCTCATAAATAATATTTTTGAAATATTCCCTATCATATGCTCTAACAATATTCCTAGAGTATTCTTAATATTAATGAATTTGTTGGCCTACTTGCACCCTCATCTCTCATCTAATACTCTCATCAACCTAGTGAGAGAGGCTCCTAAAAAATATGGAATTTATTATAAATTAATAAAGTTAAGTTGACAAAAATCAATTCAATATGTATGTACGTATGATTCTATGAATATCATTTAAGTTTTCACATAATAATATATATGCCATGATGATGATGTAATGAAGGATGGCCCTCGCTTGAATCATCTGATACTCTCCTCAATCCACGACCAATATTGTCTCCATGCATGTTAAGTCACCCACTAGTTAATGCTCAAGAATTAATCGATGCTATATCATGTTTACGCCTCAACAATCAGGTGGTGACTACTCATGTGATTATCTAGACCCTCTATCCATATATATGGATGAATAAGTATAGAGTGATATGATATTTAAAAGAAAAACAATTTACCTCATGCATTTAAAAATATTTGAAATTACTATTTAAAATACCAAGAATTCAAAAAATTAATAAGACCAATAAATGTAGCTATCTAAAGGTTTCTTCAAAATTATTCGGTGTAAATTCTTCATTTAAAATATATGCAATACTAAAATGAAATATGCTAAAGTGCACATATTGAGAATTGAATACATTTTTTTTAAAACTTACCACCCCGATAATTCACCTAATAATTCACCAAGTTGTGATAACGCAATGGGGGGACACTTAGTGTAGTATTGAAAGAAACACATGGTCATTAAAGACACCACATTTATAACTAAAAAACACACATTTACCTAAATATTTTCTATACCACGTTATACTCAACTATTTCCTATTTGCCAGAATATCCTAACATCCCCCCTTAAGAACAACTTGGGATAGGAATGAAGGATTTACAAAAGTGACACAATATAAGAAGGAAGGAGGCATTAGAGCCTATCCCCCCTTAATGATAAATTTCCTCAAATCAAAGCATAGATCAAAGTTTGGTAAACTTCATTTCTGTGAGAGCCTTTGTAAAGATATCAACAACTTGATCATTGGTTGAACAATAGTGCACTTAAAGAACACAATCATGAATGAGCTTTCTGATGAAGTGTATGTGTAGCTCAATGTGTTTCATGCGTTGATGCTGAATTGGATCTTTGCATATTTGAATGGCACTCTGATTATCACACCAATGTGTAGTTGGATGTTGCTAATGAAGACCAAATTTAGATAGGATTTGAAATTTTGTTTCTTACAATACCATGTAATAGGTCCAGAACCAAGAGTGAATACATAACTTACAGTAGAATTTCGATCATCAGGGTCACCAGCCCAATCAAAATCAATGAAACCAATAAAAAATGGAGTTGTTCCTACACTCTAATGAATCCTACACTGAATTGTACCTTGTATATATCAAAGTATTATTTTAGTTGATTAATAATGGCTTTCATGAGGTTTGTGCATAAAACGAGCAAGAAGACCAATGACAAAGGAAAGATAAGGATGTGTATGGGTTAGATACAGAATTTTTCCAACAAGTTGACGGTATAAGGTAGCATCAACTTCAGGGGAAGTACAAGTGACTTAAAGCTTAGAGAATACCCATTTTGGAAGTTATGGAGCTGAAGGTAGATCTTCAGGAGGTGGAGGATGATTTTCATTCTCGTTGTCATCATCCAAACTAGAATGAATGATGTCAAAAGTAGAAGAGATAGATAGAGGTGGCACATATTCTGAATCAGGCTCGCAAGCCAAAGGTGGAACACCCGCCGAACTAGGCTCGCAAGATAATATATTTTCATCAAATTTTACATCTCTTCTAATGATTACACTTTTTGATTTGGGTTGAAGAATTCTATACGCTTTGACATCTTTATAATATCCAACAAAAATGTATGTTTCACTCTTAGGTTATAAGGCTTTATTTTTCTCATCTGGAATATGGGCCCAAGCTTCATTTCCATAAACAAAAAAGTGACTTACATCTGGTTTTATTGAGCTCTGGGCTTCTTCTAGAGTGATATTCCTTAAAACCTTAGTAGGAATATGATTTACTATGTAATTTTCACACTTAATTGCTTCTGCCCAAAAATTAAGACTAAGTCCTTTATATTCAATCATACAATTAACCATTTCCTTTAGAGTGTGATTGTTCCTCTTAGCTACACCATTTTTTTGTGGAGTATACGGAACAACATCTTGCAATAGAATTCCATGTTCAGTTCAAAAGTTGATAAATTTGTTGTTAACATATTCTCCTCCATTGTCATATCTTAACTTAATAGTTTGATCTCCAGATTGTTTCTCAACAAAGGCCTTAAAGGCCAAGTAAATTTTTAAAAAATCACTCTTGATTTTTAATAAGTATACGCAAGTGCATTTGGAAAATCATCAATGAAAGTGAATAAGTACTTGTAGCTAGAGAAGGAAACAACTAGAAGTGCACCACATGAATCACTGTGCAGAAACTGCAAAGGGGCCAAAGCGTGCCAAGAGGCATGTTTTTCAAAACTATCCTGGTGATGTTTTCTAAGTACACAACCCAAACAAACATCATCTCAGCAAGATACCATAGGAAGACTTGCCACCATATTTTCTTTACATAAGTTTTAAGAGAGAGATAGTTTAAGTGACCAAATCACTCATGCCAAAGTTTTCTCACTTCATCATTATGAGCAACAAAAATGGAGGGAAGATATGATGACCCAAAGTTTTCAAACTTATACAACCTTGTGTAATCATCAACAATTCTAGTAGCTAAAATATTTCTAGGATCTATTAGGTCCTTAATTACAACATCATGAAGTGAGAATTCTACGTTTTTCCCTTACTTGAATGAGTTATCTGATAAATAGATAGAAGGTTGCAAGATAAGGTAGGAACACATAATACATCATCAAAATGACCTTTATATATATGAATAGTTCTAGACCCTACAACAATAATATATCTATCATCACCAACATAAATATTTTTGGTGTTACAATAATTTAAAGAAGAAAACATGTCTTTATCTTTTTCCATGTGGTAAGAGGATCCAAAATCAATGAGCCACTTATGATAATGAGAAGAAGAAGATACATTCAATTCATAACTAGATCTTTATGCTTGAAAACCACATGCATAAAGTGTCATTCCCGAATATGAAACTGAAAATTTCTCTAGATGGATGTTGTGCTTCTTCATTGATGCTTCCAAGGATTCCATCTTCTTAAAACATTTTCACTCTACGTGACCATCACGATTACAAAAGTTTCAATGTATATTTGTATTCTTCCCTTTGTTTTTATTTTCTTTATCAATTTCTTGAGTTGCTTTTCAGTTTGCGGCTAAAATTTCTTAAGATCCTTGTTTGGTTTAGGACCATTATTTTTAGGATGTTGCTTCGTAGGATTCTTTGGATATGGTTGTTGTTGGACTGCTAAGGCTTTCTCAGAATATTTTCCAATATTAATAAGACCAAGGTGTAAGTGTTTTTCTTGTTCTCTTATCAAAGATTCGTAAAAGGAACCAAAAGAGAGGGACTTGTAGGTTGTTCCTTAAGAAATGGGGGTGTCTCTAGTGGAATGGAAGGTGGAAACAAATATAGAGTATGCAGGGCCTAGCTTAGCAAGAATGGAATAGATAAGACTACCATCTTCCTTTTTTACCTTATAACCTTCTAAAAGAAGTTTAAGGGCCTTGAATTTGGACAAACAATATTCAATAGAGGAGAAATTATTGGGGTCCAAACTAAGCAACTCATTTTCAAGCTGGTGGGCTCTGATTTCATTTTTAATGCCAAAAAAAATATTTATCTTTTTCATAGCTTTAGCAGGGGAGTCAATTTCTTGGATATGAAATCTAATATCTTGAGCAATGGAAATTCCTATCAACCCTCGTGCTTGATCTTATTTATTTTCCCATTTAGTAATTTTATCTACTTCGGTGAGTTTAGATTCTTTTCCAAAGGATATTCTATAAATATCTTCACTTCTAAGTATGTCTACGATGTAGGATAGCCATTGGAAATAATTGGTCTTGTTAAGAATAATCAGGCATGCACTTTATATTTTTTAAAATTGAAGCTAAAAATGTTCAAACTAACTGCTCTAATGGAAATATCTCTAAAACTTAGGCCGATTAAAAAAAAATGGCTGTCAAAATGGTTTTTGGATGAAGAATTTATGCCCTTTTGAACAAACAATTGTAGTAGATGTCGAGTAGGTAGGTCATAGGTTGAAATTTGATGATGAAGTTGTACTTTTAAAAAACTTCCCCCCTTTTCCAAACTTAATAATAAGCTTAATTTTAAAAAACACTAATTTTTAAATAAAACCATTTATTAAAAAAAAAAATTCATAAAGCTTTTTATGAAAAATTAACTTGAAAATAATATTTTTAAAAAATAAGCTTAACAAAGAGACTTGAACTCAAGGCCTTTATTCTCATAAAGTAACTTTACACCAAGTGAGGTAGTAAAAGAATTTTGTAATTGTTTGAGAGGAAGCGATTTTTATTTTTATTTTTCTCTCTTTGGTGTGCATGATTTTTTTTGAAAAAAAAAACCGTGCAAACAACAACAAAAATATAGAAGCCTTTCGGCAAAACGTTAGATTTCCAGTTAGTCCATCCAGAAACTATATATTTTTCTCATTATTTCTGATTTCTCGAGATCGCACAAAGTTGTGGGTAAAGAGCATACGTAGCAGAAAAATATTGTCCTCCTGTTTCTGTTTTTCCAGATCCCAGACAACACAGAGCAAAGATAATACATAGAGAAGAGTGTATAGATCTGGTAATAAAAAATACTATTAACTGAAATAAACATAGGGTATAATAAATATAACTGCAAAAAAATGTATACCTCCAGATCTAAATTGACATAATTTGGGAGGCTAGAAGCCTTTTCGCATGAAATGAAAGGGGTTCCTCACTGGAATAGGGGCTTTGGATAGAATAGAGAACTTATCCCAACCTAAAAGTGGTTAGAAAAATTAGATCTGGAAAACGACAGTTGCATGCAGTCAAACTAGCTTTGGATTCGGATCAACGGTGGATGCGGCCTTCAAAACAAATCTGATACCATGTAGGAATTTACAGGGTAAGTTCCTTAGATCAAACACGAAAATTCACTGCTCACAAACAGATCACATATCAGTAGACTAGTATTTGACGTGGTTGAAACCCTCAAAGAGGGAAACAACCCACGACCTGAGCCAACACGGCTACTTCAGGAAATTTATTAATATAAAGAAAGAAAATTTACATAATCTTCTCTCATAAATGGTCACTAGACAAATGAACCTCCATGTTACTAAATAGATATCATGTACCAATCGAGTGTTAAACCATCGATCAAGTGTCGGTAATACTGAGGAGAGAATGAACCGTTGGATCACTACATATCATGACCGTTGGATTATAGGTTACAAAAGTACATAGTAAAGAGACACACTTTACCTATCTCTATGCTAGACCAAGTTATACTTAATTATTTCCTATGTGTCAGAATAGCCTAACAATATCAGAGATACCTTACAATGTCCATCAGTGAGTTTTTATGGAGTGCTTCTTGACACCAATTCATCTTTCACACAGAAATCTTAAATTGGAATTTCCCCATACAATAAATTAATAGAAATCCTATTAACATTTTCACAATGACTTATGCTAAATGATTGAAATTGAAGAAATAATTTTTGTTTCTCTATTTTATTGTTTTAACCTATCATGTTTTACCTCATACACACCTTTCATCTGGATGCATAGAAGATCAAATTGGTGAAAACTACAATTCCATTTAATCCATATTCCCTAGTTGTGCATAATCCTTCTACAAGTGCAATATAATATGCTTCATTGTTTATTTTCCTTCCAGGGACATCCATTTTCCTTTGGATGACTTTGCTCATCACAATATTGTATAGCACATGCGTAACCACTACTTGTCATGGATTTGGATAACAATAAAATTCAATGCATAACGTACATTTTTCAACCATGTTTAACGGACTTTCAAATCCCTGTAAAAAAAAATTTCAATGAACTGAATAATATATTTCCTTTTTGCAAATTCCTTGGCCATAAAATTTTTGATAAGAACTTTATGGGAGAATGATGGAAAATAAATATCTAAAATCAAATCCTATCATGGAATACATTCTAAGTATTGGGAATATGGTTAGCATGGAAAGTGGGGAGGAGTCAAATTTTACTTGTTTTTGGAAACATTATCAATTTTCAATTATTTGTTTCAAGTGGAGAGATAGAACCTGTCATTTTTTAGTATTGTAAAGTTCAAATTTATTTATTTTTTATAACCATGCAAATTACCAACTTCTTTCCCACCATTTTAGAATATTCATTCCATTATAGTTAATGCAAGTAATTCAAGTCCAATATTATTGTAGAAACTATAAAATATGCATGTATATCTTGGATTCACCTGATCTAATAATATGCTAAAGTTAAATATTAAATCACTTCTACAAATATTTTCAAAATTAAAAACACAATCACCAATTACAATATCATGAAGAAAGATCAATCACACACAAGACAGATAATTTTTCAGGGAAAGCTTACAACTAAAAACCCCACTATCTTCTATTTTATATGATATAATGGATCATGAAACAATTACATATAAAACTCCTCTCACAAGACCCCTCAGTACATCATCTAATTGTCTCACACTGTCATACAAAAACTGAAAAATCACTTGCTCAATTTACTCTCTCCAAGCAACCTGCCTCCACTACACAATCCCTGTTGAGAGAAATCCCTAAATGAATGCAACCTTGCATGCATTGATTGTGCAATCCTCATGGCCACATCCAATGGGTGTGTTGTTACATTTTTACAACTGGATAATGTCACAAATGATATTCAACTTCCCTTTCACCTAGAACTCAACTCGGTCTCCACTACATATGACATGCATGCAGTTAATAATAGTAAATCTTCAGTTGCATGTGAGACCATTGATTGTGAATTAATTGATAATTAATTCACTTGATGTCTCACTAGTGTATCTTCAGTTACAAAAACCACAACTGATTTTAACTCACTTAACTGAGTTAAACTAATTTACAACTTCCACAACTGCACTTCCAACTATGTTACAACTTCAAATCACTCAGTTACAACTAAGTCAATCTACATGTCCCACCAACCAACCACTTAACTTGAAATTCCTTTAGCTAACTGATTTTCCATTTCAGTTAACTATTTCGAAGTGCTCATTGAGAATAGATTAGATTTTATTGTCCAACTAATATTAAGGGATAATAATAGTAGACATGCATCTATAAATAGACATGAATTCTATAAATATATTATGCATATAAATTTATAAATAGACATACACCTAAAAATAATATGAGGCCCCATCTTAGTGTATGTTCTTAATTTTTACTAGCATCTTCTTGTTGAATCTCAACACTCCCTCTCAACAAGAAAGGGATTATCCTTCACCCTGATCCTATCTCTATGGTATTCTAATTTTCTCCTGGTGAGCACCTTCGTTAGAATATCTGCATCCTGATCTTCCACGGGAATGTACTGAAGCAACACGATTCTCTTCTACACACAATCTCTGAGATAATGGTACCAGATATCTATATGCTTAGATCTCTCATGAAATACATGATTAGTAGAGAATTTAATGCAACTCTGATAATAACAATGGATCATTGTTGGATCCATATGAGAACCAAACAAACCAACCAAGATATTTCTCATCTAGATAGCCTCACATGTAGCTTGAATCACTTCCATGTATTCCACTTCCGCTGAACTGAGTGCCACGGATCTCTGCTTCCTACTGTACCAAGAAAAAACTATAGACCTTATACTAAAGATCCCCCCTTATGTCCTCTTTCTATCTGATGGACTGCCCGCCCAATCTGTATCCATGAATCCATGCAAATTCACTCCATTCGTCTATCTATACCATAGACCATACTCTGATGTGCCCCTCAAGTATCTCAGGACATGCTTCCCCACCTTCCAAAAGAGCTTGGTAGGCTTAACCATAGTTTGACTCAGTTGGTGAACCGCATAGCAACTGTCCGATCTTGTGTTCACTAGATACATTAGTGAACCCACTAACTGTTAATAGACAGTAACATCCACTACCTCTCCATAAGTAGCATCCACTACCTCTCTAGAAGTAGTTTCCTAGAAGAGGAGTATCCATGGGTTTGCAGTTCTCCATGTCAAACTTACCCAGTATATCCCTTGCATACTTTCCTTGAGACACAAAGCATTCACCATCTCGCTGCCATATTTCCAATCCAAGGAAATAATGAAGGAGACCCATATCCTTCATTTCAAACTCCCTTGCAAGATCCTCCTAGCATGAGTGTATAAAATTCTCATCACCAGTCAATATTAAATCATCAATATAAAGAACAATGATTAAAAGCTTAACCTCCACCACAATTTGGTATAGGTTTGCGTCTGTTTCACTTTTGGTGAAGCCCAATCTAGTGAAATATTTGTCTATTCGAGTGTACCAAGCATGAGGTTCTAGCTTTAGCCCATACAATGCTCTTTTGAGTCAGCATGATGTGACTCATTGTTGAAGATCTCAAAACCTTCAGGCCACTCTATGTACACCTCTTCCTTAATGATCCCATTGAGAAACATAGTTTTCACATCCATCTGATGAATGTGCCAGCCCATTTGCATTGAGAGACCAAGGATGGTCCTTATGGAAGAATACCTCGCGACAGGTGCAAAGGTCTCTACACAATCTATCCCCTCGATCTGTGAGAAGCACCAGGCCACAAATCTAGCCTTGTATTTCTCCATAGTCCAATAAATAGCTTTCTTTACCTTCTAGATCCATATTGAAACTACCATTGATTTATCAACCGGCCTTGGAACAATTTCCCAAGAATTGTGTTTGACAATGGAGTCATAGTCCTCCACCATTGCATCTACCCATGTGGGCTCCTACACTACTTCCTGAAAGGAGGATGGTTCAGTCAAAATACATTTTCTCATGAGAGCCAGGTATCCAGTAAATAGGTCAAGAGATTGTCTTTGTTTGCATCCTGAAGTAGGTGCTCCTGCATTCTTTGCAGCATCAAGTCTCAGCCTATCAACTTACGTGGTCCGCCTTCTACCATTTATGATGGATGGCTCTATGTGACTGGACTCCTCCAATCCATGAACCTCCTCATGTGGCTGATCCACATCTTGAGACTCATCTTTGGGAACCAGTAGTTCCTCCTCCGCATGCAAGTCTAGCTCCCTCTCAAGAGACAACCACGTGGCTTTCCCCTCATAAAATTTTTTATCTCATCACACAACAATCATTATGCTATTTGTAAAATAAAAAACGATAATTATGGGGTGTTTCTGTGTACCCTATAAAAATCCCAACTTTAGCAGTCAACTCCAGATTTTTCCTCGCATCCTTGGTCACATGTACATAAAAAGATGAGCCAAAAATCTTAAAGTGTGAAACATTCAGTTTCTTACCAGTGAAAGCTTCTTCAGGTGTACTCATACCAAGTAGTTTATGAGGACAACATTTTTTCATATAAACCGCAGTGTTGCATGCTTGCACCCACAAATGCATTGGTAGGCAATGATCATACAACATCACTAGTGCTGTACCCACCACCATTCAGTTGTTCCTCTCCACTGCCCCATTTTGTTGTGGCTTATGAGGTGCTATAATTTCTCTTCAAATTCCTTCTTTTCTATATAAATTCTTGAATTCATTAGAGATTTATTATCCACCATTTTCACTCCTATGAGCCTGCACTTACTTCCCCGACTCTTTCTCCACCAATGCCTTAAACTCCCAAAAATTTGAGAATGTTTGATCTGTTTTCTGTATGAATAAGATCCGTCATTTACATGAAAAGTCATCAAAAAATATTACATAGTCCTTATGTTTTTTTTTAAATAAACCGAGAACGGTCCACACACGTCTGTGTGAACTCTCTCAAGGATCCTTGGCGCATGGTTCTCCTTCTCATGAAAGGTGGACTTTACATACTTCCCCATGGTCAAACCCTTGCACTGATATCACTGATAAAGTGTTCCCATTGGAAGTTGAGTAGATATTTTCTGCATGACTTTCAAGGCTCCATGATGAAGATGGCCCAATCGCCTGTGCCATAATTCGTCCTCATCCCTGGTCACCAAATTTTCTACCTTGCCCATCATGGCAGCGCAGCCATCTACCTCTAGCTTGTAGATATTCTTAACTTGAATCCATATCCTCTTGGATTGACCCATTGTTTTATGTCGCAGGAAAGATTTTCCATCACTAAAAACAATGCCATAGCCTTTGTCCTCCAACATTACGACTGAGACCAAATTTTTCTTCAGACCTAGTACTTTCATAACATATTTTAATTGAAATGGTTTGCCTAAATCCCTTTGAAAGGTAACGGTACCAATCTTGGTAGCACTGTATCATCCACCGCCGCCCATCTCTATATGCATCTGCAAATATTTCTCCTCCAAATCAATGAAAATTTGCTTATCTCTCGTCATGTGAAAGGAAGTGCCACTATCCAAATACCACATTGATCCTAATGCACTTGAAACCATGCATGAAATATAGAAGAATTCAAGCTCAAACTACGAGGCAAGGTCCTCACCAGTTGCAGCTCCAACAACCTTCTTATTCTTCTTCTTTTAGGGACAGCTAGTAGAGAAATGCCCATGTTCGTGAGAGTGAAAACACTTCACCTTGGACATATCCAGCTTCTTACCTTTAGAATCGGATTTAGAATGGAATTTCTTCCCCTTCCCCTTCTTTGCCTTGGAAGCCAAAGCAAAATCATATTCATGATCATGCTTTCATGAAGAGCCATCTATGGTGTTCTGCCTTTACTCCTCCTGCACCACATCCGACCACAGTTGTTCCCAATCTAGAAATTTTTCTCGTCCATTGACAGAGCCTTCATAACTATTCCAACTTTTAGGAAGTACCAAGAGAGCCAAGCTCACCAAATTCATCCCGAAAAACCATGCCAATAGTTTTTCCTACACTCACCAATTCATCCCGAAATTGGACGAACTTCATGAGATACTTTGGAATGGTGTCTCCATTCTCCATATTGATCTTCCCGTGTTTATCTTTGAGTGCCAATTTACTATGGTCACTGCTGCTTTGGAATAGATCTGTCAAAGCCTTCCACATAGAATATGGTGTGGCTTTCCCATGGAGGCTTGAAACAATGTGGTCTTGTACTCCCTTCAATAGGATCCTCCTCGCCTTTGCCACTTCCTTTTGCCATGCATTAAGATTGGAAGTATCTGAAGCATCTAGCTTAGGAAAATATTTTTCAGTGAATTACTTCAAGCCATTGTCTTTGAGTACCGCCTCCATCGTGTCTTTCCAAGGAATGTAGTTTGAGCTTCTATTGAAAGCCATTTCGATCTTGAATCAAATATAGCACCAAGAAAGTCTTTCTTCAAATTCAAATTCTATCCACCAACAAACTCAGCTCCTGCTTCACTTCTACAATTTCCTATTCTCCAATACCATGTACAAATTATATAATATGCATTTACATATTGGATTCACCCGATCTAACAGTATGATAAAGTTAAATATGAATCGCTTTTACAAATATTTGTGGAATTAAAAGTACAATCGCCAATTTCATGAATAAAGATCAATCACACACAACATAGATAATTTCCTAGGGAAAGATTACAGCTAAAAACCCCACTATATTCTATTGCGTATTATATCATGGATTATGAAACAATTACATACAAACATATTCTCACAAAATCCCTCAATACATCAGCTAATTGTCTCAAATTTTCATACAAAAATTGGCAAATAACTTTCTCAAATTACTGTCTCCAGACAACCTTCCTACACTACGCAATCCCTCCTGAAAGAAATCCCTAAATTAATGCAAGCTTTCCTGCCTTGATTGTGAAATCCTCATGGACACATCCAATGTGTGTGTGGTTTCATGTGTGCAACCAGATAATGTGACAACTGATAGTAAACTTTCCTTTCACATAGAACTCAACTGGGTCTCCACTACATCTGAAATTCATGAAGTTAATAATAGTGAACCTTCAGTTGCATGTGAGACCACTGATTATGAATTAATTAACAATTAATTCACTTGGTATCTCACTAGTGTATCTTGAGTTAAAACTAGCATGACTAATTTTAACTCACTTAACTGAGTTAAACTACTTTACAACTTGTACAACTGCACTTCCAACTCTGTCACAACTTCAAATCACTTAGTTACAGCTAAGTCAACCTACATGTCCCACCAACTAACCAATTAACTTGAAATTCCTTTAGCTAATTGATTTTCCACTTTATTTAACTATTTCCAAGTGCTCATTAAGAATATATTATATTTTATTGTCCAACTAATATTAAGGGATAACAATAGTAGACATTCATCTATAAATAGAGATGCATTCTTTAAATAGATTATGCACATAGATCTATAAATAGACATAAAACTAAAAATTTCCTGAGGCCCCATCCTAGTATAGGTGCTTAATTTTCACTAGGATATTCTTGTTTAATCTTAACAATTATTCCTAGGTTAAGTTGAAAATTTATTTTTCATCGATCTTAGGGTACGGTTAGATATCTAGTTGACAACATAAAGTAGTTGCTAGTCTTCCTGCTAGAAAATTTCTCATATTATTTTTAACTATAGTTGGAATCATATATTTTATTAAAATTTTATTACATAGGTATTTTCATTTGTGAAATAGATCCCCAAGGGGAATCCAATGTATGGCACTTGAAACTGCCATTTTTTGCAGGTTCCTAAAAACTAGTTTATACATGGTTGTTATTTGGTTCACTTGGTTCAAAGTAGTAAATAAGTATTATAAGACTATAATTGTTATAATTACTATAATTTTTATTAGATTTAATGCTAATTTCTCATACCCTTTATAATACATGTACTAATGGAGTAGTTAATTTTGGAGACATCTCATCTTAATTACTTCTATGATCACCTATAATTCTATCAGAAAATGTTAGCATCTCAGATACTGAGACACCTCACTTTTTTATATATCCATAATTTTCCCTAGGATTTTGTATCAAAGGTAGATTGTAGGAATGCATTTAACACATTTTAGGTTGTCAAGGGGAGAATTGTTTCAAGCTTAGACATGGTATTGTTGATTTTTTTTCTAGCCTCTCCCTTGTTGATTCTGTAAGTATTTAGCTTGTGGTCAAAGGAAGCACCTGTTGAGAATTGGATTAAACTTAACTTAAGTTTCGAGACAAAGTAAATAAATTTTTTATTAAAGAGGAATTGATATTAAGGTTAATGTGAATCTCGATGAATTTAATGTTAGATAAATATGTCAAAGCTCATATCATAGTCCTATAAATACGTTGGGAAAAGAATGGTTAAGTATTATTCTCAGTCCTAGTTTATTAGATAGTTTCCAAGAAAGACACGTACCCAACACCAGTGCTCCCCACACTCCTTCGACTTGGAGAAATTTATTGAGAAAATGGATAATTTGAAATCAACTATCTAAACTGATTTCAAATTATCCATTCTTACAAATTATTAATAATGTAAATGTTCCTTTTGCAGTCATATAATATGTTTGAACTTATAAAAGAAAAATAAAATAAAATAAAAATAAAAAGACATTCTTCTTACTTATAAATGTTACTATTTATAGTCATATATATATTTTCGTAAATAAATACTCCCTTAAATAGTCATAAATAAAGTGTAAATTTTCTATTTACACAATAATTTATATCAGAATGAAAATACAATTGCAAAATAAAATGAACAAATGTTTCATTATCCCAAACATGTAAATAACAATTTTCCAAAATATCATCTAGCATGGTCCTTGCCTCACTGGTCAATGATCTTTAGTTATATTATATGTATCCTTTGTTAAAATATTTATAAAGTGAGTGAATGTTTCTATTGGGAAGGTTATATCATAATTTAGAGACATTTGCATAATAAAATATGTAAATGTTTCACTATTCCACTTAATAGAACTGATAGTTCATTAAACAATATTTCAGTTCTTGTGGAACACAATTGACTATTCATTGTGTGACGTTTAACTTGCGAAAATTTGTTTATAGATGAGTATTTTCCATTGTTATAATCCATATATTAGAAAATTAATGTAAAATTGACTAGGGAAATGTATATCAAACTCTGTATAAAAAAATATTATATTCTTACATCTATTGAAGAATTGGCAGTGACTAAAATTCCAATACATAAAAAATTATATTAATAATAGAAAATGAAAATCTAGATAAATCATTACTATAAAAAGGAACAATTCCATGTATTTAGAAGGGATCGAGGTAAAAATTATTTAAAATATTAAACGACATAAAGTTGTGGAGAGAAAAGAACAAAAAATTAAAGATAAAATACCTTCTCATTTAATTATAAGAATGAAATAAACTTGACACGAAAAAAAATTAAATCAATTAAAAGAGAAAGGATAGGGAAAAACATTAACTAAAAAATATAGTAATAAACTTTTTAAAAATTAACAAGAAAAATTAGTAAGACTCTTTCTTTCTTATAAAAATACCTTTTCAATTTGAATGTTTTTCCTAAGGCTCTGAATAACTGCAATATGAATTTGAAGTGTAAGGCAGGCCACCCTAAAAGCTCAATTGATTGCATTAACTAGAGATAGGATTAGTTCATTGTAGCCTAATTCCATCAAATTGTATAATATCAGAAAGTATTCCAAGATTATCACTCTCTGAGTAGTCAAGACAACATGTGGTAAGGTAAATTTGAAAATTCGTATTGTGATGAGGGGTGTTGTTTAGGTATAATGAAGATGTTACTATAAAATGTTACATTTAACATTAATAAAATAATATTTACATTAAAAATTAAAAATACTAACAACAAATTAATCAATGCCAATTATAGATAAAGTATTTCAATTTCTAATTTAATTTATATCAATAATTTAAACACATATATAACATATTGAAATAAAAATAATTTTAATTCACTTTTTAATATGCGAGAGATATGTAATTCCTTCACTATTTTATATGAAGTTGAAAAATGGCATGTAAGAATAATATTTTTCATATTATATGATGTGTAGTTCATTTTAATACTAGTTCAAGTGTAATATATATATATATATATATATATATATATATATATATATATATATATATATATATATATATATATTATATATATATATATATATATATATATATATATAAAATAAAGCGAAGACTACAATTCCATTGGATAAAAAGTTACATTGATAGTAGAAAAGAAAATTCATATTTAAAGCATTACTGGAAAAGGGAACAATTCCATCTCTTTAGAAGAGGTAGGCAAAAAGTATTAAATATTAAACAACATAAAGATATGGTGAGAAAAGAACACAAAATGAAAATAAAATATTGTAATCATTTAATTATAAGAATGAAATAAACTTGACATGAAAAAAAATTTAAATCAATTATAAGAAAAATGATAGGGAAAATAATTCACTAAAAGATTATAGTAATAAAGTTTTAAAAAATTAACTATTTTTAGTCTTCCCAAGCTCTAAAGGAACTGTTTAGGTCATTGTATTGGTACATAGAAACCTAGCTCCTTCTTGAACCATTAAGGAATGGAAAAGTTGGTACAAAATGGGAAGGAAGGGCACTGAACCAATGGATGAGTGGTAAGGCAGTAAGGGATGGGCGAAGGAGCCACCATTCATAGGTATGTTTGCAGTATGGAAGGAAGGCATGAAACTATAGAAGCCCAAATTAAGTCAGTAATCTGGTAGGTTAAGAAGTCTAAGGTTAAGTTGTTAACGGTTACACATAGATAGAAAATCCAAAGATAACAACGGTGTGACTAACAACACCAACATAGGTAGCAGAAAGAGAAAATCTTTTCCTACATGTGGATTTATTATTATCTGTGATGTCCTTCCATTTCCTAATGGAACTAAAATGGAGGCATATTATAGTGTTCTAAGAAGCTATTTTCTATAATTTTTACATGTTCCAAGATCATTTGTTCCGAAATCTACAGTAAGTCTTACAATAAATAATGTTATGTCAAGTTTGTCCTAGAATCCCTTCACATGTTTCCATTTGATCGAGAGTCAGATCCAAAATTGGTCATCCTAATCTAGGAGCACCATGCGATCATGAATAATCTAATATGGATGGTGATCATAATAAGTAAGTCAATAAATTTAGCTAGAAAGAATATGTACGGGAGAAGCGAGCGGGTGATCCCACTTGACATTCAAAAAAAAAATCATAATTGATAACACAATGTGTGATAATATATAGGTGCTAAAGACTTCTACAACTTGTAATGGACACCTCTCTATAGAAGCAAATGGGATTTCATTTGATTTAACTAGATGCTCACTTTTGTTGACATCGGAAGACTTTGAAATTATGAGACAAAGCTTAGGAGAAAGTTCCAAGGATATTTCGGTAGTGCATCCTAACCATCCTATAACAACAAATGACATATTTAGCTTTGGTGAATAGACTCCAAGATCAAAATCAGTTGAACCTAATACTGTGTTTGTGGATTTCGGCCTTGAAATGATAGCCTATTCCATCATATCCATGTATACTAGTGTTAAGACATTTTATTGTTACACCCACCATATTATCTCAAAGTTCCCAATAAAATCAACCATTTGAGAAAGAGAAGATGAAGAAAAGACACAACCATACTATTTTGAGAAAAGAATTGTATGCACAGCTGCCTTAAGAATTGTATTCCATCTATTTATGAATTCCTTATATAGAAAATACCACAAAGGAATGATTGAAACACAACTAGGTACCTCATACTAGGTATGCTCATAAACATCTGCTCACATAGGTTGACACCATTATATCAATATTGATTTCTTTTTCAAATAACATGATGCAGAATAACTTATGAATTTATTTCTACTATTTGAAAAAAATTCATAAGTGATCCTTATAAATTTATTTCTATCCTAATCTACATGCACACATTGTAACGATGGGTTGGGAGAGGAAGATTGGTCAAATAAAGGCATGGTGAGACTAGGAAGCTAGGGGGTGTGGAATGATTGATGACATGAAAAAACATTTTAAAATCAATTAGAAGAAAAATTATAGGGAAAAATAAAGGTCGTCAACTAAAGTCCTCTATCAACCCTCTCTCAACTCTCTTTGTTAATATTAAAGCCCTCTCTCTACCCTATTTGTTACTATTAAAGTCCAAAGTCCTTATTATTAAAATTATGAATCTAGTTATAAAATATGGTCCAATACAAAATGGCTAGAGTGGTAATAATTTATATTTTATAAGCGAATAATATGCTAATTTTCAAAGTCCAAAACAAGAGGTTGAAACTAAACTTACTAAAATCCTCCAACGCCCAACAAAATTCCTCTAGCCAACATCAAACTCCTTAGCGTGGAACTCGTTCAGAACCGAACTCCTCTGGCACCGATATCCTTTAGCACCAAACTTTTCCAACCTCAAAGACCTACAAAACCAAAGAAAAGTTAACCAATATCCAAAAAGAACAATACCAACAGATTAACATCAACCTGAACTTCAATATATGATCCTAACTTATCGCTTTACCAAATCATAATGCACAAAAAATGTTGAACAAAAGAAACAAATTTAGACTTTCCAATGGGCTCACAACCCAAATAGATATATATATATATATCTATAGATATATATATATAGATATATATATATATATATATATATATATATATATATATATATATATATATATATATATATATATATATATATAAGCAAAAAAAAATATTTAAATTAAAGACCCAAGGGCAAAAATTACCCCCCCCCCCACCGGCCAAAAAAATATTCCAAGTTTCCATTAACTTTAAAATTCAAATTTTTGGCCAAAAGTTATGTTTAGTTGTTTGGCCAAAAAGAAAAAAAATGCTTCAGCTGAAAAAAAAAAATCATAATTCCGACAAAAAATGGAATAGTACGAGCGAAAAGGTGTGATGACAAATTTTTTGCTATCAATTCTCACAAATGTGTAACCCAACTTCAAATGTATACCCTTATTGTAACCCCATCTTCATAAAATACCTTGGATATTGGGCCGAATAGGTACCACTCCCACAACTTGATATAGCATAAGGGGGTGGGAGCTACTGCAGATATGGCCATTCCTCTAATATTCAAAATGTGGTATTCTTCTATTATGAAATACTAGGTTATCAAAATTTCCTCTATAATTGTAAATCGTTGAAATCTATTATTAGGTTGATAGGATAGTAGAAAACTAATTATGCCCCCTTATTTTTCTAGTGCCCAATCAATTTATAACATATGGTAGAGGTTGATGTGTCCCATGCCACATCGGATCGTTGACATGTACCATGGGTCACTCATATTTTTACAGCAGGCATGGAAAAACTAATGAATACAAGTGACATGTGTCATCCACATGGTATCATAATTTCATTTTTGATATTTTCATGCTAGCATTATCCTTCAAATCTCTAGTGTCTGAGGTTGTGAAATAATGTTTCAAGACACTAGATCAGATTCATAGCAAGACCTTGCAATGCCTATATTTTCATATATGTTGACCTTCGATATTCTAAGCATTGACACCTTGATAACATCAAGAGATGGGGATATTTTTTTTCATTTGATGTCTATCACACTAGTTGCATGCCATACAAATCCTTCTAGGTAATGCATATTAAAAATCCTTCTGGTGTCTTAGTATGTCAATACTCCAATTGTCTTCCTTCTAAAAAGAATTTGGTCGTAGCCCTTTTATCAACTAGGTAACCAAGGATATGGTCGAGGCTTTCCAAACCCTAAGTTTGTTTTGATTCACCTAACCAATGGGAAGTTCCTTCCTCCAAATTCCAAAGAACGTCATGGTAAGGGACTTAGTCCCTAAATTTACCTATGGCCTAAAATGTAGAGGTTAACCCCAAATATATTGTTTTGGAAGTCTTCATAGTGGGGAAACTTAGCCCATTCTTGAGAAGTAGAAGATATTTAGCATGCCGTTGAAGTTTCCCAAGTGGAGATCCTTATCCACCATGAAGATACCTCTCATCTAGATCTTCATCTCATGGCCAAGGCTAGTGTTATTAACTAGAGTAGTCCCATGCTATTTACAAAGCCTTTTTAATATCAATCACACACATGGAGCTTCTTGGGTCTATCTAAGACATATCAATCTCACTCATTAAATATCATTAGGAGATCCTCATCACCAACTATTTAGCATGGTCCTCCAAGGGACGGAGGGGTTAATTTCCCTTTTCTACAAAGCTAGAACTCTTATTTGGTAAAGGCTTGTACCAAATAGGAACATTGAAAATTACCAAGACTATAACTTTATCAATGTTATTCTTTAATTCTTAACAATACTTCATAAAGAGTTATTAAATATTACATAGCCAACACATCCATTATAATTAGATATAACATATCATTGGGGCATCACTAGCAAGTGTACTAATTCATAACATAAATAAACATCACACATGCCTTACAATTCATTCAACATGCATGCTCACAAATACACATTCTATCAACACAATTCCCATTTTATTCATTTTAGATTATGGTACAATTTTAAGTGCACATGGTCACTTATATGATTTAATTAAATGTAGCCTACGACTGATTAAGGGTGAGCCACATTGCACCCCACCATATGCTCAACTATAATGCAACCTTTCTTAAAGTGGGCCACCCCTCACTTAATGTTATCACCAAAAAATAATCAGCTAGCTATTTCTAACTAGGTCGATCGAAATACACCATGTGAGTTTAATTTTACAATAGTAAAATCACTTTGACTATAAGAAATAATTTAATAAACCATTTTTATTAAGTTATTTTCAATTAAAACCCATAAGAATAATTAAATAAACCATTACTTATTTAATTTTCTCTAGGAATAATTATTAAAAAATTGTTTGATAATTATTCCTTGTCACATTTGAATAACTCACCAAGGAATAATTAAACAAATCATGATTTATTTTTACTTATCTCCATACTTGGAATAATTGTTAAATCATTATTTAATAATTATTTAATTTCACATCTTTCTTATTATTCGCAAAATAATTAATAAATCATTTTATTTGTTAATTATTTCTAAATAAAGATATTTAAACATTTTAAATATATTTTCCCTCTCCAAAAATATAATAAAATATTCCAAGTACTTAGATCTAGATTTTGGTCAATAATGTTTTATTATTCTCTATTTTCAAGATCAACCCAATTCTTTTCTATAAATAAGAGGGTTTTTATTCATTTATCACCATGATCATTATCATCATCACTATTATCATCACATACCATCCGAGCTCCCATTTTGGAGTTCTACATTGTTTGGCTTTTAACACATTTGAGAGAGAATGATCTGAATACTGAAGCGATGAGGACATCAAAGGACCCATCCCATTGAGGGCGACTTACAACCCTTTTTAAATATCTTTCGTCAGGTGCAATTAATCAAATATTTTTCTTTCAAAGCTTTTCCAAGATTGGGTTATTACGTCATATTTAATTATGCTATTTTTTCTTTTAGATTTTCCTACATCTATATTTCTGCAGGTTTTTCTCACATATTTGTTTCATATATGAAGTATAAGAAACCATAATTGTTGTTATGGTCACTATTCACTCGTCACTTAAGTGATATATTTTTGGTACACCTTCCAAGAAATTTCATACTAACAAATCACGACTCCAATGGTTTAAAATTTTAATTTCCTGGCTGAGTTTTTCTTCAAACATTTTAGGGTTCTATACAACTAATTTTAGATTCTTTTTTATATTTAGAGCTTTCTCTCCATTATTATGTCAAATTTCTAGATAGTGATGATTTTTTAGTATTTTTCGATGTTGGGAAAAATACTGAGAGGGGGGGGGGTGAATCAATATTTATAAATCACTGTAAACTTTTACTTTTTCTTTATTGATTTCTATACACGAATTTAATGAACCCAACTAGCACATACACGTGGCTATCTTCAAACAAACTTGTGTATGTCAAGAGATCTTTTTACATAGATAACTCTTTACTTAGATCAGTCTATCATTCATTCATCGGATGTTTAGTATGTAGTAAGCATGTGCAGTAAGAACATAATAAATCATCACACATAAGAAATACACATGAACACCAGTATTTAAGGTGGAAACCCAATTCGAGAGAAAACTATCACTATTGTCATCTCTGTATTCAATATTTATTATAAATAAAACTACTCACAATCTTGTACTAGCGCTGAATCATACCCACATGCAGTCACCAACCTGCAGAAGGTTGCAACCTTCTCTCGTTCTCCAGCTTCTACTGGAAGGGAGCTCCAAACCACTGATCTTGTTTACTAGCTACCATTGGAAGGGAGCTACGACCCCCTGCTTCTTGTTTACCATCCACTCCTAGAAGGTAGCTACTACCCCTTACTCTCATTTACCAACAACCACTAGAAGGGAGCTACGACCCCTTCACTGAAGGCTTCGACCCTCAACACCACCGCGGACCATGTTTCATCATTTTCACACTGGATCCAATAGCTTCAACACAACACACCTTGTAGGCCTCTTTTAAAAAAAATCAGACGAGACCCACTCCACACATTTAAGCTCAAAGAACATACATCAAAACTGAACCTCATTCCCTTATCAAATTATTCACTTAATCATCAATCAACCAACCAACAACTAATCTTTAATCATAATCAACAAGCAACATAATCAGTATTCAAACAACTGAGATCTGTATCAAGACATCATTGACAAACAATAGTTATACAACAAAACAGATCAGAAATTTCTTTCTGCACGCTTGAGAAAAACCCTAGATTCCATACGCGCTTTTGTTGAAATGAACCTACGTATCTACTCTCTTTTACAGAGACAAACCTACGTACAGATCTGTAACTATTTCAGGACTTTGCAACTCTTCAGAGTAAATAATCAGCTCAGATCTTACCCTTACCTTCAGCAAACATTTGCCAGATTATAGATATAAACATTTCATAAACAGATCTAGCAAATACATAGTCATTTCAGGTCTAGAGATAATGATCCATAATTGTATTCATAGGTGCATTATTATTTCATATCTATCAATAAACTGTATCCCATTCGATGCAGATATACTTCAGAGTGCAGTATTCATTTAATACCCAAACACATGCACACCTTTGCACTATGATCTTCATCTCCTTATATATTTTTAGCCTTTACCAATACCATGAGCCAAAACCACACAAGTGTTGATGGTATTCTTGGACGGAAACAAATATACGACACATTGCTCAATAATGTGGGCTAATACCATGGTAATTCCCCCTGGCATCATAATTTTAGAGCGCAAAAGGTATACAAGACTTGGCTTCTTCGTATCCGCGTGTATACACGACTTCGCTTCATAAAAGTTCTGTATACACTAATTTTGGATGTATACATGGGTTTCCTATATACCAACCTACGTATGTCTGTGGGTTTCGTGTATACCAACCTACATATGTACATGGGTTGCCTTCATCAAACTTGCGTATACATTGTGACATATTATATTTATCATTTCTCTAATCCTATCTTGATTTCCTTTCTCTGCCACCTCTGAAATTAACTGTAGATACATCATTTTCACATCTTCTTCTTATCAAGGACAACTCATTAAGTAGGTTTCCATGAATGACAACATATTGCATCATATTTCCAACAATCTCCCCCTTTGGACTTGATGGAAACCATGATGGTGTTTGATCACTACAAAATATAGATACATTAATCATAAACATTATTCAAACACCAAGATACTCTCCCCCTTTGACATCAAGGGAAAAAGGGTGGACCATTACCAAAACAAGATTTTTGTTCCCTTGTAGAAAGAATATCTCTGTAGATCTGTCGTGCACTGACTTTACCATGCTCCCCCTAAGTTTATGCTGAATATTTAGACAAATTTTTCAATTTAGAACTACATGAATCTATAACTCAACTGAGTATGACCATTCCTATCACCAAGGAATCATACTTACATCAATGATCCAACCAAGTGGAATTGCATATTTGAATAAACTACCCAACCAAGTGGGTTTACAAATTTGAGCAAGTCCTTACATGGCTAAATATAAAAATTTAAATCATAGGTTTCAACATGACCTTTCCCTCAAATTACAGATATGACTTTTTTTATAACCAAGACCAAAATATCTCAATAGAGAGATTATAATTCAACAACCAACATAATTCCAACAATGCATTACTCTCAGCAAGGCTAATTCTCCCACTGAAACTGTGCATCCTAAACATCTTCAACAACCAATTCATCAAAGCATCTTCATCAAGTAGATAACTAAAGCTTAATATCATATCATCAGATATAACCAACAGATCAAGAAAATTATAACTGTCAACATCATATCAAAAACTATTATTGAGTTGTCTCATTGTTTTTCTTATCAGAGAAAAACATATGCAATTGTCTTCAACGGAACTCATGTGTATATGCACCTTTAGTTCATAAAACCCGTGTACAAAAAGTGAAATAATGAAAATTTCACATCTCCATCTCCCCCTGGAATTATTCATTATGTACATGTCTTATGTTGTCACATCAAATGCACTGTTAGAAATAAATACAACTACAATTACCAAACCATCCATGGGAATCACCATATATTGATCCCCCTGTGATGATATATTATTGGTTCCTATAATGTATCTCACATTACTCCTGCAATAATTATGAGAAGTAAACTTTAGAAACATATTACTGCAGTAGGGTCAATATTCCCTATATTTTTTACCGATGCTTCATCTTTTTCCATCTTTGCATGAAATTTCTTATTGTGTGCTATAAATTCTCCAATTTCTTAGATATGTTCATCATACCTAACTTGCAATCAGTGGCCTTATGCCCAAATGAGTTACAATAGAAAAAAAATCTATGAAAGCATCATTTCTTTCTTGATGTATGCAATTATTCAGTAACCGGATCTCTTTCTTTTAGGGAACTATCATCATCCATGGTACATGCCATGAGCACTTGCAAATATTGATCAAAATCTTCTTCTTCATTTAACAATCCTTCATTATTTTCATTTGTATAAAAACCCCTTCCTTTTTCAAAATGTTTCACTTTATCCTTATTTTCTTTATAAGGACATTTAGCAGCATAATGACCAACTCTACCACAAGAAAAACACTTGAAGGGAAGCTTACCTCTGAACCTCCCAGTGCCAAGTTGTAGTTTCTTTACAAAATTTATCTCATATTCTTCTGAAACATTCCCGGATCCTTATTGTTCTTCCATTTCCTTGCCTTTTGTAGCATCTCTATAAACAAATTCTTTAACTTCAGATGGACCTCCTTTTCTCATTTCACATGCAGTTAGGATCCTATGAAGTTGAACAATATTAAGAGTTTGTAGATCCTACTTCTCTTCAATAGTAGATACTTTTGACTCGAATTTAGGAGTTAGATATCTTAAAAAAATTTCTACAAGAGTGGGGTCAGTTATGGTTTTACCAAGATTTCTCATATGATTTACAATCTCAAATAGACATAAAAAGAAACTAGCAATGCCTTCATCATTATGCACTCTGAGCTTTTCATATTGAATGCTGAGAGTTTGGAGTTTAATGCTTTTTACCTTGGCATCACCTTCATAGCTCAAAATTATTTTGTCCCATATCTCTTTTGTTGTGTTTAACTCCATAACTTTGACAAATTCGGATTCAGTCAAACTCCCCAATAAAGCATTGACAACTTTTGTATTGGTTTCATAGTTTTTCCTTGTTGCTGGATCTGCTGGAACTAAGGCTAGATATTGGTAACTGCCTTCAAATATAGCCCATACATATGCTCCAATACATTGCAAATAATCTCTTGTTTGTATCCTCCAGAATAATAGATTACTTCCATTGAACAGTGGAGGCTTGATAAAAAATACTCCTTCATGTCTTCCCATTGCGACGAATGTCCTTCATGCGATCAAGATTCATCTGAAGGACCTGCTCTAATACCAATTGTTGGGAAAAATACTAAGAGGGGGGGGGGGGGGGGAATCAGTATTTATAACTCACTCTAAACTTTTACTTTTTCTTTACTATTTTTTATACGTGACTTTAATGAACTCAACTAGTGTATATATGCGGCTATCTTTAAACAAATTTGTGTATGTCCAAAGATATTATTATGTAGATAATTATTTACATAGATCAGTGCATTATTCATTCATAATATGTTTAGTAAGTAGTAAGCATGTGTATTAAGAAAAAAATAAATCTTTACACATAAGCAATACACATGATCACCAGGATTTAAGGTGGAAACCCAATTCGGGACAAAACCATTGTTGTTGTTGACTTTGTCTTCAATATTTATTATAAATAAAACATCTTAAAATATTGTACTTGTGCAAACTCATACCAACAAGCAGGCACCCACCTACAAAAGGCTGCAACCTTCTCTCATTCTCTAGCTTCTACTGGAAGGGAGCTCCAACCCCTTAATCTCGTTTACGAGCTGCCACTAGAAGGGAGCTACAACCCCTTGCTTCTCGTTTACCATCCACTTCTGGAAGGGAGCTACTACCCCCTGATATCGTTTACTAGTAACCACTAGAAGAGAGCTACGACCCCCTCACTGAAGGCTTCGACTGTCAGCACCACCACGAGCCACGATTCATCAATTTTCACACTGGATCTAACAACTTCAACACAGCATACCTTGTAGGCCTATTTTCATCAGATTTTCAGACTAGACCCACTCCACACATTTAACCTCAAAGAACATACATCAAACTAAAACTCATACCCTTATCAAATCATTCACTTAATCATCCATCAACCAACCAACAACTGATCTTTAGTCATAATCAACTAGCAGTATAATCAGTATTCAAACAACCCAAATCTGTATGAAGAGATCATTGACAGACAACAGTAATATAACAAAATAGATCAAATATTTCCTTCCACACACTTCAACAAAACCCTAGATTCCACATGCACTTTTTCTAAAATGAACTTGCATTTATACGTACTTTTACAGATACAAACCTGCGTATAGATCTACAACTATTTCAGGATTGCGCAACTCTTCATAATAAACGATCAGCTTAGATCTTACCCTTCCTTTCAACAAACATTTGTCAGATCACAGATCTAGAAAATACGTAGTCATTTCAGGTCTATATATCTTGATCCATCATTGTATTCATAGGTTCATTATTATTTTAGATCTATCAATAAACTGTAGCTCCTTCCATGCAAATATACTTCTGAGTGAAGTATTCATTTAATAACCAAACACATGCACACCTTTACACTATGATATTCATCTCCTTATATTGTTTTAGCCTTTACCAGTACCATGATCCAAAACCACATAAGTGTCGATTGTATTCTTGGATGCAATCAAATAGACGACACAAAGCTCAATACTGTGGGCTAATACCATGGTAATTCCCCCTGGTATCATAATTTTAGAAAATCTATACGCCACTTGGCTTCTTCGTACCCACGTGTATACGTGACTTCGCTTCATAAAAATTGTGTATACACTAATTTTGGATGTATACACGGGTTTCCTGTATACCAACCTTCATATGTACGCCGGTTGCTTTCATCAAACTTGTGTATACATTGTGACAGATTATATTTATCATTTCTCTAAACCTAACTAGATTTCCTTTCTCTACCACATCTGAACTGACCTATAGATACATCATTTTCACATCTTCTTCTTATCAAGGACAAATCATTAAGTAGGTTTCCATCAAGGACAACATATTTCATCACATTGTGAACATCTACAGGTCACAAGTATCAGCTGAGCAGGAGATAAAAAATCAATGTGAGACCTTCCGCCAGAGATCTGTGGAGACCAAAATGCACTTTTCAGCCCTGGAAGTGTGTTTTGAAGAGAGACCAAAATGCACTATTTGGTGTAAAACTGTGTTTATCTTCAAAAATAGGTCAGATCTACGTTTTCAATTTTTTTCGAAAGTTTTTTCTAAATTTTTCAGGGTTTTCCGAGAGTATTATTTAAGGTTTTTTTGCCTCTGTTTTAGCCCTCCTTTGGTCTTGATTTTCTTATTCCATATGTTTGAGGTGGAAACAAGACCATTAGGGTTTTAAGTACACTTCCACCTTTTTAGGCAAGGATCAGCTGAGTAAGGAGTCTAGGGTTTTTAGTATTTTCAGTCATTGTTTCAGGGTCTGATCCATTTTATTATAGTCCCCCTGGATAGGTTTTTTAGCCATCATAAATCCATTTTGAGTTTCTTTTTTCCTTGCCCCTAGGATACCCTTGAGTATCCTTGGTTTGTTTAACTTCTTACCTATCATTTATAGTAGATCTCACCTATGTTTTTTGATGTTATTTTGCACCATTTTTAGCAACATAGAGCCTTAGATCCTAGTCTCATTGACATTAGATCTTGTAGGCCCATTTCATGTGTTTTGAGTAGCTTATTTACCTATTTTTTCCTATATTTTTAAGAGCCTTATTTGGGTGAGGTTTTTGCTTGATTTACTGCTTATTTTTATGTCATATTTCAAGATTATTTACAGTATTTCAAAAACATATGGCATCACAAAACGTGCTTAATTTACTCATCCACTAAAACAATTTTTTTTTCACACACATACACACCCTAAACAAATGTGAACTTGGTTAATATCACCAATTCAAGACTTTAAACACCACAATAAATAATATAACACACATATATTAAGCCTAATTCGGCATTATGGCCAAGCAATATGTGTAGTTAGGTGTAGGATCAGTGGGATATTCTTCCAGTAACACCCATCGATCATTTACATTGAGACATAAAAGTTGAGTTTTTAGGGAGCTTAAAATACTTAACCCTCCCATGGTCAAAGCTAGAGTGCTTCAGAAACCTAATTCAGAGGGGGTTAGTCTAGGACATCATGCGAGCGATTCTCCTCGGGACTACCCAACTTATGATAGGGGTATGATGGTTTTTGGCCCCTGGTAATTTTGTAGATCGGGTCAAGGGAACTACAGTTATGTTCTAATCCAGGGTTAATGGATTAGGGTTTATGTATCCTTCGTCATGTATATATTTGTGTTGTAACACTAAAATGAATATAATGAAATATCAAATTGGTCATCCCGATTTGGGATCCAGTGCAAAATCTCTATGTTTATCTATTTTATGTTTTATGCTCTCGCTATTGCTTATTTTTTGTTATAAGATTCGTGTGAAGATAATTTATGTTCAGGGTTAAAGCCTACATTTGGTACCAGAGCAATTTCGGCTTCAAGGGGACGCCTTTGCTGCTGAGGAGTTTTTTGCTCAGGCCTGAGGTAGACCCTGTTCAGTGGGAGATCTGCGGTATCAATTCTTGCGGTGAAAGAAGACGGCGAGCGGTGGAAAGATAGAGATTGAGAAATTTAATGGTCAGAGTTTTGAGTTGCGGAAGCTCAATATGGAGGATCTGCTGGTGGATAAAGATCAGTGGATCACGGTAGATCCAGGTACTAAACCAATGACAATTTCAGATGAAGACTGGAAGAAACTAGATCGGAAGGATAAGAGCACAATACAGTTGTGTGTCTCAGATTCAGTATTGTTGAATGTATCTGGGGAAGCTACGACGAATAATTTGTGCAAAAAACTTGGGACTTTGTACCAATCTAAGTCTCTGGTGAATAAGTTGTTCCTACGGAAAAAGTTGTATAACCTGAGGATGAAAGATGGAGACTCAGTGACAGAGCTTCTGAATGCCTTCAATACAGTGGTAAGTCAGCTTTCGTCTGTTGATATTAAAATCTTAGATGAAGATAAGTGCATTAGTTTGTTGTGTTCTCTACCAAACTTGTCCGACAGTTTGGTTATTGCAATAGGTAGAAATACAACTACCTTGAATTTTGATGACATTGTCTCAGCCGTGTTGTCGAAGGAAATGAGTCAGAGAAATATGGAGGGCCAAAATGGAGATGCCTTATCTGTACGAGGAAGGTCCCAAGACATAAAAAAGAATAAGGTTTTGAGTGGGAGATCCAAATCTAGAGGGAGATCGAAATATCCTGGAAAGTTCGTAAAGGTATGTTAGAAATGCAGAAAGGAAGAGAACTACAAAATGGACTGCAGATCTAAAAAATGGATCTGATGATACTCCTTCTGTAGAGGCAAAAACCACCTCGGATGAAGGTGGGGATGTGTATTTTCCCTCTTCTTCAAATGCCCATGTAAATCATGAGTCATGTTTGATTAACTCAGGTGCATCCTTTCACTTCACTCCCCATAGGGAGTGGTTTTGCGAGTATGAGAAATATGATGGTGGTGATGTCTTCCTAGGGGATGATAGGACGGCTAGAATCTTCGGACGTGGAAAGGTCAAGCTAAAGCTGCAAGGTGGAAGGATTAGAACACTTCCTGGTGTTCTGCATATTCCTTCATTGGCCAGAAATTTGATTTCTGTAAGAAAGATGGATGATGTAGGTGTAAAAACAATGTTCGAGAAAGATTCCTACAAGATGGTTCAGGGAGCAGTGGTATTAATGCGGGGAGTTTGGACTGGAACTCTATACAAGCTACAAGGTAGCACTGTTATTGATGGTTGTAACAGTTCTATGGTTCCTGAAAGTGGAGTGAAAAGCCTAGCTGTCTCTAGAGAAGAGACCATGCTATGGCATCAACGGCTTGGACATATTGGAGAGAAGGGCCTTCGGATACTGCATAGAAATGGTATGGTAGAAGGTATGTCTAATTTCTCTTTAGATTTTGATTTCTATGAACATTGTGTATATGGGAAGCAAAATCGGGTGAGTTTTCCTTCTGGTGCCAAGAGGGCGAACAAGATATTAGAACTTGTGCCTAGTGATGTGTTTGGACCTGTGTCAATTCCATCACTGAGAAAGTCTGTGTACTATGTTTCATTCATAGATGACTTCTGAAGGAATACATGGATATATTTCTTGAGGAATAAATTTGAAGTCTTTGACAGATTTAAAGAATTTAAGGCTCTAGTGAAAATCCAGACAGAGAAGAAGATAAAGGCACCTAGGACAGATAATGGTGGAGAGTTCTGCAAGAATGAATTTGAAGAGTTCTATAAGAAGTGCGGTATAGCATTGTAGAAGACTACTCCATACACAGCTCAACAAAATGGAGTTGTAGAAAGAATGAACAGAACATTGATGGAAGGGGAAAGAAGCATGCTCAGTGGTACCGAGTTAGGACAAGAATTCTGGGTAGAGGTAGTGGAGACTGCATGCTATCTGGTTAACAAATCACCTTCATCAGTGTTGGGGGATAAGACTCCACATGAGGTATGGACTGGTAAGAAACCCTCTCTTTCACATCTAAGGGTATTTGGATGTGATGCATATGTACATGTTCCAAAGCAGAAAATGACCAAGTTCGATAATAAATCTGAAAGGTGCATCTTTATTGGGTATAACGATGGTTTAAAAGGTTACAAGCTTTGGAACTTGGAAATAAGGAAGGTTGTGTACAGAAGAGATGTGGTGTTTAGAGAGGTGAAATATGTTGTTAAACATGAATTCACACCAAAGGAACCTAAGAAGATAGAGTTTGAGCTAAAGGAGTATGAATCGGACTCTACAGCAGAAGAAGATTCAAAAGAGGAAGAGCCACAAACTCCAGCTATGAGAATATCAGTTCAGGAAAGAAGGCAACCAAAAATGTATAGTCCATCTATTTTCTATTCAGGTTTTTCCTTAACTATAACTGATGATGATCGCATAACTGTTAGGAAGGAAGTAGATTCAGAGGATGGAAAACTCTGTAAGGAGGCCATGGTTGATTAAATGGCTTCCTTGCACAAAAATGAGGCACGAGATCTGGTGGAGTTGCCGGCTGGAAGGAAGCCCATCAGGAGAAAATGGGTGTTTAAGAAGAAGATGAATGTAGAAGGCAAGGTGGAAAAATACAAAGCTCGGTTGGTAGCAAAATGTTATTCCCAGGTGCCGGGAATTGATTTTGGTGATATTTTTTCTCCTGTTGCCAAAGTTACTTCTATTAGATTATTTTTATTTGTTGTTGTTGCATTTTATTTTGAGATAGAAAAGATGGATGTGAAGACAACATTTCTTCACGGGGATCTAGAAGAGGAGATCTACATGAAGCAACCTAAAGGCTTTATGGTGAAGGGTAAGAAAGAACTGGTATGCAGGTTTAATAAGTCTCTGTATGGGTTAAAACAGTCACCAAGGATGTGGTATCAGAAATTTGATACCTATATACGGGGACAGCTTCTGAGAAGCAAGGAAGATCCTTTGTGTTTATTTTAAATAAATTGCAGTGACCATGTTATTTGACTAATTATTGTATGTGGATATGTTGTAGTTGGAAATGACAAAGGGTATCCAAGATTTGAAAACCCAACTGTTCTCCAAATTCCACATGAAGGATCTTGGTCTTGTAAACTATATTTTGGGCATGGAAATTTAAAGAATGTTGAAAAAGCGGAAGCTCGGTTAACCAGCGAATTATCCTCCCGCGTATTTCATTGTAGAGGTTCAATATGGATAATGGCCCGGTGAATGTTCCTATTCCTGTAGGTGTAAAGTTGTCTGCTAAACAGTGTCCCAAGACACAAGAAGAAGAGGAGGATATGTCCCGTGCTCCATATGCAAGTGCAGTGGGTAGCCTGATGTATGCAATGGTCTATACTAGACTAGACATTTCACATGCAGTGGGAGTATTGATCAGGTTTATGTCAAACCCACGGAAGGAGCATTGGACAGTAGTGAAGCGGGTTTTCAGATATTTACGTGGCACTAGTGATTATGGCTTATGCTACCAGGGAAGACCAGGATTGGAAAGAATGCTGGACATTCGTGGTTTTGTTGATGCAGACTGGGCTGGAGATCTGGACCAAAGAAGATCTAAAAGTGGGTATGTGTTTAGCCTATTTGTAGCCACAGTCAGTTGGATGAGTAAAAGACAGTTTGTAGTGGCTCTTTCAACTACAGAGGCAGAATACATGGTAGCCACTCATGCAAGAAAGGAGGCAGTTTGGTTGCAGATATTTTGTTCAAGTATGGGGTTGGTATAGCAATCTATAAGGATAGACTGCGATAGCCAAAGTGCAATTTTCTTGGCTAAGAACCCTGCTTATCATTCAAAGACAAATCACATTGATGTTTAATATAACTTTGTTAGAGATATGGTTGAGGATAAAAGGGTGTTGCTGGTAAAGGTGGACACTTTGAAGAATGTTGTAGATGCATTGACGAAGTCTGTGAGCACTCAGAAGTTTTCTTGGTGTAGAGAAACAATGGGTGTTGAAGAATTGGGCCAATGACTAAGCTCTACTGTGGCCCCCTGCGGAAATAAAACAACAAGTGGGAGAATGTTGGGTATGTGTTATATTATTTCCATGACTAATTTTGGTCCTTAATTTCCAGTGAGCGGTCCGCGCCCATGGTTTTGTGCATGGTTTTGCACATGGTTTTTGGGGTATGATGGTTTTCAGCCCCTGGTATTTTTGTAGATCTAGTCAAGGGAACTACGGTTATGTTTTAATACAGGGTTAATGGATTAGGGTTTATCTATGCTTGGGAATGTATATATATGTGTTGTAACACTAAAAGGAATATAATGAAATATCAAGTCAGTCGTCCTCATTTGGGATCTAGGGGAAAATCTCTATGTTTATCTATTTTATGTTTTATGCTCTCGCTATTGTTTATTTTTTGTTATAAGATTCGTTTGTATATAATTTCTTTTCGGGGTTAAAACCTACATTATGTGCATTTTTTGGTCACCAAGAAGCTCAATACTCAACCACCCCAATGGGATGAAGGTAACTGTAGTGACCAATCTTATGAAAACACCTTATAGGATTGGTTGTGGGAAGCAGTTGGTTCTCTACCCCACCTTTCTCTGGAAACCCCTACTTGAGGGATGAGTGTCTATAAAGTAAAAAGTTCATTGGAAGCCCATCTAAAAAATTAGATTTAGAATTGTTTGAGGAATTAGATCACATTTAGGATAGAGGTCATTTTTTTTATAGGTATATTTTTCTTTTATTAGAGTAGAATCATTATATAATTTGTTTAAACTTGGCACCACTGCACTAGGTGTCTATTTTTTTTTATTTACTCTTATTTTACTATCATGCTTTAGCACTTTAGTGTTATCTTTGTCTTGAAATCTTTGCACCACCTAGGTGTTGGTCGCGACAAATTTGAGGTCTTCATCCTTAGTTCCCATTAAGACATATTACTCCTCCATGTCAGGTGCAAGTCCATCCTCCCACTCCTCCATCAAGTCCTTCTAACTCCAAGTCTACTAATTCCTTTGATTCCACGTATTCTTAACCTCATATCGCCACCATGTCAGGCTCCAATGTCGGTTCAGGAAACCAAGGTGGTACCTCGAGTCCTACCCCAGGTAATACCACTAGTGGAACCTCAACCGATAGAGTCACTCCTACTCCATTTACTACCCTTCATGGCTTGTTTTAATCTCCCATATTTTAATTATATTATCAATGATCCACTTATCCATGAGGCAAGTTGGACAGTTATGTTGACTAAACTTCATTTAGACATTCCCAAGTTTGAGGGAAATCTTGGAGAATACCTCACTAATCCTGTTCACTCATTTCACATGTGGTTTTCCTCTAATTCCATTAACGATGAATCCATTTATCTTATTTTATTCCAAAGCACACTTACTAGAGCTATGACTAAGTGTTATTTCGACCAACCTCATGCCACCCATTCCACTTTTGTGACACTTTCCAAATATTTCATATTATATTTCCAGTTACCTCTCCATTATGACACTGAGACCGAACTCCTGACTTCATTTCATCAAAAATTCTGCCACCTACCTTTCTGACCATGTCCAACAATGGAATAGAAGGAGGAGCACATATAAGGCTCCTTATTTTGGAAACCATGTCTATACATATTGGTTTCTTAGATCGTTCTGGGCCCCTATAGGTAAATATGTCGCATCACACTTCCCTTAGACATAATAATATTTTCTCCAAATACCATTAAAGTATGACTTGATCTGTGCCCAATCTGGTTTTCTTTATACCATTCTCCTTGATCTGCCTAAGCACGGTGTTGTTAATGCACTAGAGGAATCTCATGATTCCTAATGGTATCATTAGATCTCTTTCAAACAATTATCAGAAACATTATTCTCTCCATCATATGATTTATGGTCAACCCCATAGGGGGACCAATACCTTATACAACTATCCCCCTCCACAAGGAAACCCTTATCTAGATCAAAACATGCCATATGCATATCCCCAATCGCATCAGCAGATGCCAGGGTCAACTGTTTCTCAACCTATTTATTCAAATGTTTCTTCTCCTCCATATATTTCTTATGCATCTCGTGGTGCTCTATCCCCTATGGCACAAATGCCTCAGCCTCCCATGCTTCCTCAACCTCTGCCAAAGTATCCACCTCCTCCTCAAGGTCAAGTGTACACTCAACAGAGTGTGACCAATCCCCCCAATGCCAAGAATAAGAACAAGCGGAAAATTAATAGGAATAAAAATCCCAAGGTAATGAAGGCAACCACGATCCTTCACCTAATCCACCTCAGAGAAATCAACCTAATCCCGCAACCCATCAATAGGGCAGACAACCATATCAGAACAAGGACCTTCGTACTAATAATCCTTGTGCATATTGCAAAGTATATTTCCATTACACTCAAGATTGTCCCCTTTTACCTCATATGTGTCAAGTATGGGAAGCCTTGCCATGTACTTCTAGAGGATAGCAACCCATGGCTCAGCTTCCATAGGCCCCTGATTCATCTCAACCGACAGTGTTTACTAGCCTATTTCCTAACCAATGATACGTATTTTCCCAACCCACAAAATGTCACGCAATGCCTCAACCTCCACAATATGGTCCCACTGATTATAATATTCTCATGATGAGTTCTTAGGTCATCAACACTGAACATGTTAATCTTCATACTTGTTCACGTAAGTAAGACAAGGAACCCTCTAAGTGTGTGACTAAGTCCCAACCAAAAATTTCTATTGAGTCCATTCTATTATCAAATGCTACCTAATAGATCCCTTAGCCTAAGGCAGAGGTTATTACCAATATCCCCAAAGGAACATTACGTGATAATGTTGCTTTAGCTAGAGCCTCCTAGACATACAACATAGTAGATGACTTGGTGCAGTCTCCTATTGCCATGTCAATGTTGGACGTTCTATATTCATTCCCACCCAAATGAAAATCTCGACTTAATGCCCTGGGCATTGTGGATCCTTCAGATGATCGCATGATAATATGAAAAATTTGTGTATCCTTTGTCTGTGTGCTTTACTTATTTTTTTATCACTTGATCTGTATAACTATGTAGCCTGCATTGTATTTACTTCGATGTTTTTCTGAATTATTGAGAAAATAACTTGTTAATTAAATTAACACAAGTTGGAGAAGTAAATCATATTTACTATAGTAGGGTTTCTAGTTTAGATTCAACAATTTTTCAGATGGTATTGTAGTTGTTGCAGATCAGGTAGAGCTCAAGCCATCAATGAAGGGACAAAGAGAAAAATTTTCTGCAGGAAGGAAATTGTCCCGAGTGACAATGAAGATCCAAGAAGAGGAAAGGAAGGGTGGTGCAGTCACAAAAAGGGGCTCATGCAGAGTCTCCATCAAGCAGATGGGGTGATGTTGTAGCTGGAACAAAGGAAGTGCAATGTTTGTTGGGTCAACGCAGAGGTTTGAGACTCCTTATTTCTGGTTGTCATGACTAGAAGACCAATTCATTTTTTCTTTAGGAATTTTTGGTGGGGAATTGTTTCTAATGGTGCAGAAAAATGCCTAGTGGGGTTGTGAAAAAGTAGAGGGAACCAGTTCCTCATAATACTTCTTGCCAAGAAGTCTAGATCCAGTGCTGATCAACAGCAAAGAGTGATCAGAGATGGATGATTCAACATCAATTTTTTGAGGATTTCCCTGATTTCCGGGAGGGAGATCATTTTTCAGAGGGAGTGTGGTTCCTTAGAGAGTTTCTAGTGCCAAGAAAACCAGATCTAATTTTTCTGGGGCAATAGCAAAATAGGGAGAATAGAACTAGTTAGACATATTTTTTCTTAGTAGAGATGGACACACATGGACTGAGGGATCAGGACAGGTTGGATGAAGTATCCAACTTTTTCATCTGGAAGGCCAAAATCCTATCAGTACTAGATGAGCATTGTATCAAGAATCTTGTTGAGAGCGTAGCTTTGGTTCATGTTGATGCTGATCTTCTCAAGAAGTATGAAGAAGCTCAACTGAAGGCTAAGCACTTGATCATGGATAGAGTCAATGATCATGTTGTCCCAGACATTGTTGAGAAGAACATAACACATGAGATGTGGAATTCTTCTACCACATTGTATCAGGGTAATTTTGTTCAAAGGAATATGCTTCTTGAGAATCAACTCTAATTATTCCATAGGCTGAAGGAAGAAGAGATCAACCCCTTCCTCGTTAGACTGAAGGTGATCTGTGATCATCTAGTTTTCGTGTGGGCTACACCAGATGAAGGTATTATGGTGAGGACTACTCTAAATGCAGTTTCCAATGAGTGGGAGAACTTTTTCCAAGGCATCTTGGGAAGAGAAACGCTTCCAAGTTGGGAAACATGTGCGCAACTCTTCGACGAGAAGAGATCGGAAGGATGACCAAGGCAAGCATCAATAACGAAGGGATCAAGATCAAGAAGGAGGAGGAGGATTAAGGTGTGGCTCTTGCATATAAAGGAAAACATGGGTAGTAGAGGAAGAACAAGGAAGACCTTTCAAATGTGAGATGCTTCAGGTGTGGTGAATTACGACATTTCGCCACAACGTGGCCTATGATAAATAAGGGTAAAGAAGATTTTGATTTGAAGGCTTCTGCAGCTAAGGATAATGATGAAGATGATGATGATGTGTCCATGAATTCTCATGTGCCTTGGGAGAAGAGGTGGGGAAACAATGATCCATAGTTCAATCCAACTACAGTGAGGGGCAGGATCCTTGATATGCCCAAACTCTTGGATCACATATCAGCTATGGGAGCCCTTAATGATAGTAGTAGAACAACTAGAGTTAGTTGGTGCAAGGAGGATGGAGAAACAATCGTAGAGCTAAGACGTTGAAGACTAGAGAAACATAGAAGAGAGGTAGCAGGAACACAGAGGTTGATGGACTTCAATAGTGCAGAGGCAATTCTTACTCATTTCAGAGTAGTAGCAGCGCAGAGCACCACAGGGTCAGTGAAAATTAGTAGTAGAGGTTTCTTTAGTATTGAAGTTCATCTAGACTGACTTGTATGTCAGGATTTTGGGTTGTTTTTCTAGTTACTTAACTCTTAGCAACTGAGTAGCAGTCCAGCAGTTAGCAGTTGCAGTACTATGGGTAGCATGATGCATCATTTGAGAGGAAGTTGCAGTACAGATTTAGCAGTGTTTGTGGCAATGACATGGGAAATAGTACAAATAGTAGCAACATAGTGGATGAGGGACAAAAATAGAGCATCAACAACACAAAGGATCGATGTCGTGGATCAGGGTGATGCTTCTAGTTGAAGTATTGTTAGAGAACATTCCTAGCTAATAGGGAGTGTTGATTTTTGGGTAGCATCGGATGCGCTCTAGCTTCGAAACATTGTGGAGGGGCTATAACACATGAGATCTCCAAAACCCAAAAGTTTGGAGAAATTCCACTTGGAATTTAATTTATTCAAATAACTAATTATCTTAATGGGGATCCTAACTCCAAACTTATGGAAATTAAAGAATTAAAGTGAATTAATTTAACATGACGGTGAGAATGTTCTAAGTGATGAGGATCAAGTATTTCCAATATTAGCTGTCGATTAGAGATTATATCACGTTAATTTATTTGTCAACTGGAAAACTATTAAAGGAAGGCTTGGGGTCAGTTAGAGAATACACATTATAGTGGATCTAAGAGATAAAATTCTTATGATGGAACAATGCTCAGATTAAGATCAAAACTGAGTGATTTAGAGAATAAGTGAGGGAGATATGCAGTAATTGGTCGGATTACCAAGAGTACATTGCATAGAAATGAAAACAGAGACACCGAGGAGGAAGTGTAGCTACTAGGAGAGGTGACGCACTCCCAAGAGAGTGTGATGCAGGCCCATGCGGGGATCAGGTAGGGGTAGCACAAAGCCTTTGAAGGATGGTGCATAATCATCTAGAGATCAAGGTTTCTAAGCCATTAGGGATGAAACTCGATTTCTAGAGAGGTATATCATCATAGAGGAAGGGTGACACATTCCATCAACTAGACCGACATATTATTATGTAGTGGCACTGTAGAGACTGTGCAGTGGCAGCTGGGGTTTCCCCAATGTCTAATCTGGATATTTCGAGACTTGCAGAGAGAGGTAAAACTCATGATTTATCTTTTATTGTAGAGGTTTTCTCTATTGGGTGAGCTATATTATGTAACCCTATATGTACTCAAAATATTGTTTCTTAGTAATATAAAGCCTCATTACTTTTGGACCGGTTTTCCTGCATTGGCTTTTTCCAGGGACATTTCTCCGAAAAATTTGTGTGTCCTTTGTCTGTGTGCTTTAATTTTTTTCATCACTTGATCTATATAATTGTCTAGGTTTTAGTGTATTTACTTTGATGTTTTCCTGAATTATTCAGAAAATAACTTGTTAATTAATGTAACACAAGTAGAAGTAAATCTAATTTACTATAGTAGGGATTTTGGTTTTGATTCAAAAAATTTCATATGATGAAGGCACCTTGACCTACTTGATGGCTTCCTATGTTGAGAAACAACTTAACTCACTAGATTTTTCCCCATCTATCATCACTCTTCGTGCATGGGACAGTCATCCATCTCATCCCCTTGGCTTACTTCGCAACTATCCTATCACTTTTGTCGGTAAGACGATCTCCATTAATATTGAAGTCATCGATGTCACACTGGATTAAAACATCCTTATGGGTTTTAGTTATACCTATGCCATGCCATGTGTCACATATGTGGTTTTCCGTAAGGTATGTTTTCCAAAAAAATTAAATATCATCGCAATTGATCAACTAACTTACTATGATCCTAAGGCACATAATTCTCCTCAAACCAACATCTCATCCATGACTAATGATACGATTTTATCGTCCCTCACAAAGAGGGGTATATAAATATTCTGCATTTCTTGGTTCCTACTATGGTCCACCACCTACCCATTCTGAGCCCATCTCGTCCAGTGTTTCCATGCTGCAAGCACCACACGTTGCTCACAAGCAGTCTGGTACACCCATCTAATAGGGATTGCCACTAGAACCTATTGTCACTAACTAAACCCAACATAGAGGTATAATTCCTCAAGGAAAACCTAGTTCTGCTAGTGTCTCTCCTAATCCATTCTAATAAGGAAAAATTCCTTTAGGCCTTAACCATCTGGGAGCAGTTCCACTAGACCATTATCCTTCGGGTGAAATACCTTTGTTATTCCCTCCGACATAATTTTTGTTCCCTTGTCTTGGCTACATTGATTTTACCCAACATTACTCTGGGGATCCCAATTTGGTACATTGATCCCCTTGCAAACACTCTACCTAATCACCTTAAACCTTAAACAACTGTGACCTTGGTGCAACCTGTTGTACCCTCACCTTCTTTTTTATCGGTTCCACAACAACCTCAGAAGGCACCTACACTTATTGTGAAAGCATCTAGTGAGGGGGGAGGAAGCCGAAAAAAATGTAACTAAGGAAAATGCACGCCAAAAAACCCCGCTCCTCCTTAGCCTCTAAATATGACACCTTCGTGTGCATTTTGTGATGTTGTTGGGCATGGAACCTGTTGGCTCCTCAAGATTGGTAATATTGGCAATAACAACACTATAGGTAACCACATCAAACCACTTTCAAGTCCATGGACCTAGCCTTATTGGACTTAGAGAGGGCTCTCTCTATGTTTGTGTTTGCAAATGATTCATATTTATGCTTATGTTTTCTTATTTTAGGCTAGTTATCAAGTTGTAGGACTGTTTGTTTTGTTTTGTTGATTGATTAAATGTTTGGGTTGATTAATTGATTGAGTGTTTTAGTTGAATAGATAGACCATGGGAAGCATTAATCCATTGGGCTATGGAGCCATAAAAAGATTTAATTGTTCATCAACTCTAGAAGGGTTTTCATAGGGAAATCTAACTATACCAAGTGGATCTCTTAGATTAGATGAAATATGAAATGACAGTAAGTTGTGAAAATAGTAAAAATAAAGGGAAATTAAGAATCCTTTAACCATATTTTAACAAGAAAAACATTTTAGATAAATGTTTAAGAAAAACCAAAGGACAGGGAAAACCATAGACTTCTTTGGCCATACTCTACTAAGCAAACCTTAAGACAACAATCTAGAAATCCTAGAATTACTTTCAGACAAAGAAAAAATTTAAGATAACAGTCAGTGAAACTAAAGATAAATTAAGAATTCTTTAATCAATCCTCAAAGAAGGTCTTTAAAGCAACAATTTAAGAAAAATAAAAGGACAAGGCATACCATCAACTCCTTTGGCTGGACTCTACTAAGTAAACTTCAAAGAGGATCTTGAAAATAACATTTCACGCAAGATCAAAGGACAGGGCATACCATATACTTATTTGGCTGGACTCTACTGAGTAAATTTCAAGGCAACAAGCTAGGTGGAACTAAAGAGTAATCAAGAATTCTTTAATCAGATCTTGCAGAAGAAAACATTAAGATGAAAGAAAATAGACAGAATTAAGGTTCCAAGACAACATATCTTAATCTAAATTTTATGTTCTTTTATCAGAGAAATGATGGACAATATGGAAAATAGAAGGGAAACATTGACAAAGAAGGATAACATCACCATTAACATAGATCAAGAATCCTATGAACATTATTTTATTACTGACGTCCAAAATAGTTACAATACTCTAGTAAAATGATCTCTACAATTCATATTATGATCAAATCCAGCCTAGCAGCTCAGCCAACTAACTAGCAATCACCAATGCACAAACCAACCAACTACAATAATGAAAAATGCATGCAATATTTATATGAAAAAATGAGGAGGTGTTCCTAAGCTAGGGTTTTAGATTGTAGTTATTATAGATTTAAATGTCATCTTGACCTTTGAGACCATGCAAGGCCCAAGGAAAAATATCTGTGACTGACTCACTGTAATAATAACTTCTAACTTAACTGCTGAGCTAATTTTTAGGATATTTCTGACTTTAAGGCTTTTTCATTAACTTTTAAAATAACTGCTAAGTAGCTGGGAAATATATCTTTCTATTTCAATAACTTTTGTTGCCTTTATTTGAGTGAAATAAGGTTGTAGGTGGAAAAATGTGTCTTTGAAGAAGTAAAGGCTAATTTGGCCTTTGTCATTCGGAAATTTTCTTGCTGTTAATCTTACTGTTTTCTCCTCAACTCTTCTTCTTCTGTTTTAATTTCTTTAATCTGCTTTAAGTCTCTAATCTATCTTTGAATCTTCTTTAACTGAGCTTTGTCTTTAATCCTTCTCTTCTAATCCTGCTTTCCTTTAATCTTTCTGCATTTTGCCTTTAATCCTTGATTAACCCTTTAACCCTTCCTCTAACTGTGTTTCTTCATTTTCTTGTGCTTCAAATCCTTTTAATGAAACAAGATACTCTAGATTGTCACCCAGAATACATGTTCAAACAACTTTTTGGATTTTAAGAACACAGATTATGCATTCCCTGCCATGATATCACCTGCACACTAAAACAACTATTAATTTAAAGCATGTGTTTATGAACTTTTGGGCTTCTTGGAGTGCTTGCAGGGGCTTTGGTGGTGGATCAAGGCTTATCGCAGAGTAACAGGTGCTTTGGATCATTTGAAAGTGGTCTGGTGGTTTTGCAATAGGTGTGGAGGAGGTAAAGCGGTTTATCGCATGACGTGAAGGTGGTAAATGGTAATGGTGAGGGGCATGTGATTCCATAGAATAAGTGTCACATGGTAGGAGGGGACGATAATGAATCTACCCATATCTCAAGGTTTATGGTTGTTAACCCTTGGGTATGTGGGGTGTGATAAAGGTTTGGGGTCGTCGGATCAGAGAGAGGAGATCCAACGGTGATCAGGTTGGATGAAGTGGTGGGTTAGTTTGAAAGGTGGGGCCCAAGGGTTACGTGGCAGAAGGTTTAATACATGTTGGGGGCCAGGGTATATAATAATGCAGTGGGGTTTATTATATATGTGGAAGGGTTAAAAACATTAAATCAGGGGTTTGGTTTATTAAAACATAGGTTTTAATATAAAAAAGGAGACGGGGTATAATATAAAATGTGGGGGCCTAATAAGAAAGAAGCCCGGGTATTTTATAAAAAGCGGAGAATAAAGGGTTTAGAGCGGGTTTAGAAACATAACGGGGAGTCAGGATTATGAATACAAAGGGTCGAGTATTTTTAATATAATGGGATTTAATTAAAAATAATGGGTCTCGAATAAGAAAGTTTAGTTTTTAAAACAATGTAAAAAAGGATTTTTACATTGTTTTTTAGGAAATAAAGGAAACAAATGAAGGGGGGGAGATTAATGAAGAAAATGGCACTTCAGGTAGGGGAAAAAAGTAAGAGTGAGGGCCTTAGGGTAAAATATGGTTTTTCAGTATCATGAGGGTACTTGAAAAGAGGAGAAATGAGAAATAGTGAAAAAGGTTCAATGAAGATAATGAAGGCAGTAATATTTCTGAGAATAGATGATAGTCAAGGAGTGCTATTTTGAGCAGATTGTAGAAAATCCATAGTCACCTAGTGATACTGTGAATATAGGAGACTAACCGTGGCTCCAACTAGGGAGGGCAGCTCCTTTAGGAGGTGTTAAGAACCTCAGATTTCATATCTCATAGATCAATTCCTTGTAAGTACTTGGCAGATTTTTCATTCTTCAATTGCAGATCTGCTGCAATCCTTTGTAATTGTGACCCTTTAACATTGAAAAGCATGCTTTGTGAAAACAAAATCTGCCTACTTATCATTATATTCTAGCATTTTTCTACATTTGGGTACATTTAGACTGGTAACCCCTTGACATCATTTTTCTTTTGGAATCAAAACTATATATTTCTACCCTTATATCATCCAAAGGCTCAAATTGAACTGATGAGCTCATTTTCTCTACCTAATCTACTTATCTGTCAAGATTAAGCAGGTTGACAGATTTTTATTCTCTAACTAACAACATGAAATTTAAAGCATGACTAAATTAAGGTTAAGCATTTTGATTGTCATGAATTGTGGCATTTTGGACAAGCTACACACAATATTATTTTGCAAAAAGTAAAACTAGAGCTAAGGAATTTGGTTCTGAATTTTTCATTTATCCCTTTATTCTCTTTTTGGTTCAGATTCAGACTTAGAAACCAATGTCTTTTCCTATCTACCTATTGATAAGCCAATTTTAGATAGTTTGGCAAATCTTCATTTCTATCCTATCAACAAAAATTCAAATTTTTTTCAACCATGATTAGGCTGTATGATTGAACAAGACTTATTTGTCAAAAATAAGTGGCATTTGGACTTGCAAACTTTCAGAAACATTCTTTTTGGGTATGGGGATTTACCTTTTCTTTTCTTTTCATCTACCCTCTTTTCTCCTTTTATTTCTTTCTTTTTGTCTGTTTTAGATCAGCTTTCTTTAAGTACCTGCCTACCCTAATCTAATATTTGGAGGCATATATTTACTAAGTGAACTCCCTTGTCCAATTCAACCAATCAATTAAATGACTAGATGATTGATTTATGTTCAAAATTTTGGGTATGTTGAAAGGCCACTCCCATTTTTCCTTCTCCTGAACAATAGTGCTCCAAATTTTTTCTAAGCTCTCCAATAAACTATTCTTGGCATATTTTGCTCCCTTTCTAAATGTCTCTAAGAAAATAGCAAAAGGATCTTTGAATAATACCTGGCCCTGAGGTTTTAAACAATAAGTTCCATCCAGGATTATTCTTTGCTCCACTTTGGTGTGCTCAGAATTGTTTTGAGAAAGAAACTCCACCTCTTCTTCATGATGATCTAATCTGGCAGCCTCATATTGTACTGTTGTGTTATCTCTAAGAAAACCTGATATGTCTTGATTGAGTGGACTAAATTTTGTCTGAAAGAAATCATTAGGGGAATTCTTAGGAAATAGGTCATCTTAAGAAGAGTACATCATCAGTATTGATTTTTTCTATAGTTTCTTCATAAGAAAACTCTTTAGTGGATAAGTTAGTAGCAGTAAAAATAGAAATATCTTCTTTACATAAAAATTTAGAGGGTGGTTGTATGTTTATAATATGATTGATTTCTTCATTGGTTATAGGAGGACGCATTTTTTCTTTTTCCATGGGTAGAACTACAATGGTTCTCTTCCTTTTGTGACTGATCATAAGGTTGAATGTCTTATTAAGCCTCACACAAAAGAGATGAGGAATTATCACTTGTCCCTTTAGAGAGATCTTGTGGATCTACTTTTATTTCGAGAACGATTTCATCCTCAACCAACTCCTTCTGGTTGTCATGAAAATTAGCTTGAGTATGAAATGCATGGATTTCCTTTAATAGATCCTCAGGATGCCAATTTCCCAAGTCTTCATCAATGTTTACAAGGTATTGTATGAGATCTTCATATTAATCTCAAAATTTTTTAGCTAATGATAAAGATGGAAAATTTTCTTTATAATGCTCATAAAATAATTTGTGGAACTCCTTTAAAGAAAATAAACTACCAGGGTCTAGGCCTTCATACCATCGCCTTGCTTCCCCTTCTAATTTTTGCATGAACATATTCATGAGGCAATCCTCATTCCATTCAACTTTTAACCTCCATGTGTGCATATGAAATTTAATGAGATGTAACAAGGGGTCATAAAACTTTTCATCTTGAAACATAGGAAGGTTTGAATTCCAATTTATTTGAAGCATTTTCTGTGGAAATCCAGGTATGTGATCTCTACTCATTGGAGCATACCTACGTTGTATCCTTGGATCCATATTTGTCTGCTTTTTTAGAGGAAAGTGCTCACTGCATCTCTATAACCAGTTTGGAGTCTTCTACTGATGGAGTCTCTAAGCTTACTAAGAGTTGTGGAGTGACCAGGTTGATGATTTCAACTTTTTTTTAAGGTTGGCTGCTATCCACCATCAATAACCAGATATTCTGCAAGTCTTTAATGTTTTTAGGTAGGGAAATTTCTTTGTGGATAGGTCTGCTAACATTTTGGTTTTTGGATGTAGGATACATCCTAAGAATGTTTTTAGAATTGTCAACTATTGTAGGAGGATTAAGGTCTAGATGAGATATGATACAAATTCTTCTAGAAGCCAAACTTTAGACCCAAAATTTAAAGACGTAAAAAGTTTGAAATAGTTTGAGAAACCAACCTATCTCTAAAAGGAATAATTGATCCAAAAAGTATTCTTAACTGGGTTTTTTTTAGGTCTAATGAAATCGGGATTCTCAATAATTTCCCAGTGGAGTCTGTAGAAAACTAGTGGAGTCAGTAGGCCTACTAAAAACCAGTGGAGTCACCAGGTGGAGGATTTTTAATTGTTTTGAGGTTGGTTTTTGTCCACCATCAGTAACCAAATACCATTCTAGGTTTGATCCCAAGTATGGTCACCATTATGTTGGCTCCCCATGATTTGCAAGATTGGCAAGAACAACTCTGCAGGGAACCACATCAAACCACTATGGAGTCCATGGACCTAGCCTTCTTGGACTCAGACAGGGCTCTCTCTATGTTTGTGTTTGCAAATTATTTATCTTTATGCTTATGTTTTCTGATTTTGGGCTAGTTATCAAATTCTAGGACTTTTTGTTTTATTTGGTTGATTGATTAAATGGTTGGGTTGATTAATTGATTGAGTGTTTCAGTTGAATAGACAGACCATGGACAGCATTAATCCATTGGGGTATGGAATCATAAAAGGATTTAATTTTTCATCAACTCTACAAGGGTTTTCATAGGGAAAGCTAACTATATCAAGTGGATCTCTTATATTAGATGAAATATGAAATGACTGTTAGTTGTGAAAACAGTAAAACCAAAGGGCAATTAAGAATCATTTAACCATACTTTAACAAGAAAAGACTTTTAGGTAACTTTTTAAGAAAAACCAAAGGACAGGGAAAACCATAGACTTATTTTCCTAGAATCTACTAAGAAAACCTTAAGACAATAATCCAACAATCCTAGAATTAATTTCAGAAAAAGAAAACATTTAAGATAACAGTTAGTGAAACTAAAGAGAAATTAATAATTCTTTAATCAAACCTCAAAAAAGGTCTTTAAAGAAACAATTTAAGAAAAACCGAAGTATAGGGCATACCATAAACTTATTTGGGTGGAATCTACTAAGTAAAATTCAAAGAAGATCTTGAAAATAACATTTCAAGCAATACCAAAGGACAAGGCATACCATAGACTTCTTTGGATGGACTCCATTGAGTAAATTTCAAGGAAACAAGCTAGGTGGAACTAAAGAGAAATCAAGAATTATTTAATCGAACCTTGTAGAAGAAAACATTAAGATGAAAGAAAATAGATAGAATTAAGGTGCCAAGACAACATTTCTTAATCTAAATTTTCTATTATTTTATCATAGAAATGATGGACAATATGGAAAACAGAAGGGAAACATTGACAAAGAAGTATAACATCACCATTAACATAGATCAAGAATCCTGTGAACGTGCTTTTACTAATGATATCCAAAACAGTTACAATACTCCAGTACAATGATCTCTGTAACTCAGAGTCTGATCAAATCCAGCCTAGAAGCTCAGCCAACTAACTAGAAATCACCAATGCACCAACCAACCAACAACATTAATGAACAATGCATGCAGTATGTATCTGCAAAAATGAGGAGGTGCTCCTAAGATAGGGTTTCAGATTGTAGTTATTACAGATTTAAATTTCATATTGACCTTTGAGATCATTCAAGGCCCAAGGAAAAATATTTTTGACTGACTCAGTGTAATAATAAATTCTAACTTAACTTTTGAGCTAATTTTTAGGATATTTCTAAATTTAAGGCTTTTTCATTAAATTTTTCAATAACTGTTGAGTAGCTGGGAAATATATTTGACTATTTCAATAATTATGGTTTCCTTTATTTGAGTGAAATAAGGCTGTAGGTGATAAAATTTGTTTTTGAAGAAGTAAATGTTGATTCGGCCATTGTCATTTGGATCTATCCTTGCTGTCTATCTTACTATTTTCTCCTCAACTCTACTTATTCTGTTTTAATTGCTTTAATCTTCTTTCTGTCTCTGATCTATATTTGAATCGTCTTTAAATGAGATTTATCTTTAATCCTTGTCGTTTAATCCTACTTTCCTTTATTCTTTTTTCATTTTTCCTTTAATCCTTGATTAACCATTTAACCCTTCCTCTGACTGTGTTCATTTTCTTGCGCTTCAAATCCTCTTAATCAAACAATATACTCTCGATCATCACCCAGAGTACCTATTCAACCAATTTTTTGGATTTTAAGAACGCAGATTATGCATTATCCACCATGATAATCACCTGCACACTAAAACAACTATTAATTTAAAGCCTGCGTTTGCGGACAGAGTCCATAAAATGAGGCTTATTGGGTTTCCTCACGTGGTTTATGAATTTTCAACTTCTTGGAGTGCTCGCAGGGGCTCTGGTGGCGGATCGGGTCTTATCGCAGAGCTACAGGGGTATTGGATCATTTGAAAGGGGGCTGGTGGTTTTACAATAGGCATGGAGGAGGTAAAGTAGTTTATCGCATGAGGCAAAGGTGGTAAATGGTAATGGTGGGGGCCGTGTGATGCCATAGAATGAGTGCCATGTGCTAGGAGGGGACAGTAATGAAACTGCCCATATCGAAAGGTTTAGGGTTGTTAACCCTTGGGTATGTGGGGGTGCGATAAAGGTTTGGGGCCATCGGATCGGAGGGAGGAGATCCGACGGTGATCTGGTTGGATAAAGCGGCGGGTTAGTTTGAAAGGTGGGGCTCGAGGGTTATGTAGCGGAAGGTTTAATACATGTTGGGGGGTAGGGTATATAATAATCCAGCAGGGTTTATTATATATGCGAAAGTGTTCAAAACTTTAAAGCAAGGGTTTGGTTTATTAAAACACAAGTTTTAATATAAAAAAGGAGGCGGGATATAATATAAAATGTGTGGGCCTAATAAGAAAGAAGCTCGGGTATTTTATAAAAAGCAGAGAATAAAGGGTTTATAGCAGGTTCAAAAACATAATGGGGAGTCGGTTTTATAAATACAAAGAGTCGGGTATTTTTAATATAATGGGATTTAACTAAAAAAATGGGTCCCAAATAAGAAACTTTAGTTTTTAAAACAGTGTAAAAAAGGATTTTTACATTGTTTTTTAGGAAATAAAGGAAATGAATTAAGAGGGGAAGTTTTAATGAGGAAAATGGGGCTTGAGGTAGGGGAAAAAATTAAGAATGAGGGCTTTAGGGTAAAACATGGTTTTTCAGTATCATGAGGGTATTTGAAAATACACAAAATGAGAATTAGTGAAACATGTTCAATTAAGATAATGAAGGCAGTGACATTTCTAAGAATAGTTGATAGTCAAGGAATGTTATTTCAGCAGATTGTAGAAAATCCATAGTCACCTAGAGATACTATGAATACAGGAGACTAACAGCACAAACAATTTTCTCGAGCTCCCTCATCTCAAAGATATGGTTGATGATACGTTTCCTAACTCTAACATCCCATAGGTCCATGTTACCTTACCTGAGTCAGCCAAGGAAAAAAATGTGTTGTGCATGAATCACCCTTATGCTTCGTGGGATAACTTTGGCCACTATTCCCATCATTGTCTTCGTCTTGAATATTTTTGCGATACTCATCAAGAACTTCGAGAAATAGAGGTTGTTCGTAATGAATCCACCACTTATTTACCTTCGAATTATGACACCATTATTGAGCAAGAATAGTAACCACACACTGTGATTCCTCCTCTTCATGTCGAGATGACCAATATCATTACTCCTATTCTCTTCTTGTTGTCATCCATGAGATCCTCATTTGGAGACTCATTTGAGGTCCTCCTTACTAATTTGGTCAAAAATTCTTCATCCGATACCCAGGTCTCAACATTGGTAGATATACCATATACTAGTCATTCCTCCCCTCCTAATTTTGATGTGCTTGTGAAACTTGTCTCTGAGGGTGATGCCTCAGGTAACCCCTCCACATCAATTGGTTCTTATTCCTCCAGTCTACCCATATTTCATTTAGATGAAGACATCATGGAAGCCATGACCACCCCTAATTATCCTTGGGATGGTATGCACCATCGTGTGTATTTCCTTTCGCAGTAGACCCATGACCAATATGTTGTGGAGTCAAAATAATTCATCTATGGTGAAGTCGATTGGTTTAGAAATCCCATCTCTGCACCGAATGCTTTTGAAGAAGCAACATGGCCAATATCTCTCCTACCATTAAGATTAACAATTTGAATAAACCAAGGATCAAAGAAAATATCACCATGGGGGCACATTGCACTCTCGAAGAAATTGATGCTTACACCAAGTTATTCAAATAATTCATGTTTTTTTCACCTGGTATTATTCTGAGATTCCTCAACTTGATCTCGCCATTTTTTAACACCATATCAACACTTGTCTCAATGCAATTCCTATCTGTCAAAATTTCAGACCCATCAATCCTTCCAGACGTGAAGCCATTAAAGCCAAAATCGATAATCTCAAGTAGGCTGAATTTATCTATCCCATTGAGTACACCCATGGGTGTTCAATCATGTTCTCATTTTCAAGAAGTAAGGCGCCATTCGTGTCTGCACTCAATTTCATGACCTGAAAAAACCTTGTCTCAAAGGCAACTTCCCCACAATGTTTATTTATGATATCATTGATGAGCGTGTGGGGCATGAGGTTCTTTCCTTTATGGATGGATTCTTTGGATATAACTAGATACTTATCCATTGCTTTTATCAGCTTAAAACCATTTTCATTATTCCATGCGGAAATTTTTCCTATAGGGTCATGCCTTTCTATTTAAAGAATGTTGGGGCCACATCTGAGTGGACCATGTCTTATTGCTTGCATGACTTTTCTCAGATTATCCTTGCATACCTTATACTTGGTTTAGGCGTAAAACATTCATCATTTTTGTACCATTTTTCTCTGATGTCGAAAGTATACTATTTTCCTTAACCCCATTAAGTGTGCTTTTTGTGTTCCCGTCGACTGGATTTTGGGCTTCATTGTGTCCAAAGAAGGTATAGAGCTTTAATTTCCACCTCCTTGTACCGTTTGTCAGTTACAAAGCCTTCAAGGCAAGCCAAATTTCTTCAATGGTTTGTTCCTAACTATACCACTATTGAGATTCAACAAGATGATGAGCTTAGTGAAAAGAGTCGCCTTCACTAAGTGGGCCCGTAGGCTATTTTTGGCACAAGTCCATTTTTAGACTATGTCTATTTTTAGACATGATGATCATATTTCAGAAGTTGCAGAATGCTATTTGTGGATGGTTGGTCAAGTTGGAAAAATAGATGAAATTCTATTTTTATAATATTGAGCGAAGTCTATTTATAGATCGTCAATCTAAAACTAGATGCATGTCGACTATTATTAGCTCTTAATAATAATTAGACTCTAAATAGCAACTTATTCTCTTGGAGCACTTTAGTTCAGTGAACAGAAGTGGCACAGCAGCTGACAGAAGGAATTACGCTATTCCTAAGGGTTTGCTAGAGCTAATGCATGGAGGACTCATTTAGAACTCAAGTCACAGAGTTATGACACAGTTGGAAGAAGTAGTTATGGAGTTGTATTCAGCTTAACTCAGTTAGACTCAGTTGAGCTAGTTGTATCTAGTCTAACTGATTGATACACTAGTGAGAGTGGAGTGAATTAATTAGTTAATTAATTCATAAATAATAACACATTAATCAAATGAACAATACATCAGTTAACTACAGTGCATGGCAGTTTTAGTGGAGACCAGTGGAGAGATAGGTGAAAGGGAAAGATATACTATCTGTTGTGACTATAGTGATGCATTGATTGCATCACACACTCATTGGATATGCCAATGAGGATTGGTAAGTCAAGGATGGAGTAATTGGAATTCATTCAGAGCTATTCTTCAGCAGAGATTGCGCAGTGGAGGCAAGCTAGCAGGTCACAAAGATTGGTGCGTGGATTTGCAAGATTGGGCCTAATTAGTGTATGACGATTGTACTGTACTGAGGGCATGTGTTAAGCTTTGTATGTTTGTATTATATTGTCATATGATCTCCATGTTACATAATATATAGTCGGGTTTTTCAGCTTCAGGATTTCTTGGTTAAAAACTCTGTTATGTGCGATTGATAATTTTTGTTTATGCTTCACATGTGTGTGCAATTAATTTTTCCACAAATTATTAACAAGTGGAATAGATTCAGTATCTTGAATAAAGTTAAATAGTGTGATATTGAGTGGATCTTGGACATATGCATGCTTAGTGCATATAATTTATACATGGTATCAGAGCATTGTTGGTTGAAGATTGCAATTGTCAAGTGAGTTTGTGCTGGTGGACAATTCAAATTTTCTACAAAATATTCTTGGTGCAGAAATCAAGTATACATTGAAATTTCTTTCAACAGATTGAGATTGGAGTATGCCCTTGATGGGAGATCGAATTACATAGCCTGGAAGGACATGATGGAGACGGTTCTGGAGGATAATGGGCTGAATGAGTTCATCGATAGTGATGTTCCTAAGCCGGGATCTAGCGATGCTGCATTACTTGATGCATGGAAAAAGAAGACTGAAAAGACGAGGAGGATTATGTTGGAAGGTGTGAAGGACCACATTGTGTCTAGAATTCACTGGAAATCCACTCCATTCTTAATGTGGAAGGCTTTGACATACTTGTTCCAAAGCGGAAGTGACCAGAGGAAGTTAGCGCTTAAAGAGAAGCTCAAAAAAATAAAAATAGAGAAAGGCGACAGTATTCCAAAATAACTCACGAAGTTTGTCCACTGCAAGGATAAGTTGGGAAGTGTGGGGGTTACTGTTGATGAAGAATACTTGGTGAGCTTGGGTCTCCTTGGGCTTCCGAAGAGTTGGCATATCTATGAAGACTCTGTCAATGGACGGGAGAAAATGCTGGGATGGGAGCGACTTTGGTCGGATCTTGTGTAGGAGGAGATAAGGTAGGGTACCAGGGATGGATTTTCATCGAAGAATGAAGATGAAGAGAATTTTTCTTTGGCTTCCAAAGGAAGGAAATGGAAGGGGAAGAAAAATCCTTCTAAATCCGGTGTGAAAGGCAAGAAGTAGGACTTGTCCAAAGTGAAGTGTTTTCACTATCACGAGCATGGAAATTTCGCCACTAACTGTCCACAGAAGAAGAAGAATAAGAAGGTTGTTGGATCTACAGTTGGAGAGGCCTTAGCCTCACAATTTGAGCTGGATTTTTCCTTAATAACATGCTTGGCTTCAAATTGCATGGGATCGGTGTGGTATCTTGACAGTGGTGCGTCTTTCCATATGACGGGAGACAAAAAGTTTTTTAGTGACTTGGAGGAGAAGGACCTCCAGATGCATATAGAGATGGGCGATGATGGTTGGTATAGTGTGACTGGAATTGGGACCATTACCTTTGAGAGGGAGTCCGATAATCCATTCTTGTTGAATAATTTCATGCATCTTCTAGGTCTGAAGAATAACTTGGTCTCAGTCGCAGTGCTGGAAGACAGGGGTTATGATGTTGTTTTCAATGAGGGAAAAGCCTTCCTTCGACATGAAACAATGGGTCAAACCAAGAAGATAGGGGTTCAAATTAATAATATCTAAAAGATGGAGGTAGATGGCTGCACTGCAATGGTGGGCAAAGCAGAAGAAGTGGTGAGCGGCGATGAGGGAAAATTATGGCACAGAAGATTGGACCATCTTCACCATGGCACTTTGAATATTTTGCAGCAAATTTCTACTAGACTTCCCAAGGGTACTCTTGCGCAGTCATATCAGTGCAAAGGATGTACCATGGGTAAGTTTGTGAAGACCACCTTTCATGAGAAGGAGAACCGTGCTTCGGTGATCCTGGAGAGAATTCACACAAATGTGTGTGGACCATTCTCGGTTTCTTCAACAGCAAGACACGGGTATTATGTGATATTTGTTGATTATTATTCTCATATATGCTAGATCTTATTCATGCATAAGAAGAGTGAAACGTTCTCAAAGTTCTGTGAGTTCAAGGCATTGGTGGAGAAGGAGTTGGGGAATCAGGTGAAAGCTCTAGGGAGCGATAATGGTGGTGAATACATCTCAGGTGAATTCAATGACTTCTGTAGAAAAGAAGGAATTCGAACAAAACTCATAGAAACTTATAACCCACAGCAGAATGGGGTCACGGAGAGAAAGAACAGAATGATTGTGGGTGCTGCATGAGCAATACTGCATGATCAGGGCCTACCGATGCACTTGTGGGCGGAAGCATGCAACACTACGTTTTATGTGCAAAACCGTTGTCCTCATAGTGTACTTGCCATGAGTACACCTGAGGAAGCTTTTACTAGTAAGAAGCCTGATATTTCTCATTTGAAGATTTTTGGCTCACCTATTTACATTCACGTGACAAAGGATGCCAGGAAGAAGCTGGAGCCGACTGCAGAAGTTGGGATATTTGTGGGGTACACAGAAACACCCCATAACTATCGTGTGTATTTTCCAAACAGTTGGATGAATATTATGTGATAGGATATGAAATTGAATGAGGTGAAAGCCATGAAGTTGTCGCTTGAGAGGGAGCTACACTTGCATGTGGAGGAGGAACTTCTTGTTCCCAAAGATGAGCCTCTGGATGTGGATCATCCACAGGAGGAGATTCATGGAGTAGATGCTATAGGGTAAACTACTTGGGTGGTTGGTTTTCGAATATCCCTCTCAGGGCTTTCCGGTGCCCGAGGCAGACAGTAAGATTAGCTATGCTGTTCACAAAGATGGCATGAGCATGTTCATATTAGCCTGAAATAAATTGAAAGAATAAAATAGAGAATTACCTCTTTGACAGTCTTGGAATCCCTTGGAGAGCGCTGCGCAGCAAAGCAAGATTCCTTCTTCGCCGGCTCCAAATCCGAGTCCTGCAATCAGTCAAAGCACCCGCGTAATTTCTAATATAACAAGTATCCTATCAATTAAATCAATATACAATAAACATCTAGACTATACACATCTGAGCCATTCATATCATACTAGATAAATGTTCAAACAATAATGACAATATTAAGCATTGAATGGACAAAACGAACACAGTTCTATTGATTTTGAAAGAAGGAGGATTACAACCATCGGTTGTACCAAGCCCTCCTCCGTCTCCCAATCTCTCTTCTCTCTCTAGTGAAGAAGTCCAAGTCAACAAACTCTCTAGGAGCCTCTTTGAATCTTGGCCTTCACAATGTCACACTATTCTCTATTCCACAAGTATACAAGAACCTTGAGCAATCCTTCGACCTTCAATTAAGAGCCTTCAGCTCCTTCTTATAGGAGAGGGAGAAGGCCATTGTTGCTCTTCTCTTTCCACTAGTTTGGAATGGAAAAGGCTTAGATGTTTCCTTGATCTCCATGCTTTTGCCTCTCTTGGAGTTCAGTCTTCTATGGCAATGACCAATAACGAAGTGGTGCTTCTGCAGTTTCCTTTGTGCACTGACTCCTTTGTGAGGGAAAGTCAGAGATTCAAATCTTTCTCCGCGCTCTTTTCCCAATTCAAACTTAAAACATGGGTAACGCGTCCCTCCAGTGTAAACAGAGCATTGTCCTAGCCACTAACGCGGCCAATGTATTGCTTGACTGCGTTATAACGCTCTTGTTATGTTCTATATATGCGTTACCCTGGCAGAAATAGGTTTAATTTAGGTCTTTGTACTTCTTCCATATTTGTCTTCCCCTCTGAGCTGATGAGGAGGTATTTTGACCTGTAACAGATGCCCCCTAAAGTGTGAGGTCAGAGACGAAGACGATGGCCAAAATAATTTATAATTTGTAGAGATAGAGAGAGATTGAAAGACTGAGGAAAACCTGAAACAACAACATATGTCAGAAAATATAGTATTTGCCTAGAGTCGGGCATGTCCCATGCTCAGTAGCTTAAACAAAATGATTTCTCTAGAATAGAGATATGAAGAATCTGTCCACCAATAGGCACAATGTGGAAGTTTCTGTCATAATAGGATCAGGCTGAAGAAGCTGTCTCCATAAACAATATCGCAGCTTGGAGAAGGGAACACAACTTTAATGGTGTAGCCTTTCGCCCCAAGGTCTTGACCACCGATTCACTTAAACTGCATATTTCTCAACATGTGAATGAAGGAGTTATCGTTGAACATGTGAGAAATCGTCTGATTACCAGTCAATAATGAAAACTGTTAACAGACGCGAAGATGGCCACCGATAATGATGATGGTCCCTAAGATGCCCAGTACAATCTAGCGAGTGTGAATAAAAGGAGCTGAAGTCGAACACTCGTAGAATCATTCGACCAAGAGCCAATGATGAAGACCCTTGATCAAACACAAGAATACCTGCCACTGATGTCTGCAAGTATTCGGGTACTGATGGGTTTCTGGATCAACTTCCTAGATAAGATGTTGAAGTCGATAGGAAGTGATCTGTCGAAAGGTAGGCACTGAGGCGTCCTACATCAGTCAACACGAAACGGAAACCAATTGATTTTGTTTATGATTTGAGATAAGGAAGAGTAAATGGGAATGTCAGACGACAAATAATTTCTGGCATAATGAACGGTTTGGTTGATAACAGGAGCAGTAGATAGCGAGATCTGCTTGAACAATAGAAGGAACTCTAGCAGGGTACTAGGCAGCTGAAGCGTGTTTGAACACCAAAGAGTGTGTTAGGATTTTATCGGTGCAGGGACACTGGGATTTGAAGGCTAATACTCATAGATGGTAGGGTTCGACTAACTGCGAAAGAGTTTTCTGGGAAGTGCCATGTTCAAGAATTTTGCTGCCAAATTGACCTTTTTTGGAAATGTAACAGAGGTAGTATCCATTTTGTCCAAAATTTTCCCCATCTGATTAAGTTTAACGAGTCCAGACGAGTAAACTTGGTGAATTTTTCATGTTTAGAGAGTCGGAAAAATGTCAGGAAAGACAACTCTGTGCCCCATCTGATTAGATTTAACGAGTCCAGATGAGCAAACTCGGTGAATTTTTCATGTTTAGAGAGTCTGAAAAATGTCATAAAATACAACTCCATGTCCTGTCTGATTAGGTTTAACGAGTCCAGACGAGTAAACTCGGTGAATTTTTCATGTTTAGAGAGTCTGAAAAATGTCGTAAAAGATGACTCCATGGGAGTACCTTTGTCATGTCTTGATAACCGGGCACGGCAAAGGGATAATAGTAAGCCTGAAACAGTTCATTTTCCGTAAGTTAGTCCATCAAATTCAGAAAAGTGAGAAATCTATGTTCAATGGACGTCTACCTCATTTTGTTATGAGTATGAGGAGACGAAGTAAACTCAATATTCTTTGTGAAATTTTAACGAGTTCAACAAAGAAAAACTCGGTACCTCCGTGAAATTTTAACGAGTCACGCGGAGAAAACTCGATGTACTTTTTCTATTTTAAAGAGCTTTGAAAAAGAGGAAAAGAATGGCTCTTTTTTCTCTATCTCAATAGTTTAACGAGCCTGACAAAGGTGACTCGGGATTTTTTCGGTTTTATGAGTGAGAAAAAGATTCCTAAAAAGAATGCTCAATACTTCTCCATAGTTTTAACGAGTCTGAAGAAGAAAACTCTAGGTTTTTCGGATTAACGAGCAAGAAAAGACTAAAAAAAAAGAACGCTCGATGCCAACTTCGTATAAGTTTAATGAGTCCGAAGAAGAGAACTCGAGGTTTTTCGAATTAACGAGCAAGAAAAATACCGTAAAAAGAATGCTCGATAAAGCATGAGTATGTCTGCTCATAAATCTTGATCCCTAATTAGAACATCAGTACCAAATCTCGAAATTTTTGACATGTGTACAGCGAGAAATCACGACTTTGCCGACTGACTTAAGAGAGTCATGCCCCAGAATTTGCTATAAGAAGGTCAGAAGACTTTCATTTTCACTGTTTTGAGTGCTGTGAAGAAGCTCTGGAGTGGAAAAGGGGTGAAAATTTCAGCTGACGATTACGGTCAATCCGGGCAACAGTTTTCTATTCCGCGAGATCCAGGTAAGAGCTAGAACCTCCTATTATCATTTAATTGCTGATTTGTTAGTTTTTGCTGGTTCAATTTTAGGAAATTTTGAGGCCCTAGAAAAATATTTGCACCTAACGCGAGTCAGGAGTATGACAGCCGCGTTAAACACATAACCCGTGAGGGGATTACGGGTTAGAACACTCTGTTTTGTACTAGTGCCCACGTTAGGTGCACCATGCTTTCTAACAACTCAATTTCTCCATTTTTGAAGTGGTCCAGGAAAGTTTTAATCGGTTGAAAATGTTGCATTTGCAGGTGTTTAGTTGTTAATCATGAGTATCTGGCGAGAGAGAGAGCATGAGCAGGAAGAACGAGAGATGGTGATGGATGCAGCGAGCTTAATGGCCCTCCGGAGATGCGGATTGCTCAAGTATTCCCGTTTAGAACTGATGAGGGGTCAAGAGGACCTCCTGAGGTGGCTGATCCAGCAGTGGGATGAACGGCATCATGTCTTTCGGATTGGTGGCAATGAGCTTGCCATCGAAAAGGATGATGTTTACTTTTTGACCGGCTTGTCATGTCGTGGGGTGAGGCCCAATTTGACGGGGTCCAGAGCTGACCCTCGTTCCACTACTGATTTGATCCATGCGCACTGTATACGTGGCACCCAGGCTGTGAGTAACCGAATACCTATTGCACAAGTGACTCTGAGACCCCTGCGGGCTATATTATGGATGATTGTTCGCTTGGCAGGTGCCAAGAGTCAGCATGTGGCGACCAAGGCTCAGATGCTCCTAGCCTTGGATTGTATGCAGCCTCAGGTTTTCGACTGGTGTGACGGTGTGGTCCATCGGGTCCGAGTAGAGCTTACTGCATGCAAGACCCGTACTCAACGCGAGTTTGGGTACGGTACGCTGATTGTTTCTTTCATACTGGAGCAGATACCACTGATGAGGCCCAGGACCCCTACAGCGCCACTGGGTCCATGCGAGCCGAGGCAGGCTCGGTGGGCCACTTTGCTTCCACAGACTGGAGAGGGTCCTGTCCGTCACTATTTTGATGAGGGGTTTTTTGATTGGCTGGACTCTTAGATCATCATGATTGAGGATTATCCTTATGCATGGATGAACTTCACAGGCGATCCCGAGTTAGTCCTGCCCCCTGGCACCCAGTGGGGGCCCGATGGTAAGAAAAAATGATCAGTGTTTTTTCAAAGAAGTTTTTTTTGTGTTTTTAGCTTTTGAATGTTTATGTAAAAAATTTTGTTTAGAAAGGGGTGAAAATTTAGTTTTGACATGAAGCTTTTGCTTGCTTGACACAGATGTGGCACCTGTCCGCCCAGTTGGGGCCCCTCGCTATGCGCGGCGAGGATTGCAGCTACCCGGGGCTAGCGCACCAGTAGAGGATGCGGAAGCCGGCGACGATGATGATACCCAAATTTTACATGAACTCTCCAGGAACCTGGAGGGTCTGAGTATGGGTATACCACCGCTTCCTATGCGGGAGGTTCCAGTTCGTCTACAGCGGCATACTGTGGGTGTGCCGGAGAGATACTTAGTCCCTCTGAGGAGGATAGCTAGAGCAGTTGTATGCTATCATGAGCATCAGGCTTAGCTGGTGGAGTAGATGTATTAGTGTTAGAGCATGGCTTAGTGTAGCCAAATTTTGTAAAACACCCCAAGTTTTGGGAGATTTTTCTTTTCGATGTTTACTATGTACTGGACATGACATATATATATATATATATATATATATATATATATATATATTTTTGGTGATTTGTGTTTTTAAATTTTTATGTATTTTTGATGTGATAAAAATATATGTACTCATGAGTAAATCTTTTACAATAAATGCGATAAATGCCAATCTAACACATAATTTGCCAAAGAATCGGCTAATGCATTAAATTCTCTAGGAACGTGTTCAAATGTGATTGTTTGAAATTGACGTTCTAAAAGTCGCACTCGTAAAAAATAACGTAGCAATATAGGGTGGCTGACATGGTAATAATTGTTTAACTGCATAATGATGAGTTGGGAATCTAACCTGACCACTAAATCGGAGATGTCACGAGATGCCGCTTCCGTTAGGAGTTGGATCACTGACATGTACTCAGCAACATTATTGGTGGCGTTACCCAGGAAAATTCCCACGGAACCAAGAAGGTCTGACTCAGGAGTATAGAGAACCTAAGCAGCTGAAGCAATGTGTCTAGTGTGACGACTAGCACCGTCCGCATATCCGACGTATGATAACGAATGCGATGACATCTGTGCGAAAGAAAAATATTACATGAGAAAAACACCTTTAAACCAAAAACAAAAATCTAGAAGCATCAAAATAAAATAGGCAAAACTTATATACAAAAAATTACAAAGCATATGCCTAGTGCGAAACTAGGAAAAATACTTCTTCAGATAGAGCCCGTTGCGGGGCTCCTCGAGTGGAATTCCATTACAGTCCTATAATTCGTAAGCTCCTTTTGAGAGGGCTTTAGTAACGATGTAAGGACCGAGCCATAACGGTTGGAGTGTTCTTGCCCCCAAGAGGTCGTGCTTTTGATCATATAATAGAATGAGATCGCCCTCTTGGAAAGAACGAGGCTTGATAGATTTTTCGTATTGAGCTTTAACTCGGTGCTGGTGAGCTTCGAGTGCTAGTGTAGCATCTTGACGAGTTTCGTCCAAATGATTGAGCGAGAGCAAGCGCTCTTCTGTGGCGGTAGTGCGAGGCAGGAGTTCAACGGCAAGTTTGAGTGATGGGATTTCGCACTCGATTGGAAGTACTGCCTCCAGGCCGAAAGCAATTTGGAAAGGTGTGAAGCCTGTGGAAGCTTTAACGGACGTTCGGTATGCCCATAACGCAGAATAAAACTTCCGATGCCATGTGGTTTTATGGTTTCCGACCAATCGACGAATCATGGTTTTGAGGACTTTTATGGTTTCCGACCAATCGACGAATCTTGGGTGGTTGGTTTTCGAATATCCCTCTCAGGGCTTTCCGGTGCCCGAGGCAGACAGTAAGATTAGCTATGTTGTTCACAAATATGGAATGAGCATGTTCATATTAGCCTAAAATAACTTGAAAGAATACAATAGAGAATTACCTCTTTGACAGTATTGGAATCCCTTGGAGAGTGCTACGCAGCAAAGAAAGAGTCCTTCTTCGCCAGCTCCAAATCCGAGTCCTGCAATCAGTCAAAGCACCCGCGTAATTTCTAATATAACAAGTATCCTATCAATTAAATCAATATACAATAAACATCTATATTATACACATCTGAGCCATTCATATCATACTAGATAAATGTTCAAACAATAATGACAATATTAAGCATTGAATGGACAAAACGAACACAGTTCTATTGATTTTGAAAGAAGGAGGATTACAACCATCAGTTGTACCAAGCCCTCCTCAGTCTCCCAATCTCTCTTCTCTCTCTAGTGAATAAGTCCAAGTCAACAAACTCTATAGGAGCCTCTTTGACTCTTGGCCTTCACAATGTCACACTATTCGCTATTCCACAAGTATACAAGAACCTTGAGCAATCCTTCGACCTTAAATTAAGAGCCTTCAGCTCCTTCTTATAGGAGAGGGAGAAGGCCATTGTTGCCCTCCTCTTTCCACTAGTTTGGAATGGAAAAGGCTTAGATGTTTCCTTGATCTCCATGCTTTTTCCTCTCTTGGAGTTCAGTCTTCCATGGCAATGACCAATAATGAACTGGTGCTTCTGCAGTTTCCTTTGTGAACTGAATCCTTTGTGAGGGAAAGTCGGAGATTCAAATCTTTCTCCGCGCTCTTTTCCCAATTCAAACTTAAAACACGGGTAACGCGTCCCTCCAGTGTAAACAAAGCGTTGCCCTAGCCACTAACGCGGCCAATGTATTGCTTGCCTGCGTTATAACGCTCTTGTTATGTTCTATATATGTGTTACCCTGGCAGAAATAGGTTTAATTTAGGTCTTTGTACTTCTTCCATATTTGTCTTCCCCTCTGAGCTGATGAGGAGGTATTTTGACCTGTAACAGTGGAGGAGTCCACTCATGCAAAAAAAAACATCAAATAAGGTAGGAAGCGTACAACATAAGCTGAGAGAGTCAAGGTGGATGTGGCATAGAATGTAGGAGTCCCTACATCATAGTGCAGACAGAGACAGTCACCTGACCGATATACTAGATACATGGCTCTTATGAGCAAGTGTATTGTGACAGAGCCATCATCTTTTGAATAAGTAGCACAGGAGCCCACATGGGTAGATGCCATGGTGGAGGACTATGACTCCATTGTCAGAAACAGTGCTTGGGATATTGTTCTAAGGCCGGTGCAAAAATCAGTTGTAGGATCAAGATGGATCTATGTAATGTTCCAAATTTTTATGGAACATTAAATTTTGTTAATTTTATGTGAGAGATGAATAAAATGGGTAGGAGATCCATTATTTGCATGATTAGAGAGTAAAAATCCTCTAAGTATGAAAGAGGATCATGTTTGGAGTTGGATTCCACACCTCCATGTGTGAAAGGAGGTTTTTGCATAAAGGCTAGGCCAAGGTGGACAAAGTCAAACTGCATTGACATGAGTTGGAAATCACAAAGTGGGACAATGTTGAGGGGAAGCTTCTAGAGGAATGGAAACCCTAATTCTAAGTAGCGTCCATGGAGGGAGGCTCACTTGTTTAAAAGATGATCAAGGCAGCCATTGAGATTACCTTTTGATCATTTTACATTTGAGTCTTCGAGACTTGTTGCGGCCTCTTGCTATTCAGTAGAGTTGCAGTACCTCCGGGCATGAGGGAGTCCTATTTAGGATTTCCTCTCCTTCTTTAGGAGCTCATGAAATATTTCACTCCATTCCCCATATTATGGCATTCAGGCCATAGCTTCAGCCATCTACATCAGCGCAATTTCTGTAGCAGACATTGTGCAGTATTGTTGGCTGTTGTTGGGGAGGTTTCCACACACCATCCGTAGCTAGGTTTTAAGAGGAAGGAGGTTACAACCCTTGGTATATTAGAAAAGGTGGTTCTTTATCATATCCCACCATATTTTGCATCAGGCCAACCACATTCCATGATTTGCAGTGCAGTCCCTTCAGTAGACTGTGTTATTCAGAGAGAGGATTTGCTGTGAGGGATTGACAGTCATTGGGAAAGGAAGTCTTGGGTGAAAGGATCAACCTTTCACTTCAGATTCTCATTGGAGAAGGGCTCTTCATTTTTTGAAGCTATTTCAGCCTTCTCCATCCATTTCTAGCTCTTGAGTTGTAGCTGCTACTGCAACTCTGACATTTTGTATATTTACCATTTTTACATAGATTTCAGCCAGTCCTCTTAAAGGATTGTTGTATTGTATTTTCATGGGTTGAGATCTTGCTCCCCCATTTTATTTGAGCCTATCATTGTCATATAATTTTATTTTCATTATTTATGCAGCAGTACCTCATGTAACTATGCAGTCATGGCCTAGGGCTAGCTATATACAACAGTGTTTCTCATATTTGCATGTACAGTTTTCTTGAGGCTTGTTGTGCCTTTCTTGAGTGATCATTTCCTCAAGAAGTTGTATATTTTATGTTACTTTGATCTAATATGATGGCCATTGGATTCTCTAGCATCTCATGTGTATATGTATCACTACTATTTTCATTTTATGTATTTTTTATTGCTATAGCTGCAATGTTGGGAGATTCCCAATCTTGTTGTTCTTCCCTCTTGGGGATATTATCATTTGAAAACACTCTATATATAGAGTCTGCTAGTGGGCCAGGTAGCCTCTCGAGCTCACCTTTCTTTATGAAGGTAAAAAATCCAGTAAATGCCCCTACATTCTATCTCTAGAATGGATTTGCCTTATCGATTGATAATGTTTCTGAAAAAGGAAAATTACAGTGGTATCAGAGCATCGAAATTGGCATAGCTTGTGAGTTCGATTTCAGAGGAGAATATTGAAGAAGATGAGCGTGATCTCATCTATTTTTGGAATAAAGAAGAGCCTCTCTGAGGAGGAGGGGAATAAAATGGGAGAAGAGGAAGGTCCATGCACTTCCTATTATCTTGAAGATCAGAATGGGAGATGCTTGGATTTTCAGATCTTAAGCAAGTTCCTGGGTGACTATAAACCCCATTCTATAGCATTCAGGGGAGCTATAGAATTCCCACGGTATATTTAGTAGATGGAGGAGAGAAGGCCTTGCAGAAGGGCAGGAATCAGAGGCAATATGTTTCTATTGTCTACATTTTATGAGGTTACTTCAGCTAGAACTTGGGTGAAAGAGTTGGAGGCAATTTTATTGCTATATCCAGTGGCAGAAAAAGAAGCAGTTGGTATTGGAGCACTGCACATGAAGGGTGAAGCATTTTTTTGGTGGTTCAAACCCTTGTTCCATTCAAGGGATATTTATTTTTTGGAATTCACTTAGAGGTTGATCCAAACCTTTGACGGAGAAAGAACAAAGGAAGAGAAGCTCACACCACCATGGGAGGAGGATTTCACCAACGCTGCTACAACTTTGGAGGAGCAGCCTTCAATATCTATGGATGAGAAAGCCATTGGAGGGAAAGCCATTGCAGCCACACCAGGTCATCCCAAGACGCACCAAGGTATGAGTAAAGTTCTACTTTTTATTTCAGAAAATAATCTTAATGATGGTGGAATTTCATATGAAGAAGTCCAAGGATCAAATCACATGGCCACTTTAGAGCCTCATGATTGCACTGTGTCGTGCAAAGGGTTCAAGGAGGAGATGAAACCTCATCCTCATACATTCTTGATGAGTTGCATTCAGCCTTTAAGGTGGGAGTGTGAACGTTTGGAGGATGAAGTGAACCATGACACCTCCATGGAAAATCTTGAAACAAATTGTGAACCGGAGGAGGAGACAACTGCTACACCATTGGAGGAATTATCAGCAATGTTGAACATGGGTGGAGAGGAGAAATCACCTCCATCACATTTGGATCCTCATAGGTCCAACATATTCATGGGAGAGAGGCCTTTCCTAAGAGGTCTCCAAGGAGCTACATTTCAAACTCTCATGAAATGCAAAAAGCAAGAATTGATGATAAAAAAAATGTGATACATTATAGAACAACAATGTATGGAGGCATGGATAAAACCACATATTTTCTTACTTGTGGGGTGAGCCATGATCTTGGTAATATTATCCATCCATTGTATGTATATGGGTAGGTATTGGACCTTATGTTTCTAATTCACTCATCTATTTACCATTTAGTAGTAGATGTGATATTTGTTGTGCACTACTTGCTATGTTATTTTCTGCAGCTACAATGGATGAGGTTGCATTGTGACCTTGTGAGGCATTGTTTGATTTTTTATGCACATGGTATAACCTACAACAAACATTTCATGGGGGAATTCTATGGTGATCTTGTCCTATTCATCATAGATGTCATGTCTTGGGCCAACTAGATTATCATTGATGGAGGAGAGATCCTTGGGGGGATTACTCTTCATTTTTCCATTTGAGGGAAATACATTTGTAGCCCATGATCAATAAATAATATAAACCTATCATAAGTGTAGAGAAGGACAGCCAGGGGAAGTATATAAAGCTTGCCATGATCAGATTTCAAACCACCTTTATTTCTGGAGCTCAAGGTGGAGTGAGATTTTCCATGAGTTGCCTTGTTGGGAGGTAGCTTATTATTTTTCATGATTGATGGCTTGAGGATGGGAGACTCATATGGGGATGATAAATTCCATCATATATCAGACCTCATGCCTCAAGGAGGCCCCTAGAAAACTCTTGTTTCCTTCATGGATAGTTGTTTCTACATGATAGTGATTTGGGAATGTTCACCCAAGGGCTATATTGCATATGTTGGAGGGACAGTTTGAAGACTTGATTTCTGATATGGAATCCTTTTCTTGATGAGATCATCACATAAGGATGATACAGGAGTAAGGGCCGAAAGAAACTCAATCCATCCTTGCAATTGCTTGAGGGCAAGCAATATTTTGAGAGGGGAGGACTATAATGTTCCAATTTTGTGGAACATTAAATTTTGTTAATTTTATGTGAGAGATGAATAAAATGGGTAGGAGACCCATTCTTTGCATGATTATAGAATAAAAATCCTCTAAGTATGAAATACAATCACGTTTTGAGTTGGATTTCACACCTCCATGTGTGAAAGGACGTTTTTGCATAAAGGCTAGGCCAAGGTGGACCAAGTCAAACTGCGTTGGCATGAGTTGGAAAGCACAAAGTGGGACAACGTAGGAGGGAAACTTCTAGAGGAAGGGAAACCGTAATTCAAAGTAGGGTCCATGGAGGGAGGCTCACTTTTTTAAAAGAGGAGCAAGGCAGCCATTGATATTATCTTTTGATCATTTTACATTTGAGTCTTGGAGACTTGTTGCTGCCTCTTGCTGTTCAGCAGAGTTGCAGTGCCTCCGGGCACAAGTGAGTCCTATTTAGGATTTCCTCTCCTTCTTGAGGATCTCATGAAGGATTGCACTCCATTCCCCATATTTAGGCATTCAAGCCATAACTTTATCCATCGACATCAGTGTGGTTTTTGTAGCAAACATTGTGCATTGTTGTTGGGTGTTGCTCAGGAGGTTTCCACACACCATCCGGAACTATTTTTTCAGAAGAAGGAGGTTCCAACCCTTGGGAGATCAGAAAAGGTGGTTCTTGAGCATATCCCACCATATTTGGAATCAGGCCAACCACATTCCATCATTTTCAGCGCAGTCCCTTCAATAGACAATGTTATTCAGAGAGAGGATTTTCTGTGAGGGATTGACAGTCACTGGGAAGGGAAGTCTTGGTTCAAGGATCAACCTTTCACTTCAGATTTTAATTGGAGAAGGGTTCTTCATCTGTTCCAGCTATTTCAACCTTCTGCATCCATTTCCAAATCTTGAGTTGCAACTGATACTGCAACTCCGGCATTTTGTATGTTTACCATTTTTGCATATATTTCAGCTAATCCTCTTAAAGAATTGTTGTATTGTATTTTCAGGGGTTGAGAGCTTGATCCCCCATTTAATTTGAGACTAATATTGTCATATCATTTTATTTTCATTATTTATGTAGCAGTCCCTCATGTAACTGCACATTCATGGCCTAGGGCTTGCTATATACAACAATGTTTCTCATATTAGCATGTATAGTTTTCTTGAGGCTTGTTGTGCCTTGCTTGAGTGATCATTTCCTCAAGAAGTTGTATATTTTATGCTGTTATGATCTAATATGATGGCCATTATATTCTCTGGCATTTCATGTGTATATGTATCACTGCTATTTCCATTTGATGTATTTGTTATTGCTGTAGCTACAATGTTGGGAGATTCCCAATCTTGTTGTTCTTCCCTCTTGGGGATATTATCCTTTGACAACACTCTATAGAAAAAGTCTGCTAGTGGGCCAGGTAGCCTTTGGAGCTCACCCTTCTTTATGAAGGTGACAAATATGGTAAATTCCCCTACAGTATATCTCTGGAATAGATTTTCCTTGTCAATTGATAATGTTTTTGAAAAAGGAACATTGCAATCTACAAGGTAAAGCAAGCTGCTGATGGGAGTGTCGAGAAGTAAAAGGAAAGATTTTTTGCCCGGGGCTTCTAAAAAATTGATGGGATTGAATATGAAGAAACCTTTGCACTTTTCACACAGTATTCTTCCATACAGACCATCCTTTCTCTCTCAGCGTAGATGGGTTGGCACATTCATCAGATGGATGTGAAGACTGCATTCCTTAATGGGATCATTGAGGAAGAGGTGTACATTGAGAAGCCTGAAGGATTTGAGATATTTAGCAGCGAGTCGCATGTGTGAAGGGTCAAAAGAGAGCTGTTTGGGCTGAAACAAGAACCCCGTGCTTGGTACACTCGGATCGACAGCTATTTCACTAGACTTGGCTTCACCAAGAGTGAGGCGGTTGCAAACCTGTACCAGATTGTGGTTGAGGATAATATTTTAATCATTGTACTTTATTTTGATGATTTAATACTAACAAGTGATGAGAATTTGATACACTCATGCAAGGCTGATCTTGCAAAGGATTTTGAGATGAAGGATTTAGGCCTCCTTCATTATTTCCTTGGATTGCAAATATGGCAGCAGCAAGGTGAACTGTTTGTGTCTCAAGGCAAGTATGCCTGAGAGATACTGGAGAAGTTTCACATGCAAGGCTACAAGCCTATCGACACTCCTCTTCCAGGAAATTAGAACAAAGAGGATGCTACATCGGCAGAGGTAGTGCATGCCAATATTTATCGACAATTGGTGGGTTCGCTCATGTATTTAGTCAATACAAGACCGGACATATGCTATGCGGTGAACCAGCTTTCACAAGTGATGGTTAAGCCTACCAAGCTCTTTTAGAAGGTAGGCAAGCATGTATTGAGATATCTTAGGGGAACATATGAGTATGGTTTACGATATAGATAGACAGATGAGGTGAAGTTGCATGGCTTCACAGATGCAGATTGGGCAGGAAGCCAAGTAGACAGAAAGAGCACATCAAGAGGGATTTTCAGTATCGGATCTATGGTAGTTTCTTGGTACAACAGGAAACAAATATCTGTGGCACTCAGTTCAGTAGAATCAAAATACATGGTAGCAAGTTTAGCTGCTTGTGAGGCTATCTAGATGAGGAAGATTCTGGTTGGTTTGTTCGGTTCACATTTAGATCCCATGGTGATTCATTGTGATAATAAGAGTTGCATTAAAATCTTGGTTAATCATGTGTTTCATGATAGATCTAAACATATTGATATTTGGTATCATCATATCAGATATTGTGTGCGGTGGAAGATCATATTGCTTCAATACATTTCCACGGAGGATTAGGATGCAGATATTCTGACGAAGGCACTCACCAGGAGAAAATTCGAATATCATAGAGACGGATCGGGGTGAACGGTAATCCCTATTTTGTTGAGAGGGAGTGTTGAGATTCAACAATATGATGAGCTTACTGAAAAGAGTTTCCTTCACTAAGTGGGCCCGTAGGCTATTTTTGGCGCAAGTCTAGTTTTAGACTATGTCTATTTTTAGACATGATGATCACATTTCAAAAGTTGTAGGATACTATTTGTGGATGGTTGGTCAAGTTGGAAAAATAGATGAAATTCTATTTTTAGAATATTGGGCGAAGTCTATTTATAGATCGTCAATCTAAAAATAGATGCATGTCGATTATTATTAGCTCTTAATAATAATCAGACTCTAAATAACAACTTATTCTCTTGGAGCGCTTCAGTTCGGTGCATAGATGTGGCACAGTAGCTAAAAAAATGAATTATGCTATTCCTAAGGGTTTACTGGAGCTAATGCATGGAGGAATAGGTTAGAACTCAAGTGGCAGAGTTATGACACATTTGGAAGAAGTAGTTATGGAGTTGTATTCAGTTTAACTCAGTTAGACTCAGTTGAGCTAGTTGTATCTATTCTAATTGATTGATACACTATTGAGAGTGGAGTGAATTAATTAGTTAATTAATTCATAAATAATAACTCATTAATCAACTGAAAAATACACCAGTTAACTACAGTGCATGGCAGTTTCAGTGGAGACCAGTGGATAGATAGGTGAAAGGGCAAGATAGACTATCTGTTGTGACTATAGTGATGCATTGATTGCATCACACACTCAATGGAGATGCCAATGAGGATTTCACTGTCAAGGATGGAGTAATTCGAATTCATTTAGAGCTATTCTTATGCAAATATTACGCAGTGGAGGCAGGCTAGCAGGTGGCAAAGATTGGTGCATGGATTTTCAAGATTGGGCGTGATTAGTGTATGACGATTGTACTGTACTGAGGGCTTGTGATAAGCTTTGTATGTTTGTATGATATTGTTATATGATCTCCACGTTACATAATATATAGTTGGGGTTTTCATATTCAGGCTTTCCAGGTTAAAAACTGTGTTATGTGCGATTGATAATTTTTGTTTATGCTTCACATGTGTGTGCAATTAATTTTTCCGCAAAAGATTAACAAGTGGAATAGATTCAGTATCTTGCATAAAGTTAAATAGTGTGAGATCAGGTGGATATTGGAAATATGCTTGCTTAGTGAATATAATTTCTACAACCACCACTATTCATGGGTTTCTTAGACTCCTTCGATCTACCATTCCATTCATTTGGGATGACCAAGATCAATCGTATTTTGATGCCATTAAATGTTCTGTTACTTATTCTCCCTTTATCAGAGCACCTAAATTTGACAAGGAATTCATCCTGTACATCTTAGCTTATGCCTATTTTATCGTTAGGGTCCTCATTCAAGAATATGTCAATGGAAATGAGCATGTCATATATTATGTTTGTAAAAACCTCAGCGGTCCCCCTGTGTCCTATTCACATGAAGAAAATTTGGCACTGGTTGTCATGTTCTCTGTTCAAAAACTTCGTCACTATATCCTTACACGTACTACTATAGTCATGACTAATTCCAACGCCATGTCCTTCCTGTTGAGTCGACGAATCGTCAATGGGAAGTACGCCGATTGGATCATCATTCTTCAAGATTTCGATCTCGAATTTGTCACACCCAAGAGTGGGAAAGGTTTTGCCCTTTCTAAATTCATTTCTGAATTTCCTACCAGTGCACCAGATCTGTCAGTTAATGATGATCTTCTAGATGAACACTTTTTCTCCATTACCTCGGATGATCCTTGGTATGGATACACTCTCACTTATCTGCAAACTAAGAAATTTCCCCCCCATCTTAGTTGCGATGATCGATAACATATTTTACATCAAGCCCCTCGCTACCTCCTCATCATTGATGATGGATGTTGTCGTGGTGTTTACATTTTCCTTTGTCGTTGTCTCACACATACTAAAGCCGAGAAAGTGCTCAATGCCTATCACAGTGGTGTTTGTAAGAGTCATCTCATCAGAATTTCCACTGCCTAGAAGATCATGTGCATTGATTACTTTTGGCCTTCTCTCTTGAGCGACTATATTGAGGTAGTCAAACATTGTCCCAATTTTTAGTTATATGCCCCTAAGGCGTGATTTCCACATGCTCCCCTCCATCATGTCATCGCAGTCGGTCCTTTCTGTAAATGGGCCATTGACTTCATGGAGTGTCAAACTCCATTTGCTAATAACCACAAGTATATTATCATGGTCATCGAGTATTTCACCAAATGGGTTGCAGTTATTCCAACGTTGAATAACATTGTGGCTATTGCAATATTATTATTTTTCAACCATGTTATCGCTCGATTTGAGGTTTCAAAAAAAATTGTTTTTTACTACAGCTGACATTTCGAAGATGATATATGGTGTGAGATATCCTCTTTTTTGGGCTTTGAGAACCAATATTCATCATCTTATTATCCCCAAGGGAATGGCCAAGTTGAAGTGTCCAATAAAATCCCTAAAACTATGCTTCAGCAAACAATGAATAAGAACAAGACCAACTAACACCTTATGTTCTTCCCTACTTTGTGGGCCTATAGAACCTCTGTTAAAACTGCCACTAGGTTTTCTCATTTCCACATTGCCTTTGGCAAGGAGGAAGATTTACCGATAGAGTATGAAATACCCTCCCTTCACCTTGCCATCGAACTCCTCCCAGACACCCAACCATTAGAACAACGACTTATCATGCTTGAGCGCACCAATGAAGGCTGTTGTATTTCATTGCAAACCATTGAAGCAGCCAAAAAGTGCCCCAAAGCTTAATATAACTGGTAGTTACACCCTCGTACCTTTCACTAAGGTGATCTTGTTCTTGTGTATGACCAAGCTCATGATGTCCTGGGGCATGGGAAGTTTGAATCATTATGGCTAGGACCTTACATCATCCATAAGTGTTTGGGCAAGAGGGTATAAATTTTAGAGGATTTTGAAGGAAAACTCATTCCTAATCCTCATAATGCACTCTACCTAACTAAATTTTACCCATAACATTTCCATTGAGATGTGTGTATATTTTTTTTTTCTGCATTTAGGTAGCTTGCATCCCCCCATCATCTCATTTTATGTCTTCTTTAATATTTCATATGGATCCATCATCCACACCTCGTATCATTTATGTCAATGGTGTGAGTCGCTTCTCCAGGAATCTTGCCTCAACATCTTGGGCCATTTTCACCCCGTTTCATTCATTACTTCATTTCAACAGTGTATGCATTAGATCTACCACCAATAACTAGGCCGAATATGATGTTGTGATAGGTTTGTTAGTCGATGTCATTGATCATTGCATCCTTCATATTCATGCTTGTCTAGATTCCCTGTTGCTTTTCATGCAATTGAATGGTGTTTATCATGTGCATAATCATGTCCTATTTTGAAAATACCTACAAGTGAAGCTTTTGGTACGTGAATTTGAATTCGTTACATTCATTCATGTTCCTAGAACCCAAAATCACTATGTAGATTCGATTACAAATAACATTCTAGATTAGAATTTATCACATATATGAAGGAAACCATAAACATAAACAAATGGCAGACCACAATCTTCACAAAGATGAATAACCATATTATGTATCATCATATCAAAACACATAAGTGTTTGGAAGCCACTACTCCAAATATATCTGACATGCCCATAACATGTTACATAGCCAAAAAATGGGAAAAATATGGCCTTATCCATATTAACTATCATATGGAGGTTGTTGAACCAATGGATCCACAACAGCAGCTCGTATATCTCAAGCTGCTTGACTGACCATCGCTATGTGTCACATGATACCTTGCCACTTTGAGGGAAGACCAACGCACTCATACGTATATTTATCTTCTAGATGATGCCATTTGCACTCAGTCATTAGGGTAATTTTGAGGTATAAAATGGGCATCCTAAGGAAACTATAAAATAATATTGGAAATAATAAAATAAATTAGATTACATCATCAAATTTTAGAGGGAAAAGAGAAAAAAACTACTATTTCAACTAGTATTTTCAACTTATCCTTATGGGTTTACTCAAATTTCAAGCAGAAACACTCGTTGGATGCATAATTTTATTACTCATCCAAGGAGTACCCATGTTGCATACTTTCGATGGACCCTTCTACATAAAAAATGAGAAATACATGAAAAATGTTATTGCAATCACGTTTTTTCATGTATGTCTCATTGTTCACGTAGCAGGTTCCATTGAAAGTATGTAAAATGGGTACCCCTTAGATGAGGAATTAAATTTTGCATCCAACGAGTGCTCCCGCTCTAAATTTGAGTAAAAACTTAGCGAGATATGTTGAAAATTTAGTTTTATTAATTTATTTATTTTTAATATTTTTACTATTTTACCCCAAAAATGGTGAATCATCCCCCATGGTTGACATCATCATCTTCAATCCTATTTGTCCTTATAATTTTTGTTTTGGTTGTACATTTTTCTTAGGAGGCCCATTTTAGACCTCTAAAGTTCTCTAATGCACCCTCGTCAATAGCACGTCAAATCTATGACGAAGATCCTAAAGGAGAGCATCATAGTTTGGTCTCTATCGTCATGGAGATCCACCCTGATCTGCAACCCAAGGTGTTGTGGCTTGACCTATATATTTTGTCGATTTCACCAATGTTATATCTGCATCACACAATTTCATAAATCAGTACCACATAGGCATAGTTTCTAAAATTTAAATACAACCAACACAATAGTAAATTTCACTTACCATCTGGACCCCATGCTCGTCCTCGTGGTAGGGGCAAGTCAAGATCACCCAGATATTTCATGCCACTGTAAAGATAGATATATATGTATTTCATATTCTCCCAATGTGCAAAAAACATAGGTTTTAAAACATGTCCGACTCCCCCTCTTCCACCTCATCGCAGTTGATGCCCTCAGTGACACATCTTGGGCCCTAGTGAGTCCCCATCATGGATCTGTACATGTGGATGGATGCTAGGTACATTTTCAAAGAATAATGAGCATATAACTGCCCCAAATGCCTAGTTATCATTGGTTCATCACCTGCATAAGGTTAATTGTCGATTCAATGATGACAACATCATTTATGCCCACCCATAGTAGGTCCCTATCAACACACTCTCCACTAGTATCATCTTCCCTCTAGTGATGTGATGAAAGACATGGATACCCAATATTTGTACCATTGATGTGATTTTAGCTCATTTCACCAACCTCTCTAGGTCATTAATCTGAATGGTTGTTCCCTTTCCATGAACACCTGAAATACAATGACGATCAACAAACTCACCAATATGCATCCGACAAGGCAACACTAGATGTATCTCCCCTAACACGCCCAAGGGGGGTAGTCCTATTAGAAAATATATGCCTTGGATCGTCAGCTTGATCCTATGGAATTTTACCACGAATGCCTCTTGGTCTAGGTCCTAGCTTCTCACTATCCTTGATAGCAAGGGTTCACTAGCTATCATAAATGGATTCTACAAAAACTTAAGAATCCCATAATGAGTTAAAACCACTTTGACTACCAGATTCCCCTGAATATTTGCATGAAGAGGCTCTAAGTCTCCTATTCACCATGCCACCTTCAGCTCTTCCATACTTGCAATATACCATTATTTTTTTTTTCTTAAAGTTAAAGGCATACATATAAAGTCCCTCGATTCAACTTGGCATGGGTCCCCTATACTGCCCTTCCTCCTTGCCTAAAACAAATTTTTACCCCTCAAAACATGGTTGAATGCATTTTTTTGCCTCATTTCAATGTTCCAAAATGAAGAAAAAAAAGACCCCAAAAATTTTGTTGTGTCCGTAAGGAATGGCAGGGGTCTCCCACAGCTAACTAAGGCCCTAATCATAAAATTTAAACCAAAGAAAATGATGAGTAAGATTAGGAGACCTACCTCCAACTCAATGATCCTGATTCCAACGGTTGCTTTATCTGCTATGATCTCCAGAATATATAGGACCTTCTACTTCTCTCCAAATTCTCCACAGCTCACTTAGCAAATGAATTAGATTTGGAGTGAAGTCATCCTTTTATAGGAAAAACCCAAGTTCTTTCATCGTCCATTCCGACCAAACCATAGCTTAGTTATAAGAACCTTCAACACCATTGGAAATATGTTACCGAGTTATATCATGGGTATTTCTTTGTTTTTTGTAATTTCACACTTCACCTAGAAGCCATTTTTTCCACGAAGTTACACTTTGCTACCAATTCAAACCGAATTCCTTCATATGAACCTCTTGTACTTCGATACCACTTTTCCTTAAGACTTGTCATCTCGTGTGTCGATTTTTGTCATAGGTAACCCTTATTTACTCATGTCTATTATGGTACCCATAATCATATCTTATGTGGGAGAATTAGTGAGTCACCCTTGCTAGAGCATTCAAGATGAGTCACCCATGCATTTATGGTGTTTGTTCTGAGTCCCATTATGTCTTGTTACAATATTTCATCCATATTTTTATCACTTTCATCCGGTGTTTCTATTATTGACCTCCAGCTATAATTTCTACCATCGAAAGGATTTCGTTTGAGTACTTGACCATCCCCTTTTGAATCGAGTCAGTCACTGCTAGGTAAATCGTGCATTTTATGCTTTGACAATGGAATTTGTCAGTCCGCCTCTCAGTTTATCTCCCTCCATTATTATCCCTGGTGACATTCCATCAGTCACTTTACTATGATCCCTTGTTTCTTAGTTTAGGATTCCTTATTGCCTCAACTTTGGCAATCCCTCTTTTCCTGACTTGAACATATTCATTCCAAAAGAATGGTCTAGAGGGAAGTATACCTTGGTCCTATATTTCGTCATTGTTCGATACCTTGGATCAAGAAAAATGGAATCATTATTTCCCTTTGAATTGGTTGTTTCTCACGTGATCGACTCCAACTCATTATCGCACGATTGAGAATCGTACAGTTGACGATCCGGTGATCCAAGATATTGTACTAATGATTCCTAGGTTTTTGTGGCCGGTTGGCCCTTTAGGTAGACCCCCACATACTCAAATGACCTCGGATTATGATCCAGACTTAAATGATGTTTCATAGATTTGACAGGTTCAGTTCCATCCGCTTGCAACACCCACAACATGCATATCTCATTCATATGAACCATTTATATCTTCAGAGCCCTTTCCTATTCAACATGGATCCTTTGGTTTTGGTCCCCCCTCCCCATGTCAACTTGAGGGGCATTATGTCTCATGTACTCAGATCTTGTTGTATTCAATGCTGGCCCATTTTTTTTCCAAGCACATTATGTATATGGGATTCACTATATTATGACCTGGCCCATTGATGTTAGTGGATCATGTATTATGTACTTTTCAGCTCAGTCCCACATTGTTGGGCTCGCCATTACTCTTTGTACTTAGTTATCTCAGCAGGTGTGGGTATACCACCCTCGCCTCATTTGAGATCATATACTCACACATAAAAGGAGACTTATATTGGTTTAGTAGGTCTCGCCCCTTCCATTTTTTCCTTCCTCGCATTGCTTCGATCATCTCTCTCTCTCTCTCTCTCTCTCTCTCTCTTTGAGTCACCTTTGGTGTCTTGTTGATCAAGAGTTCATAAATTTTGCTCAAAATTCAAAGTTACATGATTGGGTTGAAATCAGGATGGTTGTATAGATATCATCTTCTTGATTTCGTCACCGCAAATGGTTCGAAAAAAAAATGTCGTATGAGGGAGATTTCACGTTCTGATTGAAATGCCAAATAGGTAAAATTGCGATATTTTGACCAGGTTTGACTGGGATGCAGAGTCAGAAAAAGAAATGAACTAATCACTATTTGACAAGTGTCACAATGTTATTGGTTGAATGGGTTTTGAAGGGTCAATAATAGGGCGACACGTGGCTGGTCATGAGGCCACCATTAGGGGAATTTTGAGGTCTAGAATGGGACTCCTAAAGAAATTATAAAATAATAGTGGAAATAATAAAATAATATTATATTACATTATCAAATTTTAGAGGGAAAAAGGTAATAATAATAAAATAATAAAACTATTTTTTCAACTCGTATTTTCAATTTCTCTCCCAAAGTTTTAACTCAAATTTCTTGTGGAAACACTTGTTGGATGTAGAATTTTATTTCTCATCCAAGGAATACTCATGCTCCATACTTTTGATGGACCTTTCTACACAAAATATGAGAAATACATGAAAAACGTGATTTCAATCACATTTTTTTCATGTATTTCTCATTTTTCGTGTAGGAGGGTTCATCAAAAGTATGCAACATGGATACTCCTTGGATGAGAAATTAAATTTTGCATCCAACGAGTACTCTCACTCAAAATTTGAGTAATGAATTATGGAGATAAGTTGAAAATATGAGTTGAAAAAGTAGTTTTATTGTTTTTTTATTTTATTTATTATTTTAACTTTTTTACTCCAAAAATGGTGAATCATCCCCCATGGTTGACATCATCATATTTAATCCCATTGGTTCTTATAAAGTTTATTTTGGTTGTATATTTTTCTTAGGAGGCCCATTTTAGGCCTCATAATTCCCCTAATTCACGTGTCCCCGAGACTACATTGTAAATTTTTTTTGGAGGGTCTGGAGGAATTGACCGCGAGACCTCCTTCGTAGCACACACACACCTTACCACCTGCACTACACGTTATGACTTAACATGTATGGTATTCGGCTTATACTTATAGTTGGTTTAATTTTCAATTGGGGGTTGGGAACCTCCAACGGTCCCAACCCGCCAGTGGTTACCCAAAGCGTTCACATGGAAAACAACATTTGTAACTAGATCTCCATGGATAAGCGTTAAACCCACCAAATAATGGTTCCATTGTATATCACATGGCACAGTTAACCATTTTTCAACTCTCTATGCAGTCTACAAAACCCACATCACAACCAGAGTTTCAAACCATTAACCCATGGTTTAGAACACAAGTTCTTCCGACCATTACGGTTAGGCCATGATTTTGGGGTGCACATGTGGCTACCCCAACCACTCACACTTAATGTTGCAGTTAATTCCGATGAAAGTTTGGCCAGCACACCATTTTGGACAGGATTTGCTAATTTAGCTCCAGTTAAGTGGAGTTCTCCACTTTTACTAGAGATTTTCTAGGTGAAACTAGGCAAAAGAGTAGGAGACTCAATTTTCGCCCATTCAAAGTGAATGAAGAGTTATTTTTGACTAATTGGAGAATTCTGGAGCCATTGGTACAGATAAAACAACCATTAGAGCATTGTAACTACATGTATTTTCAAAATTTTGAGCATAATGAAAGATTGACATGCCATTGGGAGTTGGACCAGCAGATGTAGCCCAGGAGGCGTGAACTGCTTCATCATGCCTGTTGTGTAAATTTCATGTCGTGACTTATTTATCTATTTTTCACTAATGTTCATTATTATTCAATATTTTTTTTATGTTTCTAATTCACCTAAAATCATCTACAACTCATGGACAAACACCTCAATCCTTAATCAAACTAATGAACTTATTATGCACATATTTATAAACTGAAAATACACTTAGAAAAGAAAAACTAATAGAGAAATTTCAGATCATAATGGTATCATAGCTAGAGTTTATTCTCTGGTGTTTTTTAGTGCAAAGAATTGTTTAACTATTTGCAAGTTTCAGATGATTACTAGGCTCAAGCTCAAAAGAGGAGAAGGAAAATTGGTGGAAGCAAAAGGGTCTGAAGAAGAGCCAAAGCAAAGGAGAGCAATATTGCCACAATATCCATCACCTAGTTCACCTCCTAAGGAAGCAGAAGCTCCATTAAGCATGCCTCATGATGAATTAGAAATCCATGAAGAAGTTGATCCCAAGGAGGAATAAAAAGTGTTAAGGAAAGCATTTATTGACATGATTGAGATGGTTAGAATCCTTTATCATGAAAGGAATGAGAGACTAGAAGGAGAAGGATCTGAAATTCACAAGGAAGGACAAGGATCTTCAGGAGTTCACCATGATGAAGATAAGTCAAAGAAGGGAAATGGAGGAAATGGAGGAAATGGAGAGCCATCATCCTCACCGATATCATTGTCGTCCTCTACTTCTACTACAATACATCAACCACACAATTCAAAGAACACCGGTAAAAGTCATTTTTTAGAACTTGATGTTAAGTTTGAATTGCCAATGTTTAATGGTGAAGTAAATGTGGAAAAGCTTGATAATTGGATTAGACAATTGGAGGTCTACTTGAGAATGTAGAACCTTCAAGATGATGATACCAAAAATTCAATTATCTTCATTGGGAATGGAAGGTGCAACACTTGTTTGGTGGGAATCCAAGACAAAGGAGGAAATAAAGAAACATGGTAAGATTATTCTATCATGGTCAGATTTCATTACTACTATTAAAAAATAGTTTCATCCACTAGCTCATATGTAGAAAGCCATCATGAATTGGCAGAACTTTAGGCTATTAAAGGGACAAAATGTGCAAGAATACACCCAATAATTTAGGAGAAGAGCTCTCTTATTAGGGACAGATTTGCAAAGCTAAGATACTTTTCTCAAGTACATAGGAGGCTTACATAGCTACCTTAAACATACTATTCTCATGTTTAACCCTACCAGTCTAGATGGAGTATGTGTTCAGGCCACACATCTAGAAGCTAGAGGGAAGAAATTTTTTGAAGAGGGTAGAAAGAAACCTTTTAAGGGAAAATCTAAGGATAATACCTCAAAAGGTAAAAAAAGAAGAAGAATGCATCTGTTAAGAAAGAGGAAAAAAAATTTAAGACAGATATGTTTAGAAAACGTTTTTTGTAAACATTGTTCAAAATAAGTCCATGATGAAACTCATCGTTAGAAATTACATCCTGAACTAAGGCCAAAGAAACCCAATAACAAAGGGAAAAAAAAAATTGTTGCTATAACTCAACATAATTTAGGATCTGATTTAGGTGATGAATCTAAGATTACAACCATTGGATTGAAGAATATGAAGGGAAAATAAATTGAAACTAAACCCAGTACTAGTGCATCGAATTGTCACATACATACTCCAAATGAAGAAGAAAGAATATAACTGTTTCATGTGAGGGTCATATCCAAGCATACCAAGACTGACACATTGTTTGACAGTGGGTCACAAGAAAACTTAATATCTGAAGACTTGGTCAAGAAAATTAACCTTGATACCATACCACATCCAAAACCATATCCATTAGGTTGGATTTGTAAGGATGCAAATCTACAACTTTTAAAGAAATGTATATTGTGGTTTGCAATCACTGCAAATTTTGTTGAGACAGTTGAATTAAATGTTTTTCCGCTTCACATCACTAATATTGTATTAGGGAGTCCTTAATTGTATGACAGGAAAGAAATATTCCATCGCCATGAGAATAAGTATCATTTATTCAAATATGGCAAGGAGTTCATTGTTAGAGCACATCGCAAGAAGACAAACATTGCTATGGTAAATGATGGACAGGTAAAGAGGCTGGTAAATTCAAGTAAGAATTATGTTCTTTTTATGATTAAGCCTAAAGCTGATATGAATCATAAATCATTTGAGGGATGTGATCCTAAGTTGAAATCAAATTGATATGATGTAGTTAGTACGCATCATGAGATGTTTTAGGAGCCAACAAGATTGCCTCCAAAAGAGAGATTCAAGATGAGATTCAGTTGCATCAAGATTGTACTCTTCCAAAAATCAGTATGTATCGCATGTAAATAATGGAGAATGATGAAATAAAGAGGAAAATCAAAGAGATGTTGGACAAAGGAATCATAATTCCAAGCATCTCACTATGCGGTTCACCCATAGTCTTGATACCAGAAAAAGATGGGAATTGACGCATGTGTGTAGATTTTCAAGCTTTGAACAAGATTACGGTAAAGAATCATTACCCACTCCCAAGAATAGATTATTTTCTTGATCAACTGAAAGAAGCAAATATTTTCACTAAGTTAGATTTACGAAGTGGATATCATCAAGTAAGAATTGCAGCAAGTGATATATGGAAAACTACATTCAAAACCAAACAAGGACTCTTTGAGTGGCTAGTTATGCCTTTTGGTTTGTGTAGTGCACCAAAAACTTTCATGTATGTGATGGATAGTGTTTTGAATCCATTCCTTGATGAATTTTTTATTGTGTGCTTATATGACATATTTATTTTCAGCAAAAAAAGAGAATATCATGTCTTGCATGTGAATAGAGTGCTTGATATTTTGAAGAAAGAGAAATTGTTTCTTAAGATGTCAAAGTGTGAGTTTGGAAAGACTTCTTTGGTCTATTTGGGAAATATTGTAGGAGGAGGAGAATTTAGGATCGATCCTTCTAAAGTGGAATCCATTGTGAATTGGCCCACACCCAAAACAATTATCGAGGTAAGAAGATTCTTAGGTGCAACTCAATATTGGAGAAAGTTTATCGCTAACTTTTCTTCCATCACAGCTCTTGTGCATGTAGTGGAAAATGTGAAAAAAGGCTTCCAATGGGGAGGAAAAAAACAACAAGCCTTCAAAGTTTTAAAAGATAAGATCATTTCAGCTCTGAGATAGCCATTCAAGATTCAAACCGATGCTAGTGCTTATGCCATGGGTGCAGTACTTTTGCAGCATGGTAAGCCGAGCGTGTTTCATTCTGAAAATTTTAATGGTGTTGTAACTAATTATCATACATATTACACAAAGCTATATGAATTGGTACAAAGTGTCAAGAATTGGAAACACTACTTGATGGGTAAAGAGACTATTGTGCATACCGATCACCAACCATTACAATACTTGCAGTCGCAAACAAAATTTCACCAATCAAGATGTTTCAGGTGGATGGGATTTCTTCAACAGTTTAACTTGGTTATAAGGTACAACAAAGGTATTTTCAATAAATTTGCTAATATGATTTCAATACCAATCATTAGTGCATCTACTTTACTCAAAAATGATTCTATTTTACATGACAGTTACATAGAACAATACGCAAATGACATTAATTTTAAAGATGTGTATGCTAGTTTGAGTGAAGGGAATAAAGTTGAAGAAAAATATTATCACATGCATAAAAATTTGTTGTTTCATTTGGGCAAGATGTGTATTCCGCAAGGAGAGAGGCTAAGTTTCATGAGAGAAGCTCATTCATCTCTTATTTCTCGACACTTTGGGGTAAGAAAAACGGTGGCGCATCTACATAGGTATTGTTATTGGCCTCACATGATAGTTAGTGTGTCACATTTTATAAGAGTTGATTTTATGTGTGCAACAAGTAAGCCTAGTAATATGAAGCTTGGGTTGTACACGCCACTACCGGTACCATCAAGGCCATGGGAGAGTGTCTCCATGGACTTTGTTGGAGGTCTACCTATGTTGAGAAAGCAACATGATTATCTTTATGTAGTTGTGGATAGATTCAATAAAATGTGTATACTTATGCCATGTAAGAAAATCATTACTGCTGAAAAAACTGTTGAAATATATTTTCAACATGTTTGGGTTCATTTTGAATTGCCAACTTCTATTGTTAGTGACAGGGATTCCAGTTTCATTGGGAATTTTTGGTCAAATCTATGGATAATTATGGACACAAAGTTGAAAAAGAGTACCGCTTTTCATCCACAAACAGATGGACAAACCGAGGTGGTGAACATAACAATTGTGCATCTATTGAGAGGATATTTCAACAAACATCATAAGTTGTGGGATGAACAACTGCATTACATTTAGCACGCTTACAACCATTTGAAGTATGCTTTGGGTATTTTCCAAAATCGGCATTAGAATTCATATTTGGGAAGGATGTTGAAATTTATGGCCATAGTGACATTGATAAGGCTCGAAGGTTCATTGAAAAAATTCATATTATACCTTAACAAGTTCAAGAACATCTTCATAAAATCCAAAGAAAATAAAAAGAGAGGCATTACAAACATTGGGTTGATCACAAGTTTCAAGGGGGAGATGAGGCATGGTTTCACATTAGCAAAGAAAGGATGCAATGGGAAGGTAAAAATCTCAAACCCATTTGCTATGATCCTTTCAAGATCAAAAAACAAGTTGGTAACAATGCATTCCAACTTGACTTGCCTTCTTACATGTAAATGTATTCAATTGATAATGTTGAAAACTTACGTTTGTATGAGCCACCTTTGATTGATGATGAAGGAAGTGATGTCCAGCTGCCTTCTATTGAAGATTTCGTGCCAAAATTTGTAGATGAGCTCAAAGAAGACACAATTCTTGACAGGAGGACAAGAGCATCCAAGAGGGGAAGTGTTGACTACCTTCGAGTTGGGCTCAAAGGCACTAAACCAAGCAAGGAAAAATGGATGGAGGCTGGAAAGTAGAGGGAGCTATACCCTCATCTACTGAATAGGTAATCAAGTCTTTTGGGGTGGAAAAACTTCCCAATGGGGAGGAGTGATCATGAGTTCATAAATTTTTCTCAAAATTCAAATTTACAGGATTGGGTTGAAATCAAGATGGTTGCATAGATCTCGTCTTCCTGATTTTGGCATATGAGGGAGATATCATGTTCTGGTCAAAATGCCAAACAGGTAAAATTGCGACAGTTTGACCAGGTTTGACTGGGATGCACAGTCAACCAAAAAAAAAGGAATATTCTCAGAATATTCCTTTCCTTATAACTAATAAATTTTTTATAACTGTCACAATGCTATTGGTTGAATGGGTTTTGAAGGGCCAATAGTAGGGCGCCACGTGGCTGGTCCTGAGGCTGCCACGTGTCGCCGAGAATACATAGTAAAATTTTGTTGGAGCATCTGCGGGAATCGACTGCGGAACCTCATGCCTAGCACACGCACGCCTTACCACCTGCACTACACATTATTACTTAATATGTATGGTAGTCGGGTTATGATTATGGTTGGTTGAATTTGCAATCGGGGGTTGGTAACTGCCGATGGTCTCAACCCGCCAGAGATTCCCCGAAGCGTTCACATGGAAAACAACATTTGTAACAACATCTTCGCAGATAAGCATTAAACCCGCCAACTAACTGTTCCATTGTATATCTCATGGAATAGTTAACCATTTTCAACTCTCTCCGCAGTCTATAAAACCCACATCACAACCGAAGTTTCAAACCATTAACCCACAATTTAGAACATGAGTTTCGTCGACTGTAATGGTTAGGCCATGGGTTTGGGGTGCGCATGTGGCCACCCCAACCACTCACACTTAATGTTGTAGTTAATTTTGGCAGAATTTTGTCCAGCATGCCATTTTGGGAGGGATTTTCTAATTTAGCTCCAGTCAAGTGGAGTTCTCCACTTTTAGTAGAGCTTTTCTAGGTGAAACGGGGCCAAAGAGTAGGAGACTCAATTTTCGCCCATTCAGAGTGAATGAAGAGTCATTTTGGACTTATTGGAGCATTCTAGAGCCATTGGTATAGAAAAAACAGCCATTAGAACATTGTAACTACATGTATTTTCAAAATTTTGACCATAATGAAAGATAGGCATGTCATTGGGAGCTAGACCAGCAGATGTAGCCCAGGAGGCATGAACTGCTTCATCATTCCTGCTGTATAAATTTTATGTGGTGACTTATTTCTCTGTTTTACACTATTGTTTCATTTTATTTAAGCTTGTAATTTTAAGCTTCTAATTCACCTAAAATCATCTAATTCATGGACAAACACCTCAATCCTTAAGCAAATTAATGAACTGATTATGCACATGTTTATAAACTGAAAAGATACTTAGCACAGAAAAACTAATATAGTCATTTCAGATCACTTGTGGAAGTGTAACTTACAATTTATTTCGGTCATACGATTTTCTCCTAATGCTTATACGTTGGGGGGTCAATCTGTTATCACCAAAAAATGATCACCTAATGATTTCTAACTAGGTGGATCGAAATAGACCATATGAGTTTATTTTTACCATAGTAAAATCACTTTCATTATAAGAAATAATATAATTAACCACTTTTATCAAGTTATTTGCGATTAAAACCCATAATAATAATTAAATAAGCCATTATTCATTTAATTTTCTCTAGGAATAATTATTAAATCGTTGTTTGAAAAATATTTCTTGCCATGTTACACTAAATGACCTAGGAATAATTAAATAAATTATAATTTATCTATTATTCCTTATCTCCACACTTGGAATAATTGTTAAATAACTATTTAATAATTATTTCATTTCACACCTTTCTTATTATTCGCAAAATAATTAATAAATCGTTTTATTTTTTAATTATTTCTAAATAAATATATTTAACTATTTTAAATATCGTTTCCCTCTCCTAAAATATAATAAAGTATTCCAAGTGGTCAGATCTAGATTTTGGTAATTAATATTTTATTATTATCCATTTTTGAGATCAACCCAATACTTTGCTATAAATAAGATGGTTTCTCATTCATTTTTCACCATAATCATTATCATCGTCATCATTATCATCACATACCATTCAAGCTCCCATTTTCTAGTTCTATAATATTTGGGTTTTCACACATTTGAGAGAGGAAGATCTGAATATTGAAGCAGCGAGGACATCAAAGAACCCATCCCATTGAGGGGGGCTTACGACCCTTTGTAAATATCATCAGTTACGTGTCAATAATAAAATATTTTTCTTTCCAAGCCTTTCCAAGATTGGGTTATTACATCATAGTTATTTATGTTGTTGGTTCTTTTAGATTTGCATACATCTATCTTTTTGCAGTTTTTTCTCACAAATTTATTGAAGATCTTAAGTATATGTAGCCACAATTATTGTTTGGGTCACTATCCACTAGTGACTTAAGTGAAATATTTTTGGTACACATTCCAAGAAATTTCATACTAACATTTAAACCAATAAGTGACGATGAAAGTTCACCCATAACAATAAAGGGTGGAGCTCTGAAGTTAGTCTCCTTCATCTAATGAAATCCATCAATTCCCTCATGATCACACCAAAACCAGAGTTCTACCCAATGCTATGATTGATTTCTCAGTTGATCCATACAACAAACACCCCAATGAAAACGTCTCTTAGGCTATAAGCGACTTAATGATGAAGGTCACTCCCTTCCATTCACCTACTTTAGGTGAACCAAAATCCATCTTTTCTCATATTTTCTCTCATCATATTATCCACAAAGATTTTATTTTTCATGAAGAAGCTACCTTCTCTACCAAACATCCCCTCTTATTGCAAGAATCCTCTTCTCCTTCTCTTTCTTTCCTTGTCTTTCACAATTAGCTTCCTTAGGTTGTTTCCCTTAATCAGATTACTTGTCAAGTCTATATAGCTTGTTTATATCACAAAATTTTGTTTAAGACTTCTAGTGGTACATTGTCCATACCTCTTGAGCAGTCCTAGTATTGCCAACTCCTCTCATAAGTACTGATAGTTGTTGTTATGCACTCCCATTAAATATTTTTTGGGAAAGGGTGATATTCTTAATCCTTACAAAATTTGACTCACCCAATAATCCATTGGTGACTATTCACCTCTAATTCCTCTTTGTTGGCTTCCCTCTCCTCATGGCTTCACATTGCATTACAGCTATTCCGAGATTTTTTTCCATTTTCATTTACACGTCTATGTAGCGATCAATATCGTAATTAATTACAATTACAAAATCAATAAGATTAAGTGTTGGGATGCTACAAAGAACAACAATTTAGTTATTAGCTCCAAAGTAATTTTCTAAAATTGAAAATAAAATAAATGAATTATTATACATTTTTCTTCTACTTATAAGTATAAGATGAGAAGTGAAAATTTGATTCATAATGTTATTCTCATGTCACTCGGAAGGAAGTCGATTGAAATCAATCTCAAAGATTTTTCAAAATGTAATTTTGAATACGCATAATTTTAGTAAATAAAAAAAAGTCAAAAAACTTTTATGGAGAGTAAAAAAGTGAAATTGCATGAATCCCTGAGTACTAATTTTAAGAGGGATAGTGAAAAGTGAAAGCTTTTAACAGTACATTTCTAGTTTTTGAAAAAAATATGATAGTGAAGCAAAATTTGGATAAATTTCGGACAAGAATCAAGAAAACCTAAATAAAATAATTATACATTAATTATAATTAAAAACTTTTTTTTCCAAGAAGAAATAGAAAGTTAAATAGTTATGAGGATTCAACATTGCTATTTTTCTCGTCATTCGTATCATTTTATTTGAATTATAATTTATTTTATTAGAATATTTTAAATTATATTTTATTATTTTTATAATAATATTTTCTATATTATTATTTTGAATTATTAATAAATATATAGCTATATTAATTTTGTATTTTTAAAATTGGTTTATTAGAATAGAGATAGTGTCATAAAATATTAATTAAAAAGTAAAACAAAAATTTTTAAATTGTTAAATTTTTTTTTTTATTGTTAAAGTTATTAATAATTAAGAAAGTAATATATATATATATATATATATATATATATATATATATATATATATATATATATATATAATATTTTTAATAATGTTTATGTTAATTTATCAAGTTTTATTAGCACAATAGTACAATTTGTTGAGGATGAGTCTCTTTAGCAAAGCTAGGATCAAATTTCATGAGGTGGTTATGTCTTTATAATTATAAGAAAATACATACTAAAAAAATTCAGTGAACTTAAGAAAAATGTAGCCCAAGCTGAATGCCATTCCTCAAAGAGCGTTTTTGAAGAATAAGATGCCCATAATTTAAAAAATAACAAATAATTAAAAAAACAAAAAATAATGCTTATGACAACCTAACTTATTAAATTTTCAAATAAATTTTAGAATTTTCATAACATGGTCAACTTAAATAACTAACACACCATGAAATATCACACATGACTTCAACTAACTAACCATTCATCATGTCAAAAGAACTCAACTCAAATGGTGCGGTTAGGTTCATGATTTGTGGATTTAATTTTACCATTAAAAGGAAACCAAACCATTCATAATTTTCTAAGGGGCCGACCAAACTTTCTCAATCCCTCCGAAATACGAGGGCAGTGGGTTGCAAACCGTAGATGTTATAAAAAGTCAATCACCAATCCTTCATCAAATATTTTGGTTTCTTCTCCTTTGCATCCTCACGTGATCATACTATATAAATTAAAGGCCCCTTCATCTCAACCCCCCACCCAAATCAAATGCACCCCTTTGCCCACCTCTCCACCCAAAAAACGAAGTTGACAACCACAAAATCCGAAATAGAGTGAGAAATGAAGCAGGAGGTGCACACGAGGCCCCTGAGAGTTCAAGTGTCCATGCCTACAAATAAATGTTAAACGAGCTTACTAGAGCTTTAGAATTCAAAACTCAAGGATCCACCATCTATTTTTTCTTACCTGCGCCAGAAGTAGCCAACGACATCACAGAACTCACTAGAGAACTGGGCTACGACAATGGCGGGAAAACCATCTAATGGTTACTGCCAAATGCCTGAACCAAAGAGTCACTAGACTATCAGAATGCACGCAGACAGTTGGATTGGTTATTGTCAATTCAAATATAATTTTTGCAAGAGTTGACCAGAAAGCTGGGCTTCAGGAGTGGTGGGCAGACCGTTGATTGGGTATTGCCAATGGAATTCAACGATTTTTTAAATATCAACCATTTTCTAGGCTTCCAAGAGAGCGCAGACACTATGCAATGGTCGTTGCATCAGGAAATTCCGCTATTGCAACAAGAATTGCAAAACAGTCTATCGCACCTACTGGTACTGCAGGATACTCAACAAAATATTCATCAGCTGCAACCCCTCCACATTCTATTGCACAGTTTCGATAGAACCCAGAAGGGGTCAGACCAAGTACATTTATGCCCACAACAACACCTACAGAAGGAGTAGGAGGAAGCACAACATCATATTCGGCTTCTTCAAATCCTCATATTCGCATATCCACTAGAGGAGTAGGAGGAAGTACAACATGGTATTCTTCAAATCCTCATACTCTCACATCCAGGACTGGCATGCCCAAACCCTTTCTTAAGGGCACAGAGCCTGTGACAGCTCGTTCAAATCTACCAATTCCAAATACCCACTTTAATGACCAATCGTTTCCTTCAAATCTTCATACCCCCACACCCAATACTATCATGACCACACCCACACCCACACATGTTTGAAACACTAACATAGGGCCTGTGACAGTGCATCATTCAGATCTATCAATTCCTGAGTCTTCCTTTAATGGGTTTCCTAGTGGTCAACCCCAAGTGAATGGATATGGCCATTTTCAGAGGCACTACTGTTGAAATGCTAATTTCAACTGCCCGGCACTACATCTGCTTGCTATTTTGTGTTTGAAGAACTCTAACAAAATGTCGCTTGTTATTTTTGTTTCTGTGGTTTTAAATAGGACACGACAGTTTCTATTTTTAATGAAAAGTCATTCAAACTTTTAATAGACCTTACAGTCTTTTGAAAACAAAGCTTTTAATTTACGCGGCAAAGTTTGTTTAAGTTGGGCCACGGCAGTAGCGGTCCCACCTCCAACACAGGAGGGATGTGGACCAATTGCGCGTTATCATGCAAGTCCGGAGCCGATGTCAGCAACTTAAATTTTGGGCCCGAAGCTTTTTATAAGTCACAATGCATATTTTTTCGGGTTCTTTTTTGGCCCGACCGCGAACCCCATTTTCAGACCTGAAGATATTATAAACAGCGGTTGAGAGAGTTTTCACATAACATTTCCGCCCTACGTTAGCAACCCCAAATGTGATGCAAACTTTCTATGAAGTTTGGTTTAATTGGCATTTCGAGATCCAGGCAAATGGATGAGTTTTATAGTTTCTTAATGTTTTATGTCCTAATGTTTTGTGACTGGTGCATTGAAATTTTGTTATAAAACATTTGGGTTATATGTATAATACATATATATATTATATGCTCCGTGAGTTATAATATATATGTATGTTTTAACATATTTTATATGTGCCATTTTGTAATGTGAGCCCGGTGGGCCACACGTAGTTTAGTTTTATTTCCTTTATAATTCTATGTTGATTCAAATGTGCTGAGCCACATATAAAAAATCCCAAAGACTCTTATGTAAAAAAATAGAAGAGGGGTAATTGCATAGTAGTGCGTAAAGAGATTAAAATACACAAAAGTGTGTTAAAAAACAGAGAAGGAGAGTTTTTGAAAAAGAACAGAGTGTATTTTCTGTAACCGAGACAGAGAGTTAATTTTCAGCACTGCGTCTTGTAGTAGTCCACATTTTGTAATCCCTCAATAGAGGAAGTTTTTTTTGTAACCTCTTTTATGTTTTGAAATAGAAGAAAGCATTTGTTGTGTGCAAAATCTGTCTATCAATGAGCAATTTTTGTTTTAATTCTCTTTGTTAGAAGGGGAGTATTATTCTCTCAATCTTTTGTTCTAGAATTATCAGAAATTCCAACATGGTATCAGAGCTAATCCAGGCTCTTTGAAGGTGTCAAAGAAGCTGAAGGAAGGATTTGTTGTTGCAACAGCTTCTCTAGCAGAGTGAAGGCTCAGTAAAAAAGAATCCAAGGTATTCTCAAAACAGAGTTTTGTGTTACTGTTTGAAGACAATCAATTTATTTTATAAATTCACAATCAAGTGTTTGAAGCATAGTTCAGAGTGCTAGGCATGGCAGGAGCCAACACAAGCATGAGTATTGGTAATGCTCAGCTCCCACAGTTCAATGGGAAGAAGTATGATTATTGGGAAATCATTATGAGAGCCCTATTTTCCTCTCGAGACCCATGGGAACTTGTTGAGGATGGTTTTGAAGAACCAGTAGATGAAAATGAGTTTAATGCCTTAACACAGGCAGAGAAGGACTTGTTGAAGCGAAATAAGAAGAAGGACTCTAAATCCCTCTTCTATTTGTATCAAGCAGTACATGAGAGTGTGTTTCCAAGGATAGAAGCAGCTAAAAAATCCAAAGAAGCATGGGAAACTCTCAAGACAACCTATCAAGGCATGGACAAAGTGAAGAAAACAAAACTACAATTGCTGAGGAGAGATTTTGAGACTCTCTGCATGAAGGAGTCTGATAACATAGACTCATTCTTCACACATGTGATTGGAATGGTCACACAGATAAGGTCTCATGGAGAGAAACTTGAAGAAAGAAGGATTGTGGAGAAATTTTTGAGGAGTTTACCCTCAAGGTTTGATGTTATAGTCACCACCATAGAAGATACAAAGGATCTCTCAAAATTTTTAGTTGATGAGATTCATGCATCACTGATGACACATGAACAGAGATTGGGTAGAAATGAAAACTAATATTTGGAGCATGCCTTCAGACCCAAATTTCCTTTGGAAGAGGAAGAGGTCAAGGCAGAGGAAACAAGAGAGGAAGAGGCAGAAGCCAAAATAGAGGAGGAATAAATAGCCCAACAAATGATCAATAAAGGGGCAGCAATCAAAATCAGAACCAAGGCCAAAGCAGCAGCCAACAAAGTGGACAACAACATGATCACGGAAAAAGGTATGACAAATCCAATGTACAGTGTCATTAATGTAAAAAATATGGGCATTATGCAAATGAATGTAGGAAGAAGCAGAATGATATGGGTAATAGACCCAGTGCAAATTTCACTAGATAAAATATCAGCCAAGATAAATTGTTTTTAGCATGTAATATGACTGAGGAAAAGAGTGAAGATTTATGGTTTCTAGATTAATGATTTTGCAACCATATGATAGGAAACATTGCTATGTTTTCTATGTTAGATGAAAATGTGAAGTCTGAAGTCACATTGGGAACATATAGTAAGATTTCTGTCACAGGAAAAGGCATAGTAAATGTCTTGACAAAGAAGGGAGAAAAGAAGAGAATATCTAATGTATATTATGTACCAGGTATGAAATGTAATTTGTTAAGCATTGGGCAGCTCATTCAGAAGGGCTACAATGTTTTCTTTGAATATGATGTATGCACCATCATGGATAAACCTCCAAGAAAACAATTTATTGTTGAAATAAGGATGACAAGGAATAGAATTTTCCCTCTCAGGATGAAGGTAGACTTGAAGAATGGAGAAGAAATGGCAGCAGTGACACAAGAGGCTTTCCAAAGAGAAACAAAGGATGAGAATTGGTTATGGAACTTGAGATTTGGACATCTCAACTTTGGAGGTCTTAATTTTTTACATAGGAAAGGAATGGTAAGAGGATTACCATTTATTGAGAAACCGGATAGCCTATGTGAAGGTTGTATCTTGGGTAAACAACACAGAGAAATTTTTCCATCCAGAAAAAGCATAAGGGCAAAGGCACCCTTAGAAATTGTCCACTTAGACTTATGTGGACCAATGCAAACTCCATCACTTGCAAGCAGCCACTATATGTTAACTTTTATTGATGATTTTACAAGAAAAACTTGGGTTTATTTTTTGAAAAATAAAAGTGAAGTGTTTGAAGAATTATGCAATTCTAAAGCACTTTTGGAGAACCAAGGTGGGCAGCATATCAAATTCCTTAGGAAGGATAGAGGAGGTGAGTACATCTCTAAATAATTTCTGTGTTTATGCATAGAAAATGGCATACACAAGAAATTTACATCAAGGTACACTCCGTAGCAAAATGGAGTTGTCGAAAGGAAAAATAGGACAATCATGGATATGGTAAGGAGTATGTTAAATGCAAAACATTTTCCAATTGATGATTGGTCTGAAGCTGTACATTATGCATCGTATATTTTTAATAGATTCCCAACAAAAGCAGTAATGAACAGAGTTCCGAAAGAAGCATGGAGTGGCACAACACAAGGAGTCACCCACATGAAATTTTTTGGTTGTGTGGCTGATGCACACATTCCAGATCAGCTAAGGAAGAAGTTGGACAGCAAGGGGGAGAAATGTATTTTTATTGGATACAATGAGGAATCCAGAGCTTACAGGTTGTATAACCCATCCACCAAGAAATTTATTGTGAGCAGAGATGTTCAGTTCATTGAAGAAGAAGCTTGGGATGGAAGCATTGAGAAAATAGTGAATGTTAAAAAGTGTTTGTTTCATGATGAAAATGAGCAAGAGATGGCTGAAATACATCCCTCAATAGCAGCACCAACATAAGGACAGCAAGGGACACCCTTGAGAAGAAATGAGAGTGCTTCTACAAGCACACCACATGGAGCAGATTCGAGTGCTTCTTCAGGCACTTATACACCAAATGAAAGAGGAACACAGTTCATAAATTTAAATGAAATTTATGAGCAAGAGGCAGTAAATGAAGTTATGAACTCTTTATTTGCTTTTTATTGTCATGTTGATGATCCTATTCATTTTGAAGAATCCATTAAAGTTAAGAAATGGTTAGATGCTATGGATGAATAGATTAATTCCATAAAAAGAAATAAGACATGGGATTTGGTTGAACTCCCAAAAGGTAAAGAAGTGATTGGAGTGAAATGGGTCTACAAGACCAAAAGTAATGTTGAAGGTAAGATTGAAAGACACAAGGCCGAACTTGTTGTCAAAGGATATAAGCAACAACATGGGAGAGACTATGAGGAAACTTTCGCACCGGTTGCAAGAATGGAAATCATGAGAGCAATGTTGTCTATTGCAGCACAAAACAAGTGGAAAGTTTACCAAATCGATGTGACATCAGCATTCCTAAACGGAGTGTTAATGGAAGAGGTTTATGTTGAAAAACCTCTAGGCTATGAGAAGAAATTACAAGAGCACAAAGTGTGCAGATTGAAGAAAGCTCTTTATGGGCTGAAACAAGCACCAAGAGCATGGTACAGTAGGATAGATTCTTATCTACTGGAAAATGGTTTTGAAAAATGTGAGGGAGAACCCACCTTATACATCAAGGAGAAAGATGGTAAGATGTTGATTGTTGTGTTATATGTTGATGATCTGATCTTTACAGGTAATGATGATTACCTTGTTGAAAATTTTAAAAAGGTCATGAAAGATGAATTTGAAATGACTGATATGGGTTTGCTGAAATACTTATTAGGAATAGAAGTAAAGCAAAATGAAAATAAAAATTTTATTTCTCAAGAAAAGTATGTGAATGAAGTTTTGGAAACATTTAACATGTAGGATTGCAAGGCAGCAATTACTCCCACAGTGATGGGATTAAAACTCATCAAAGAGGACAACAACAAGGATTTTGATCCCAGCTTGTACAAGAGCATAGTTGGGAGCCTCATGTATTTGACTGCAACTAGGCCGGATATTAAGCATGTTTTTAGTTTAATTTCTAGATTTATGGAGAGGCCAAAAGAAGCACATTGGAAAGCAGCAAAAAGAATTCTGAGGTATGTTAAAGGAACTAAAAAGTATGGAATTTTATATGCTACTTCAGAAAATTTAGAATTAATTGGATACACTGACATTGATTGAGCTGGAAGTGTAGAGGACCGGAAAAGTACTTATGGTTATGTTTTTCACATGGGTTTAGGAGCCATTTCATGGGCTTCTAAGGAACAACCTATTGTAGCATTATCTACAGTGGAGGCAGAGTATGTGGCAGCTACAACAGCAGCGTGTCAAGCAGTATGGATGAGGAGAATGTTGAGGAGTTTATGTCAAGAACAAGTAAAAGGCATAGTAATTTATTGTGACAATAGCTCAGCCATAGCATTGTCTAAGAATTCTGTGTTTCACAAAAGAACAAAGAAAATAGATGCTCAGTTTCACTACATCAGGGAGCTAGTGAACAATGGAGAAATTATTTTAAAACATTGCAGGACTCAAGAGAAATTTATAGATATAATGATAAAGCCATTGGGGAAAAAAAGATTTGAATATTTATGGAAATGCATGGGTATGACTGATAACCTAGCAGTTGAACTTAAGGGGGAGTGTTGAAATTTTAATTTCAACTGCCCTACACTACATCTGTTTGCTATTTTATGCTTGAAGAACTTTGACAAAATGCCGCTTGTTATTTTTGTTTCTGTGGTTTTAAACAGGACACCATAGTTTCTATTTTGAATGGAAAGTCATCCGGACTTTTAATAGACCTTACAGTCTTTTGAAAACAGAGCTTTTAATTTACGTGGCAAAGTTTTTTTAAGTTTTAAGTTGAGCCATGGCAGCATCGGTACCATCGCCAGCACAGGAGGCACATGGACCAATCGCTCTTTATCGCGCAAGTCTAGGGCCGACGTCAGCAACTAAAATTCTAGACTTGAAGCTTTTTATAAGTCGCAATGCATATGTTTTTGGGTTTTTTTTTTACCCGACCGCAAACCCCATTTCCGAACCCAAAGATATTATAAATGGCGATTGATAGAGTTTTCGCATAACATTTCTTCCCTACGTCAGCAACCCCAAATGTGATGCGAACTTTTTATGCAGTTTGGTTTTATAGTTTGTTAATGTTTTATGTCATAGTGTTTTGTGACTCGCGCATTGAAATTTTGTTATAGAACATTTCGGTTATATGTATAATACATATATATATTATATACTCCACGAGTTATATATATATGTATGTTTTAATATATTTTATATGGGCCATTTTGTAATGTGGGCCTAGTGGGCCACACGTAGTTTAGTTTTATTTCCTTTATAATTGTATGTTGATTCAAATGTGCTAAGCCACATATACAAAAGCTTGAATACTCTTATGTAAAAAAAGAGAAGAGGGGTAATTTCACTGCAGTGGGTAAAGAGATTAAAATACACAACAGTGTGTTAAAAAACAGAGCAACAGATTTTTTGAAAAAGAACAAAGTGTATTTTATGTAACTGAGACAGAGAGCTAATTTTCAGCACTGCATCTTGTAGAAGTCCACATTTTGTAATCCCTCAAAAGAGGAAGTTTTTTTTGTAACCTCTTTTATGTTTTGAAATAGAGGAAAGCATTTGGTGTGTGCAAAATTTGTCTATCAGTGAGAAATTTTTGTTTTAATTCTCCGTGTTAGAAGGGGAGTATTATTCTCTCAATCTTTTGTTTTGGAATTCTCAGAAATTCCAACAGCTACGTGTTTGATTCTGTAAGATTGATACAGCCAAATTCTTGTCATTAGTATCAAATTAGCACTCCCGATTGCCAAGGAAAATCGCAACAACCAAGTCTACAGAATATTCTACAACAGAATACAGTGGATAGAAGGCGAAAACGAAGAAGTAAAGCATAAAATAATTAGGTTGCATGTCGTACTGGCAATATTATTGTGTCTAAAGTGGGAGCGGGAGTGGGAGTACCTAGCCAAATGAAATACTCAATAAACAACAACCATCCTAATGGAAATGCAGTTTATGTTGATTATCGTGAAAGGGGAAATACTAGAATGGATCAGCGGCAGGCACCTCAACAGGTAAACCATTTCATTTCCACGGGTTCTAACTCTCCTCCTGAACTCGGAGGAACCTGCATGGCACAAACATACACTCATAATCCTAATCCTGATCCTTCTCGCGATATAAGTAAACAAACACAAGCTTCGGCTGATGACTATCCGATCGACGAAAATAAGAATAGAGGAGCATGATCAAAATAAGTTCTTCCCGAGTTACTGCAACGAAGGGAAATCGTCGTTGATTCAATTCCCCATTGGTTTACAGCATAGCTACCAAATTCGCCCATATCGGAGAAAAAAATACAAAAATTTGGGAATTCGGTTCATACATCGAATTATTCGATGAAAATTCGATTCGGTTCAAGGTACTCGGAATATAGACATTTCACTGTTAATTCGCCTAATTTTCCTGCGTGAAGGGATAGAAATTTCACGGTTAATTTGCCTGCGTGAGGGTATTTGGATGATATAAATGGTGTACATCCACTTGCTGGGATTATCAAAACCCATCCTGATGAAGAAGCCAAGAACCCAATTCAAGAAAACAGGAAACCCATTAACGAGTTTGTGAGTACTGAAATTGAAACTTTGACAGATAGAAAGGAAGAGTTTAATGAGTATGTTACTGTGAATATGATACTTTGAAACTCAAAAAGAGAATCCGCAGGATGTTGAAGTGGAAGGTCACAAATATATTGGAGGTAGGAATTATGGTTGACTAGTACAAGCAGAAGCTACAGATAGACAGGTCAACGATAACATTTGCACGTAGTGCGTAGTCTAACTATTGACGTTCTTGAGCTTTTATTGGTAATATTTGTCGATCAATTTTGCGAAAATCGAGTGGTATTGGGTGCATTTGTAAATTTGAACTTTGTAATCTCCTACAATTGGAGTGTTATAATAATAGTGTTCCGGGAGTTTTGAAAGTCCTAAATTTATTTATATATTTCAGAACACAATTCGAACAAATGAAAATTACACCTTGTAAATTTTTTAATGGATATCCCTATAGGAAAGTTATGAATTTGACATGATCTATCTTAAGCACGGATATAACTAGAAATTGCACACAGGTGCAAAGGAACGTCAATAGAATGAATTAGCAAATGTAGAAAGTAGTAACTAACTAAAATTTAGATAATAATTTATTTAAGAAGAAAAAGGAAATAGAGCTTTTTAAATTGTCAAACTGCACTTATAATGAAAGACAATTATATAGACAAATATTCACCCTCAAAAATTTGTTGAATATTTCTCTCAAACAACCCAAAATACATTATCAACCCCTCCTCAAACAAACATTCCTAACAAGCCTTGCATTGCACTTGCAGTAATTCTCGATGCCCAACCTGGATCTATTGCACTCGAAAAGAGTGTAACGGGAAAGAAAGCTGCATCAAATGTTCTATGAAGTCTTTCTTTGGTAACCTTAAAAAGGAATTTAATAACAAAATGCAACTGAATTTGGTTCAATACAGGAAAATGGATGTAAAGGAATTTACTGCCAGAATGGAACCAGATTTGGTTCGATGATTTGTTGTTTTTATGTGTGTTTGAAGAACCACCATCCTCCTAAATCGTTGGTGTGACTATTTTTGTTGTGGACATAGCCTTTGAGCTTTTGAACATGAAAAATTCAATCTTTGTATTACTTTATTGGAAAGGTAACGCTTTTTCTCTTTGTAAAACGAACCTCTTTTCATTATTTTATTGGAAATGCCAACAGAGTTATAGCATAGTAGTATCTAATCTTAACAAATAAAAAAACAATTTTTAATGTCAAAACTTGATATTTTCCATTTTTAAGTAGGGGCTTGTTATGTATTTTTATCTAAGAATGGTTGAGAAATACACTTAGAATTTTCAAATTTTATTGAAATTTATTTTATGAAGTAGTTAACAAGTTTAGATTTTCATGATCTATGCAAAAAAATCTATTTAGGTCAAAACACAAACATCTAACCTTCAAAATATTTTAAAAATTGAAATTAAAATCTGAATTCTTGAGTGAAATTTGGGATCGAAACACAAATAAAAGTTACTAAAATATTTGTGGAAATTGTGGGCCATCCTTCTAGTGCATATATTAATAAAAAATGGTTAACCTAACTACATTTGAGTTTTCCCTAATGAATTGATCACATAACCTCCGGATTTTGTGGAGACTGTTGAAATTTCCAATGGCAAGCTCCGATACCATGTTGGAAATATTGAACGAAATCAATAACAAAGGGATGCTCCCCCACAACACAGAGAATACAAACAAATGCATAAATTAATAGTCAATACACAAGTAGCGATACACAAGAGAGGAACAAAACTTCTGTTTTTCTATTCCATCACTCTCTCATAATGAAAATTACATTGCTGATATCAAATGGTCGAAGCCTGTGAAAAACCTAATTCTAATCAATGTTGCTTCAATGATCGAATAGACGTTCAACAACATCTTGTCCTTGGCCTTCAAAAGACTCATTTCTGCATTTAATCAACATGCAGGATGTATTACGCTTATGCACAAAAAAGCACGTGAAAACGTTTTCAAACACGCAAATTGGCGTACCTCAAATTTTATGTGATTCGGCTTGAGTCGTCATTGCATCCAGCTCCTCATCACATATCGGTGAATCTTAACTTTTATCTGGCACAAACACAGATAAACATAAAAGGTTGTGGGCGCGATGGGTGATGGCGCGATTGCATCACAAAACAAATAAAATATGCTACGACACTTTATGGGAAAACGTAAACGACTGCGAATGCGATGTGCGATAGCACGATCGCATCACATGTCAAATAGCTTAACTTGAAAATGTGGAAGGGTAAGTGGTAAATGATGCAAAATGTGCTCTACAAGTGGCTTAAATGGTGGGAAGTGTGAAAAGTGAAATACAAAGAAATGAGGCAGAATGAAAGGTTTGGTTCATGCAGCAAAGGTAAGGTGGGTCCTGCCGATATCACATCGGCAAAGACTTAATCTTAACTATGTAAAATGGCTTGCGGTTAAATGCTAAGAGTGGTGAAATGCGTTGTCAGTAGAAATAAAAGGTAAGTCAATGTAGTAGATGGAATTAAATGCAAATTTAAAGGCTCGGTACTCTGTTTTGATCTTTGCATGGATTTGTTGAAAACACCTCTAGTTCTCAGATCAGCTGTTGTCCTTCTCTGCTGTCAAAATTGATGGAATTGTGGGTTTCTCTCTCTTTTCATTCATGGTGCTGGTTGGCAGTAAAATCGAAACACTCCCCCTTAATCACAACTGCTGCCATCGGTCATTCCCAGACATTTTTTGAGATACTCAAACTCTTTTTTGCTAATGGTTTTGTGAGGATATCATTGAATTGTTCCTCTATTCTGCAGTGCTATAAAACAATCTCACCATTGTTAACCAATTATCTTATAAAATGACATTTTGCATCAATATGCTTTGTTCTCTTATGGAAAACAGAATTATTTGACAATGCAATTGCTGAGCTATTATCACAATAAATTGTGGTTCCCTTGTTTTTCTCATGACATAAATCTCTCAACATTCTTCTCATCCACACTGCTTGGCATGTTGCTGCTACCACATATTATGCTTCTGCTATTCATAAAGAAACTATTGGTTTCTTCTTGGAAGCCCATGAAATGGATCCCGATCCCAAATGAAACACATACCCAGATGTGCTCTTCCTATCATCTACACTTCCAGCCCAATCACCGTCAATGTAACCAATCAATGTAAAATTATCAGTTGAGGAGTATAGAACACCATACTCCTTCATTCCATTCACATACCTCAGAATTATTTTGGCTACTTGCCAATGTGTCTCCTTTGGTGTCTCCATGAATCTAGAGATTAAACTTACAACATACATAATATCAGGCCTAGTTGTAGTCAAATACATGAGGCTACCAACTATGCTTTTGTACAATGTCGGATCGACATTCTTGCTGCAATATTCTTTGCTTAACTTCAACCCCATGCCATTTGGAGTTACTGCAGCCTTGTTGTACTGCATGTTAAACCTCTTCAAATATTCAGCTACATATCTTCCTTGGGAAAAAATTCCCTTTTCATTCTGCTTACTTCTATGCCCAAGAAGTATCTCAATAAACCCAAATCAATCATTTCAAATTCACTCTTCATGACTGCTTCAAAGTTAGCAATGAGGGAAACTTCATTGCCTGTGAAAATTAAATCATCTACATATAAAAGAATGATAAGAATATTACCATTTTCTTTGATGTAGAGTGTGGGTTCACCATCACATTTTTCAAACCCACTTTCTAACAGGTACGCATCTATCCTACTATACCATGCTCTTGGTGCTTGCTTCAGCACATAAAGAGCTTTCTTCAACTTGCACACTTTGTGCTATTGGCCTTCAATCTCATAGCATGGAGTTTGTTCAACATATAGCTCCTCTTTCAACACTCCATTCAGAAATTCTGACTTCATGTCCATTTGGTATACTTTCCATTTTTTTTTTGTGCTGCTATGGACAACATTGTCTGCACTTTCTCCATCCTTGCAACTGGTGCAAATATTTCTTCATAGCCTCTTCATTGTTTCTTCTTGTATCCTTTCAAAACAAGTCTTGCTTTGTGCCTTTCTATATTGCCTTCAGCATTGCTCTTGGTATTATTGACCCATTTTACTCCAATGATGTCTTTACCTTTTGGGAGGTCCATTAACTCCCATGTGTCATTATTTTCAATTTCACTAATCTCTTCATTCATTGCTTCAATCCATTTTTCTTCTTTTACTGCATCTTCAAAATGAATTGGGTCATCAACATGACAATACAAAGAAAATAAGGAGTTCAGACCATTACCATTATTAGCTTCTTGCTCATCAATTTCACTCAAATTTCTGAATCTTGGTCTTCTTGGTGTGCTTGGAGTTCCACTTGAACTCAAGGAAGTTTCTGATCCCTGTGGTGTGCTTGGAGAAGCACTTCCTTTATTTCATAAGGCTGTTCTGTTTCCTGCTTGTGGTGTGCTCTGTTGTGCTTGTGTAGGTGGAGGAGGAACCATCATGGAGGAATTATTTGCTATTGTGCATTCCTCTTTCTCTTTGTGAGACACACATGTCTTCACGTTCACTGTTTTCTCTAAGCTTCCATCCCAAGCTTCTTCCTCAATAAACTTCACATCTCTACTGATTATAACTTTCTTGGTGGATGGATTATAGATTTTGTATTCATTGGACTCATCACTATATCCAACAAAGACACACTTCTCCCCCTTGTTTTACAACTTCTTTCTTAGTTGATCTGGGACATGTGCATAAGCCACACATCCAACTACTTTCATGTGAGTGATAAACTTCTTTGTTCCACTCCATGCTTCTTCTGAAACTCTTTTCATAACATCTTTGGTTAGGCATCTATTTGAAATATATGCTGCACAATTGACAGCTTTGGCCCAATACTCATTTGAAAAATGTTTTTTTCTTCAACATACTTCTGACCATGTCCATGATGCTTCTATTGTTCCTTTCTGCAACACCTTTTTGTTGTGGTGTGTACCTTGTGGTAAACTACTTGTGTATGCCATTCTCCCTACAGAAACATAGGAAATATTTGGAGATATATTCTCCACCTTGGTCAGTTCTCAACACTTTGATGTAGTGCCCACTCTGCTTCTCAAAAATATCTTTGAAGTGGTGGAAATATTCAAACACTTCACTCTTTTGTTTCTAGAAATACACCCATGTCTTTATGGTGTAATCATCTATGAATGTTAAAACATAATGAATTCTAGTTAAATATGGCGTTTGCATTGGTCCACACAAATATGAGTGGAAAATCTGTAAGGGTGCCTTTGTCCTTATACTCTTCCCTACTGGGAATGCTTCTCTATGTTGTTTTCCCAAGATGTAGTCTTCACATAGGCTGTCTGGTTTCTCAATGAGTGGTAATCCTTTTACCATCCCTTTTCTATGCAAGAGGTTCAAACCTCCAAAATTGAGATGTCTAAATCTCAAATGCCATAACTAGTTTTCGCCTTTCACTTCTTCTTCAGAGACCTCTTGTGTGACTGCTGCTACCACACCTCCTTCCTTCAAGTCTGTTTTGAGCTGAGAGGAAACATCTTATTCTTCATCATATGCACTTCTGCAATTACTCTTTTAATCGGAGGTATGTCCATTATAGTACACACATTATTCTTAAAGAACACATTGTAGCCCTTTTTCACGAGCTATCCAATGCGTAGAAGGTTAAATTTTAGGCTAGGTAAATAATATACATCTGGCACACATTTATTTTCTCCCTTTCTTGTCAGTATTGATACTCTTCCTTTTCCTTTGACAGAGACTCTGTTATCAGTCCCTGCTATTACTTCAGATTTAACATTCTCATCCAGATTGGCAAACATTGCTATGTTTACAGTCATGTGGTTACTACAACCTAACTCTAAGAACCATACATCTTCATGTTTTTATTTTGCTACATTACATTTTAAAATCAAATTACTCTGGTTCTTACCTTCTTTTGAAAAATTTGCATTTCTCCTATTATTCATGTCATTTGGTTTCTTTCTACATTCATTGGCATAATTCCCATACTTTTTTACAATAATGACAATGGACTTCAGATTTTTCATACCTTTGTCCTTATGCTTGACTCTGTCTTGATCCTTCGCTTTGATTCTAGTTGCTTCCCCTTCCACTTGTTCTTGCAGGGCTATTTCTTCCACTTGTCTATGGGATTCTTCCTTTTCCTTGGTAGTTCGATCTTCCTTGACCTCTACCTCAACTAAAATACCTCTGTGTCTTGAATGCATGCTCCAATGAGGAGTTTTTTGTTCTATTCAGTCTATGTTCATGAGACATGAGGGATGCAAAAATCTCATCCACTAAAAATATTTAGAGATCCTTTGTCTCTTCTATTGCCACTACTATGGCATCAAATCTTGAGGGTAGACTTCGCAAGATTTTCTCCACTATTCTTCTTTCCTCAAGTGTCTCTCCATGAGACCTTATCTGGGTAACCAACCCAATCACACATATGAAGAATGATTCTATGTTATCAGACTCTTTCATACATAGAGTTTCAAAGTCTCTCCTCAGCATTTGTAGCTTTGTTGTCTTCACTTTCTCCATGCCTCCTTAGACTTTGTTGCTATTGCAATCCTTGGGAAAATAGTATTGTGTATTGCTTGATAGAGATAGAATAAGGCTTTGGAGTCCTTCTTATTATCTCTCAACAAGTCCCTTTCTGCTACTATCAAAGCAGCCAATGCTGTTGCATCTGTTGGTTCTTGGAAACCTTGTTCCACTAGCTCCCATATATCTTCTGAAGCAAACAGGGCTCTCATTGTAATGGCCCAATAATCATAATTCTTCGCATTAAATTGTGGTAGTTGGGGATTTTTCAGGCTTGTGACTGCTGCTGCCATCATGACTGTGTTAAACAAAACAATATTCTTGATTGTGTAAAAAAAAATCTTTCTCACTACTCGATAAATTTTCTTCTAAAACCAATATTACAACTTCTACAACAAAGAAATCGAGCTTGTGCTTCCTTTACTGAGATCCTAGACCTACTCTGATACCATGTTGAAATTTCCAATGGAAAGCTTCGATACCATGTTGCAAATATTGAACGAAATCAATAACAAAGGATGCTCCCCGACAACACAAAGAATATAAAAAAATGTGGAAATTGATTTTCAATACACATGGGAGGAAAAAAAATTCTATTTTTTTATTCTGTTGTTGGGTATGTGTTATATTCTTTCCACGACTAAGCACACGTGTGATAGACCCCCCTGTGGGGGTCTGAGGCAGTGCCCCGGTGAAAATTTTTTGGTCCTTAATTTCCAGTGGGTGGTCTACTCCCATGGTTTTGTGCATGGTTTTTCACATGTTTTTGGGGTACGATGGTTTTCTACCCCTGGTATTTTTGTAGATCCGGTCAAGGGAACTATGGTTATGTTCTAATCCAGGGTTAATGGATTAGGTTTCATGTATGCTTCTGCATGTATATATATGTTTTGTAACACTAAAAGGAATATAATAAAATATCAAGCTAGTCGTCCCGATTTGGGATCCAAGGGAAAATATCTGTGTTTATTTGTTTTATGTTTTATGCTCTCCCTATTGTTTATTTTCTATTATAAGATTCGTGTGTAGATAATTTTTGTTCAGGGTTAAAACCTACATTTGGTATCAGAGTTGTTTCGGCTTCAAGGGGACGCCTTTGTTGCTGAGGGTTTTTTGCTCGGGCCTTAGGTAGACCCTGTTTAGTGGGAGATATATGGGATCGATTCTTGCGGTGAAAGAAGATGGCGAGCAGTGGAAAGATAGAGATCGAGAAATTTAATGGTTATAGTTTTTAGTTGTGGAAGCTCAAGATGGAGGATCTGCTAGTGGATAAAGATCAGTGGATCGCGGTAGATTCGGGTACTAAACCAATGATAATATCAGATGAAGACTAGAAAAATCTGGATCGGAAGACAAAGAGCACAATACGATTGCGTGTCTCAGATTCAGTATTGTTGAATGTATCTGGGGAAGCTACGGCGAAGACCATGTGGGACAAGCTAGGGACTTTGTACCAATCTAAGTCTTTGGTGAATAAATTGTTCTTGAGGAAAAATCTGTATAACTTGAGGATGAAGGATGGAGACTCGGTGACAGAGCATCTGAATGCCTTCAATACTGTGGTAAGTCAGCTTTCATCTGTTGATATTAAAATCTCAGATGAAGATAAGTGCATCAGTTTGTTGTGTTCTTTACCAAACTCGTGGGACAGTCTGGTTATTGCAATAGGTAGCAATACAACTACCTTGAATTTTGATGACATTATCTTAGCGTTGCTATCTGAGGAAATGAGACAGAGAAATATGGAGGGTTAGAATGGAGATGCCTTATCTGTACGAGGAAGGTCCCATAATAGAAACGAGAATAAGGTTTCGAGTGGGAGATCTAAATCTAGAGGGAGATCTAAATCTCCTGGAAAGGTTGTAAAGGTATGATGGAAATGTGGAAAGGAAGGGAACTACAAAAGGGAGTGCAAATCTAAAGCTCCTGAGAAAGGAAAGGGATCTGATGATGATCCTTCTACAAAGGAAAAAACCACCTCGGATGAAGGTGGGGATGTGTATTTGGCTTCTTCTTCAAATACACATGTAGATCATGAGTAATGGTTGATTGACTCAGGTGCATCCTTTCACTTCACTCCCCCTCAGGAGTGGTTCTGCGAGTATGAGAAATATGGTGGTGGTGATGTCTTCCTAGGGGATGATAGGAAGGCCAGAATCATCAGACGTGGAAAGGTCAAGCTGAAGCTACAAGGTGGAAGGATTAGAACACTTCCCGGTGTTCTACATATTCCTGCATTGGCCAGAAATATGATTTCTGTAATCAAGATGGATGATGCAGGTGTAAAAACAGTGTTCGAGAAGGATGCCTGCAAGATGGTTCGGGGAGCACTGGTATTAATGCGGGGAGTTCGGACTGGAACTCTGTACAAGCTACAAGGTAGCACTGTTATTGATGGGTGTAACAGTTCTATGGTTCCTGAAAGTGGAGCGGAAAGCCTAGCTGTCTCTGGAGAAAAGACCATGCTATGGAATCAAAGGCTTGGACATATTGGAGAGAAGGGCCTTCGGATACTGCATAGAAATGGTATGGTAGAAGGTATGTCTAATTTCTCTCTGGATTTCGATTTCTGTGAACATTGTGTATATGGGAAGCAGAATCGGGTGAGTTTTCCTTCTGGTGCTAAGAGGGCGAACAAGATATTAGAACTTGTGCACAATGATGTGTTTGGACTTGTGTCAGTTCCATCACTGGGAAAGTCTGTGTACTATGTTTCATTCATAGATGACTTCTCAAGGAATACATGGATATATTTCTTGAGGAAGAAATTTGAAGCTTTTGACAGATTTAAAGAATTTAAGGCTCTGGTGGAAAACCAGACAGAGAAGAAGATAAAGGCACTGAGGACAGATAATGGTGGGGAGTTCTGCAAGAAGGAATTTGAAGAGTTCTGTAAGAAGTGTGGTATAGCATGGAAGAAGAATACTCCATACACACCTCAGCAAAATGGAGTTGCAGAAAGAATGAACAGAACACTGATGGAAAAGGCAAGAAGCATGCTCAGTGGTACTGGGTTAGGACAAGAATTCTGGGCAGAGGCAGTGGAGACTGCATGTTACTTATTTAACAGATCACCTTCATCGGTGTTGGAGGATAAGACTCCACATGAGGTATGGACTGGTAAGAAACCCTCTCTTTCACATCTAAGGGTATTTGGATGTGATGCATATGTACATGTTCCAAAGGAGAAAAGGACCAAGTTGGATAATAAATCTGAAAGGTGCATCTTTATTGGGTATAAGGATGGTTTAAAGGGTTACAAGCTTTGGAATTGTTGGGTGGATAAATCAGTCTTGCGGACAAGATCGATCTCCCTAGTACCAAAAGGTAATGTAGCAACAAACAACCAAATAAACCTATCTTTCTCTAGACATATGTGATTTACAAAAGAATACTATAAAGGTGTTAAGGTCTTACCGTAGATCCAATGCTTGTTCGAAGTTGTTGTCCCTTGGTCACTTGAAGGAGTTATCTTTATAAACCTACAATCACAAACAAGCAAACATTAAATATCACTTGTATAGTAAATATTATAAATCATGCATATCATGGTGATCAAGGAATCCATGAAATAAATAGTTAATTAACAGCTTATGAGAAAAATGAATTCATTTGTATTAAATTTGAAAGAAATAAAATTTACAACCTTAGCCTTCATGTTGAACAGGCCTTCCCAGGGTCTGAAGCAGGAATCTCCTCTACTTTGACAAGCCTTGCACTCTTCCAACCGAGACAGATAGAGGTACGTGATCTATCCTCACAAAAATATCAGTTAAATGAGTCTAAATCCCAACAACACTTAACCTCAAATAATTATAAAGCTTGAATTCCCCTTGAGGCTAACCAATGACTCTTTTTATAGTGAAAAAGAGGAGGTTCCAGTTCCAACTATGAAGGGATAGAATCCTCCTTCAAAGGGATAAGCTCCTCACATGAAGGGGTTAGCTCCTTAAGGTAAGGTATACATGAACCTCAAAAGAGCAGTTCTGCTACCGCAAGATTCTTTCAAGAGGCTTCTAGAATTTACTGAAAGTGAGCTTTTTGAGTTTACTTGTGCCTTTTTAATATTTTACAGGGGTCTGCACCCATAACACAGAGAAAGTGCGTTCAGGTATGCAGGATTCATGAACATTATGTGCGGGACCGCAGGCAAGACAAAGAGAAAGTGCGATACTAGAGTTAAGGATATTTTTAAGAAATTTTCTCTTATTTTCAAGGCTTGACATGAAGAATTGATATGTTAGACTTGCAAAGGAGAAAGTATGAGTGATAATGAGCTCCTACATATAGTAGAATGTCAGGATGACAATTTTTCAGTGCAACAAATTGCCCCCTAAAGTGCAAAGTCTGGAATAGATGAAGCTGAAGTTTGTCATATATGAAGAGTGCAGTACTTTATCATTTCAAGGATCATCTTGTGGACACCCCAGTCGGAACCTATAAAAAAATTCAATGCAAAATACATATATGTAGACATATCATCACTGAGGTAGGAATTCCCATACTCAGATCAAAACTAACTAGAAACTGATTTAAATTGTCCTGATACAGGAATGATTTTCAATACATCAACAGTATAGACATGTGTAAACACAGTATGGACACAGCCATCTGTTTATGAATAGTCCACTGTATAAATGATAAAAAAATTCCTTGTAGCCTGGATGGTAGAAACTAGATCCAGGGTCTTGATTTCCGCTTCTCGAACTAGTACGATTCTATCCATGTGAATGAATGTGTCGAATTCGAACATGGTAGAAACCATGATTACCATTAAATAATGTAAGCGGTAACAGTGTGAGGTAACCACCGATGTGTATTGGCTCTCAAGTAATTAGATACAATCCATGAAATGTGAATAAATAGTGAATTCGAAAATGTCAGAATCATTCGATCGAAGGTCAATGATACAGCCTGTCATCGAAGCGCGAAACGCCGTGAGGCATGCGGATTTCAGTGCGGGATTTCTGAATCGAATTCTAGATAATGAGTTGTTGTCAATATCAAGTGATGTCATAGAGTAGTATACAACAAGAAATCATAGATCAAGTTTTGAAGAAATATATTGGCAAGGACTGACTCAGGGATGGTCAAAATGGATGACAGATATTTTGTAGATGAATGGTTTATTTGAACTATCCTCTTGAACACATAATGACAATGCAGATGGTTTGGTGACAATTGACCCAAAGCTAATACCCAGAAACCAGATGAAGACTTTCAATATGGTTTGATTAACTGTTAGGCAAAGGATTTCCCAACCCAGGTGAATGAAAGTGTCGTGTTCAAGAGTGGTTAACTCGATTTTCGAAAAATCAAAATACAACAAATATGTCCATTTTTCTCTCTTTTCCCCCACCATTGCTGGCAAGTACCTCTTTATTTTTGACAAGCTTGAGGAGGATAACATTTTCTTGTTTATAAGCTCATCCTTCGGATGAGTCCAACTTAGTTTAAGATTCGAACCCTAAGAAGGAGTGGTTTCTTTCCTGTTTAAAATTGAACAGGTCCTTTACTGTTAATTTTTAACGAGTTTAGTATAAGAGAAACTCGGTGTTTTTTCAATTTTAGAGAGTCAGAAGAAAAAACTTAAGAAGACTCCATGGGGGTACTTTTTTCATAAATTTAGTCTCTTGAGCCCAAAAAAAGGATAAAATAATGCAGGAGAGAAGTCTATTGACTGTAATTAGTCAGCGTATACATTTTTCGTAAATATTCTATTTCAGTCCGTAAAAGGGGTAAACTTATACTGAAAGGACGATCATTCATTTATTTTGACGAGTTTGAATAATCAAGTGCTCGGCAATCTTTTCAATTTTTGAGAGTCTGAAAAGAGCTTAAAAAAGGACTCTAGGTTTTCAGTTTTTTGTAAATTTTTGAAAGAGTCCGAAAAAGTGATAAAAGTATGCTCGGTAGTTTTTCCTTTTAAGCAGAATTTAAGAGAGTTAGAAAAAGTATTAAAAATGTACTCATATAATGATGCAATTTAATTAACGAGCAGGAAAAGATGGAAAGAACTCGACATTTTCATGTGGTTTACGAGAATGAAAGATAGCAAAATCATCTCAGGATTTTTATGAGTTTTAACGAGTCTTGAATATAACTTCATCTCCATTGTAGATAGGTTTCATTTTACAAATCTTGAAACAAAGAAAAAATATGCTTGAGTGGTTTCATTTTTACAAGCTTTGAAATGAGAAGCGTAGCGATGCTAAGTGTAGCTTGCTGAAACACATGCCCCCTAGCTCCATTTCATTCATTCATTACACATATGAAGTAATTAATAGCTGGATGGAATGAAGAGTTCATTACAGATCATATGAAAGACTCGACCTAAAGCGCTGAAAATTATGCAATTATTTGAAATAGCTAACCTAAATATATGACTTAACATTTACAGGATCTAGTCAAAGACTTGACTCAATTAGGGGAGGATTTGTTTCATTTTTTAACGAGCTTGACATAGGAAAATAACTATGCTCATGGAAATGTGTTTCATTTTTTAATGAGGTTGACAAAGTAAAAGGAACTTTCCTCCTAATACACTGATTCATTTTTAACGAGGTTGACACAGTAAAAGGAACTTTCCTCATACCTGATACATTTTTTTACGAGGTTGACTTAGTAACAGGAACCATCCTCAGAAACTACTTATTTCTAATCTATTAATCTACTCTCTACAATCTACCTACTGAATCTTTTTTTAATGAGGTTGACACACGAAAAGAACTTTCCTCATACTTGATTCATTTTTTAACGAGGTTGACATATGAAAACAAATTTCCTCTTGGAAGCTTGTTTCATTTTTTTAACGAGCTTGACACAAGAAAAGGAACTATGCTCTCAACTAACTGATTCATTTTTTAATGACGTTGACATAGTAAAAGGAACTATCCTCACACTCACTGATTCATTTTTTAATGAGGTTGACACAGTAAAAGGAACTATCCTCGGAAACTTGATCATAGCTGTGGAAGAAAGACATGTCAATGGACACACCTTGATCATGGCTTCCAAGAGGTCTTCATAAAAAAGAAGAATAGTTCTCTGGAAGGAACACATGTCAAGGGACTCAAAAGGGATAAGAACATTCAAATAATCCCATATATTTTTCCATTTCAATTACTGGATCTAAGTCATTGGAAGAAAAAAAAACAGTGAGAGGCTCACTTACATCGGTAATTGAAAACATGGGACAAGTTGCCACATAATTAACCCGTGGCGGGGTAGATACCACTTTATAATTAGGAACATTTAGGGGTGTCATATGATTGGTAGTCGAAACAAGACTAGAGAATGAAAGCTGGTCTACAGTCACAATATTTCCATTGTGAGGGAAAGACATCACGTGAAACAGTGTCGATACTACAACTTTCATTGCATAGACATAGCCCCGCCCAAGGAGAAAATTGAAATCCAAGGGGCCTCGAACTACCATAAGATAAATACAGACAGTTTTACCTTCCAAAGTAATAGAAAAATTAGGAAGGATCCCTAAAGTTTCATTAATGGTTCTGTTAAAAGCTTTCATATTTTGCATAATAGGCACAAGCTGAGGGGAACCCAAAGCTTTTCAAGCAGTTGAGGATAAAATACTAACAGAAGCACCTTCGGCCATATCGATTTTGTATGTCCCTACCACCAAACTTCACAATCATTTGGAGAGGGATGGAGGAAGGAAGTCTGTCAGTCTATTCCAATCAAAGGAAAAGACCTCAATACTTGGATGGGGTTTTGTAGAAAAAGGTGAAATGCCCCCTAGCGTAGAAGAATCTGATGTAACAAGAAGAACCTGAGCGGTATGAAGTTCACTCTCTACGGGGAGAATGGGATCGACCAAATGTGAAATGGAATCAACCACTTGATCAACTAATGGATCATCAACCTGAGTGATATGAGTTTCACTCTCCTATGGAAGAGTGGGATCGACTGTATTTGAAATTAGATCAATCACTCCGTCAGTTGACGGTAGGTTGGAAGAAATTTTATGGTAACCAATTGGAAATTCTTGCTGTGGTGCGATAGGTTTCCAACAATTTTGAGGCTTCATCCATGTGAAGGAAAATGTGAGTTTGATGACTCCCTTTGCATAACCTACAAGGACACCTAAATTTACCCTTTTTCCCAGGAACCTAACTATCATTGGTTGATGGATCAACGGTAAGTTGATATGATTTGTCAGACCATACTTCCAAGACCTTCGAAATACCAGGAAAATTGATAAGGAAGTGGTAAACCTTACAAAGCTTGCAAGGGTATTTGGGTTTGCGATGCATGTTGGAGGTTTCCTCAACACTACTAACATTTACAGCCATGGTTGGTTGGTTGACTTCTTTCTTATCTTGCTTATTCTTCTTCTTCTTCTTCCCTTTCTTCTTCTTCTTAGTCACCTGGTTACTAGCATGAAGGCTTTTACAAAGCGAAGAGGAAGAAAAGGAGAAAGAAATATTAGGCGAAGAAGGTAAAGGGTCAATATAAGGTTGGTGATGTTGAGATGGTGAACTCTGTTGAGGTGAAGCATCCGGTTGAGGTGGAACAATTGGAGTATTCGGGGCCAACAAAGTTGAAAATAACCATATCCGTAAACATATTGTAAATCCAGGTAATGACAAAGAAGCCACATAAGGAGGACCAACATTTCCAAAGAAAGGAAAAGTACTAGGATTCTCATTAAGAGAGGTTCCTTGGTTGGTAAATTCCGAAACAATTGCCATTATATTCAACTTCAGTGAATTTTGTTAATAATTTAAAACTAAAATTAACAATTCACAATTCACACCTAACAATTAAAATTCAAAATTCACACCTATGGTCTGTAAAAGTAAAAACAAACAAATTAACACGTGCTATTAAATCTAGGAGTCAAACCACACACTAACAGTAGATTCCCACAATAAAAACACTAGTTGGTGATGAAATCCAACATCGTAGAATTTTAATGCAGAAATGGAAGTTGGAACAGTTACCTTGAAAACCTACTTAATGAAAGAGACTGGCACAAGTTTCTTCACAAAACCATCTCGCGTGAAGAAAACCCCCCAGAGAGTCCAAGTGAGTATAGTCAACGTCTGCTCCAGGCACGGTGAGATCTTTCCTTCACCGTCACCTTAGGAAATAATCTTAAGTTTATGGACACTAAGGTTATTATTAACAAAAAATACAACTGGGGGAACAGTCTACGATCCAATTCCACGCGCAAGGGCAGAGTAACAAATCTCAATCCCCTTGAAGGCTCCTCGACATGGTCAATCCAAGTTTTACCAACAAGTGACCCTAGGCTCCTCGACAATGGTTAATCCAAGGTTTACCGTTTGTAATGCGTGCAGATCTTCTATCTTTTCCAATTAAACAAAATTGATTGTCTCAAAGGTTCGGACATGATCTCGTGATTAAATCCTTTAAGAGAAGCTTCCCAGATTGTACCAATTACAATTGGATTTATTTCCTACCACAAGATTTATCTACTTGTTTGTTTTATTTTCTTTGGAAAGTTAACTACAACCTATTCCAAAGTAGTAATCCTGAGCTAGATTGGTGAAAAGAGCCCTAAAAATGTAAAAATTACTAGATGAATTTTAATTAAGGGCTGTGTTATTTAGGCTGTTATTACTCAAAAGGGTAAATGGATATGAAACCAATGGTGTTATGACCCGAACCAGAACTGAATGAAATCGAATATGATAATGCAATCTTTTCAATTCTATGAATCCTAACTAAAGTAAGGAGAGAGTTTCCATTCACTTCCAACAATGCAAAAAATTGATCACTAAGAGAAAATATAGCAAATTTTCTAGTGCACTAATTTCATCAATAAAAACTAATGCAAATCAATTCCAAAACAATTTTTTTTATTCATGTGTTTTTAAAACAAGCATAAAAACATGTAAATTCAAATTAAAGAGAACCAATCTAAATCTACAATTGATTTTTCATAATGTAAACTATGCAGTTGTAATCTATTCACAATTCACTCAAAAAGTATGCAAATGTAATCTATGCACATTTTTCATTCATATTCTGAAAATGAGAATTCTAATTATGCAAATGTGATCTATGCAAGAGAATTCTCAAACAAAAGATGATTCTAATGTAATCTAATAACCAATCAAGTGCAAGTAAATAAAATTGGGTGAGAGTTCCAAAGATGAAAAATAAAAATACTCAAAGGCGATTAACACTCATACACAATTTAGCAAAAACAAAAGCAAAAAGATGAAAAATTGTAAAAAGACTGAGACAAACCTCCAAGTAATGACCAAAGGAAATAAAATTAATAATTTCTCAAAAAAGAGACTCCAAACACCCAATTAACTTAACGGAGATTGATGAGATGAAAAATTTGCTAAAAGTAACTCATAAACAAGGCTTTTTGACAGAAAAATACAGATTTGGGTAGATGCTAAGAATCCTAAATTAAATCCAAACTAAACTGAAAGAATAAATCTCAAGTTTTTCAAAAATTTTAACAGGGTCCGCAGGCCCCAGAAGTAACAAGTGCAGTCCCGCACTGGTTACTTAAGGAAAGTGCGAAACTGCCCGCACTGTGCAAGAAAACAAAGTGCGGTCCTCAGAAAAGTTCAAGAAAAACATAAAATATTTCAAAATTTTCAAAAAAAAAGTAAACCTAAGCTACCTAGGCAAGTATCCATCAATAAAAAAACCAGAAAAATCATTTTCTCAAATCAAAATAAAGGAAAACCAAAAAACAAGAATCCTTCCCCAGTGGAGTCACCAATTTGTTGGGCGGATAAATCAATATTGTAGACAAGATCGATCTCCCTAGTACCAAAACTTAATCTAGCAACAAACAGCCAAATAAACCTATCTTTCTCTAGACATATGTGATTTAAAAAAGAATACTATAAAGGTGTTAAGGTCTTACCATAGATCCAATGATTGTTCGAAGTGGTTGCCCCTCGATCACTTGGAGGGGTTATCTTTATAGACCTGCATTCACAAAAAAGAAAACATTAAATAGCACATGTATAGTAAGTATTATAAATCATGCCTATCATGGTGATCAAGGAATCCATGAAATAAACAATTAATTAACAACTTATTGAGAAAAATGAATTCATTTTTATTAACTTTGAATAAAGAAAACCTTACAACCTTAGCCTTGATGTTGAACAGGCCTTCTCGGGGTCTGAAGCAGGAATCTCCTCTACTCTAACAAGCCTTGCACTCTTCCAACCGAGACATATAGAGGTATGTGATCTCTCCTCACAAAAATCTCAGTTAAATGAGTCTGAATCCCAACAGCACTTAACCTCAAATAATTCTAAAGCTTCCACTCCCCTTGAGGCTACCCAATGCCTCTTTTTATAGTGCAAAAGAGGAGGTTTCAGTTCCAACTATGAAGGGATAGAATACTCATTCAAAGGGATAAGCTCCTCACATCAAGTGATTAGCTCCTTAAGATAACGGATACATGAACCTCAAAAGAGCGGTTTTGCCACCGCAATATTCTTTCTAGAGGCTTCTAGAATTTACTCAAAGTGAGATTTTTGAGTTTACTTGCAGATTTTTAATCTTTTACAGGGGTCCGCACCCATAAAACAAAGAAATTGTGTTCAGGTATGCAGGATTCATGAACATTAGGCGCGGGACCGCAGGAAAGACAAATAGAAAGTGTGATACTAGAGTTAAGGAGATTTTTAAGAACTTTTCTCTTATTTTTAAGGCTTGACATGAGCAAATGATGTGTTAGACTTGAAAAGGAGGAAGTATGAGTGATATTGAGCTCATACAGACAACGAAATGTCAAGGTGACAATTTTCAGTGTAACAGGAACCGATAAACAAGAAAGGTTGTGTATAGCCGAGATGTGTTGTTTAGAGAGGTGAAAGATGTTGTTAAACATGAAGTCATACCAAAGGAACCTGAGAAGATAGATTTTGAGCTAAAGGAGGATGAATCAGACTCTAGAACAGAAGAAGACTCAAAAGGGGAAGAGCCACAAACTCCAGTTGTGAGAAGATCAACTCGAGAAAGAAGACAACCAGAAAGGTATAGTCCATCTGCTTTTTGTTCAAATTTTGCCTTAAATATAACTGATGATGATCCCATAACTGTTAGAGAGGCAGTAGATTCAGAGGATGGAAAACTCTGGAAGGAGGCCATGGTTGATGAAATGGCATCCTTGCACAAAAATGAGGCATGGGATCTAGTGGAGTTGTCGGCTGGAAGGAAGCCCATCGGGAGAAAATGGGTGTTTAAGAAGAAGATGAATGTAGAAGGCAAGGTGGAGAAATACAAATCTAGGTTGGTAGAAAAAGGTTATTCCCAGGTGTTGAGAATTGATTGTGGTAATATTTTTTCTCCTGGTGCCAAAATTACTTCTATTAGATTACTTTTATCTGTCGCTGTTGCATTTGATTTTGAGATAGAACAGATGGATGTGAAGACAACATTTCTTCACGGGGATCTAGAAGAGGGGATCTACATGAAGCAACTTGAAGGCTTTATGGTGAAGGGTAAGAAAGAACTGGTATGCAGGTTGAAGAAGTCTTTGTATGGGTTAAAACAGTCACGAAGGATGTGGTATCAGAAATTTGATACCTATATACGGGGACTTGGCTTCACCAGAAGCAAGGAGGATCAATGTGTTTATTTTAAATTAATTGGTGACCGTGTTCTTTATTTGGTGTTGTATGTGGATGATATGTTGTGGATTGTAAATGAAAAAGAAATTATCCAAGATTTGAAGACCCAACTGTTCTCCAAATTCATCATGAAGGATCTTGGTGCTGCAAACTATATTTTGGGCATGAAAATTAAGAGAGATCGGGCAAAGAGGAAGCTCTGGTTAAACCAGAGGAAGTATGTCGAGACTATATTGCAGAGGTTGAATATTCAGGATATTAAACCGGTGAATGTTCCTATTACTGTAGGTGTAAAGCTGTCTGTTGAACAGTGTCCCAAGACACAAGAATAAGAGGAGGATATGTGTCATGTTCCATATGCAAGTGTAGTGGGTAGCCTGATGTATGAAATGGTCTGTACTAGACCAGACATTGCACATGCAGTGGGAGTATTGAGCAAGTTTATGTCAAACGCAGGGAAGGACCATTGGACAACAGTGAAGTGGGTTTTCAGATATTTACTTGGCACTAGTGATTATGGCTTGTGCTACGAGGGAAGACCTGGATTGGAAAGAATGTTAGACATTCGTGATTTTGTTGATGCAGACTGGGCTGGAGATCCAGACCAAAGAAGATCTACAAGTGGGTATGTATTTAGCCTATTTGGAGGCACAATCAGTTGGATGAGTAAAAGACAGTCTGTAGTGGCTCTTTCAACTACAGAGGCAGAATACATAACAACCACTCATGCAAGCAAGGAAGCAGTTTGGTTGCAGAGATTGTGTTCAAGTATGGGGTTGGTACAACAAGCTATAAGGATAGACTGTGATAGCCAAAGTGCAATTTTCTTGGCTAAGAACCCTGCTTATCATTCAAAGACAAATCACATTGATGTTCAATATCACTTTGTTAGAGATATGGTTGAGGCTAAAAGGGTGTTGCTGGTAAAGGTGGACACTTTGAAGAATGTTGCAGATGCATTGAAGAATTCTGTGAGCACTCAGAAGTTCTCTTGGTGTAGAGAAACAATGGGTGTTGAAGAACTGGGCCAATGACTAATCTCTCCTGTGGCCCACTGCGGAAATAAAACAAAAAATGGGAGAATGTTGGGTATGTGTTATATTTTTTCCACAACTAAGCACATGCGGGGGGGGGCGGCGATAGCCCCCCCTGTCAGGGTCCAGGGTAGTGCCCCGACGATAATGTTTTGGTCCTTAATTTCTGGTGGGTGGACCATGCCCCTGGTTTTGTGCATGGTTTTGCACATGGTTTTGGGGTACGATGGTTTTCAGCCCCTGGTATTTTTGTAGATCCAGTCAAGGGAACTACAGTTATGTTCTAATCCAGGTTAATGGATTAGGGTTCATGTATGCTTCAGAATGTATATATATGTGTTGTAACACTAAAATGAATATAATGAAATATCAAGCTGGTCATCCCGATTTGGGATCCAGGGGAAAATCTCTGTGTTTATTTGTTTTATGTTTTATGCTCTCGCTATTGTTTATTTTCTGTTATAAGATTCATGTGTAGATAATTTCTGTTGAGGGTTAAAACCTACATCCGTCACTCTCTCATAATGAAAATTACATTTCTTATATCAAATGGCTAAAGCTTGTAAAAAAACCAATTCTAATAAATGCTGCATAAATACCCGAGCGAACGTTCAACAACATTTTGTCCTTGGTCGTCAAAAGACCCATTTTTGCATTTAATCGGCGCTAAGGCCTTATAAAGCTTATACATAAAAAAGCATGTGAAAACACGTTCAAGCACAAAAAATGGCAGACCCAAAACCTTATGTTATTCGTATTGAGTCCTCATCGCATACGGCTCCTCATTGCAGATCGCAGATCAGAGAATCTTAATTTCTATCTGGCACGAACACGGAAAAAACATAAAAGGTTGCGGGTGCGATGTGCGATGGCGTGATGGTGTCACAAAACAAAACATATGCTGCATCATTTTATGGGAAAACATAAACGGTTGCGAATGCAATGTGTGATAGCACGATCGCATCGCATATCAAATAACTTAACTTGTGACTGTGGAAAGGTAAGTGGTAAATGATGCGAAATGCGCTCTGCGAGTTCCTTAAACGATGGAAAGTTCGAAAAGAGAAATACAAAGAAATGAGGCAGAATGAAAGGTTTGGTTCATGTGGCAATGGTAAGGTGGTTCTTGTCGATATTGAATCCGCAGAGACTTAATCTTAACTCTGGAAAATGGCTTGCGGGTAAATGGTAAGAGTTACAAAATGCGTTGCAGGCAGAAATAAAAGGTAAGTCAACATGGTAGATGTAATTAAACGTAAATTTTAAGGCTCGGTACTCTATTTTGATCTTTGCGTGGATTTGTTGAAAACACCTCCACTTCTCGAATTTTTTGTTGTCCTTCTCTGTTGTAAAAATTGATGGAATTGTGGGCTGCTGCCATTTTTCATTCATGGCGGTGATTGGTAGTAAAATTCCAACAGAGACAACATCAATCTCAAACAAAAATGATTCTCTTGATCATCTCTCGGAATTAAATAAAGTCACATCTTTCGTCGACATGAATTATTCCTCTTTCAGTAAGTAAATTTTATGGACATGCCAATTCTTATCTTCTTCTTTGACCTGCTTAATGCAATTTTATTTACAATAAACTCATGTAGATGAAAACACCTGTAGATTGACTGTATTTTCCCTTAGTTTTGTACCATTTGATATTACCTTCATATATGTATAGGATTCACCATTGTTAAATATATATATCTGAAAAGTAAATATGACCATTTTGTACCTCGTTGAGCATTCACCATTCTTAAAGAAGTGTTTCTCCCTTCCACATTCTCAGAGTCTCGTCCACTTTCTACACTTTTATCATTCTCAGACTTTTTATAACCAGCGTTCAAAACTTTTCTTTGCTCGTACAAAAATCCCCCTCCTTCACATATCAATAAAAAGGAATACTTAGCCGTCTTCTGTCTATTATCCTTGCTTTACAATCATTTCTTGTGTGGCTTCTTCTATTGTACACATTATTGACATCATTGAACTATCCTTCCCAGACAAGTAGATTCAGTTTTTAGGACTGCTCTATTCTTCAACATCGATACATTGGTCCTTGGAATCTAAGCTTTTGGAAAAAGTTCAGGTCATTTCAAATTAAGGTTACTCAAACATCTTTGTCTATATTCTTCAACATTTCTAGTAGGTAAGCAACACATAAGAGGCAATCTCAGTATAGAGAGCATTCCTAATCTGGATAAGATATTTTATTATCTCAAATAACTTCAACATGAGCCATATTAATACCATAATCAATCGCTCTGCTTGTATGAAGTTTTGAGCTCGTTTTCATAACCTAAAGGCGGACTTTATAACTTCAAATAAGGCCATACAACTATTTGTTTCTTTCACCCATTAACATTTTCTTTAAATTTTAAATAGCTATATACATATTAAATTTATCAATCCTTACTTCAGTGAACTCAACATTTAATTTGTCCCTTTAATTTCAGATTTCAATCTTATTCTCACTGACCACATTACAATCTCTTTTAATGTCTTTCTTGAGCTTATATCTTTCATTTTTCATTACATTGATATTCTTTCACATGGCACAGAGATATTCTACCCATCATTTGTTTATAAAACCCTATACCTAAATCTAAAATATTTTGGCTGTGTATTTTAATTTTTGTTAGACTGTCACAGTGAGAACCCATGTATTTCTATTGGACTAATATTTTCAAATCTAGAAGTGATAAAATATACGAGGGAAACTGCAGGTATCACCAAAGCCAAACTCTGACTTGACATGCAACAAGAAAGACAAGAAGGGGTTAGCAATTCCTCGATCACTTATTCAAAGCTTGTACCATATTCAAACTCTACATCGATTCAAAGAGAGTATTTTCCATCCCAGATCAAATATAAAACATATTATTCAAATATGTGGTGTTATTGGATCCCAACCAAATTACAAAAGGAAGAGATCTAATAGAATAATAGTCTGATTTCTCACTGCGATCAAGCTAATTTTGAGCACGAAAGCAACCATTTCAATGTTGAATATAGACTGCCAAATGCCACACAAAAAAATTCATTTCTAGACACATTATCTAGAAAGAACACTGGAAACCCAAAGTCATTGTGCCAGAGAAGCCAGGTGTTGAACAACCTGGGTGGTGAGATATCTTCAAACACTTGTTTTCTGCATGAAACTACAAAAACGAGTGCTCTCAATAATTACCATAATGATTTTGGAAAAAAGAAGAGGAGCTCACCTTATTTAACTGCATGGATTATATGTAAACCTACATATATAATATCCTTATATTTATAGATCCTTTGAGGTGTAAAATTTTTATATCTATAATATCCTTATATTATCAAATGATAAGAGGATCAAATATTTTTAGGTGTAAAATATTTTCTTATGTAATAACTTGAGAAATCAAATGATAAGAGTGATAAAATCCTTTGAGGTGTAAACTCTTTTCAGTGTAACAACTTGAGAATAAGGTTTGCACCTCAATGGTCTGACCCATTTCAGAACTTGATATATTCCATAAAAATAAAATGAATTTATGTTATATGCAAAAAATTTTGACAGTACAAAAACTTAAAGAAGAGTTTGCACCTCAAAATACTTGACCCATATTAACAATAAATAAACCCATCTACAAGTATTTCTTTTAAATAAAAAAAACTAGAAATATTTATTTTGAACTGTAGCATAGTGGTTGGAAGAGACCTAGTATCAAAATAGCCTATGTTCAAATCACATCAGGTCTAGAGCCCAGTGTCTGTGTGAAGGCCGGAGTTGGTCGGTTTGCCTCTCTTATAAAACTGGTTTAAAAGTATCTAACAAACCATGATGGTCTTAGTCTATGTTAATAGGATCACAACCTTGAATCTATTACATTTAAAGATGGATTAAAAATACATTAAGGTTTACATATTTAATTTTATAATCCAAGATTAAGAAGGATAAATGCAAGTTTCAAACTGTACATTTCCATATTCTACAAATTATTGGAGAGCCACAAGACACATCATTACACATGAACCTACCCACATATATAATAATATAAAATATTGAAAGATTTACTTAACATGAAGAAACATAAGTGAGGTGAGTAATGCCAAGGATTGAACAGTAAAGGTCTAAGTTCATGTCTAAGCCCTACAACTCCAAATCTTTGCATTTTTTTCTTGTAACTCTCAACTATTTCCCTCATTTTCAAATTGAAAGAAAGCCATTAAATATCATCATTCAAATAAAATAAAGTACACATGGATTCATTGTCAAGAAAAGAGAAGAGTATCAAACAACAAAACTTAGCAGCGACTGTCTGGGATATTCATTGAAAAGATAGTTTAAAAAGTAGAGACAAATTTTTGCCACTTCTATGACTAAAACGAAGCAACAGCTAGAAGCAGGAGAAATGATATTTGATTGTTCTTCTTATAACAACATGGGTAACATCATGTATATAAAATTCATGTTAGTATTGTAAGCACAAAATAAGAACTAGGATTCCTTCCAAAGTTTTGGGAAGGTATATCCTAAAAATTAGTCTTTGACACGGATTGAAATGGTCTTACATTACAAACACTTGAATGGCATGGGATGGCAGTTCATTCACCATCCAACTTCATTGCTTACACAATATCAATATGGATATAAAGATGGACATATTGATTTTCTTTGAAAATACCATGCGAATTGAGGAGAGGATCAAGCTAACTTGCCTCTTGTGTTGCAGGAATGATTTTTGATTTGTCTTCCTCAGAATTTGCCACCACCATTTATCCTTCTGAATCGTCAGTAACCTTGTTATTTAGGTTAATATGCTTGTCATCCCTTTGATATCCAATCCCAAACATGGATTATTTATGGTTTAATTCAACCCCAAAAGAGGGGGAAGGGGATCCTTCTCTTAAAACATCTTTGCAATTTTCAGTTTCTGGGATCACAGATGTAGTTCATTTTTTCTTGCTTGGATTGAAAATCGATCATATGGGACAAAAATCACTCCAGACTTTGACTTTGAAAATCATGAAGCAAATAAGTTGTTTGCTTTACAAAAACTAACAGTTGATGCTTCCAACAACCCATGGCTCACAACACCTTTTGAATCTTCTAGTACCTTCTCTCTAGAAGTTGATACTTTACTTTACCTGTTTACTCCTATTCCACTACCTTTGACATGAGGGCATGCCTCACCTTCAACGCTTACTGTTTATTTTTCTTTGAATCCTCAAAGAATGTATCCCTACCATTTATTTTGGAGAACAAGCCATCTCTAGATCAAAAGTTTTGAGGCAAAGCCTTTTGGGAAAATAAAGCTCTGGATGAGTTATGCATTACTCTGTATCCACTTCCTTGGCCATGAGAATGAGATCCAATGCACTTGACAACGCATTCAGTGAATATCTGTACCTTTGCAGTAGCTTCAGCCTTCAACCCTTGTCACCATTGCTCTCTTGAAGAAGTTTTCACAGCCTGTCAACATGGTTTTCATATAGTGTTATTTCCAGTCATGATTGATTCCAATCATCAAATTTAGTTGTATGCTATATTAGAACTTAGATGCAAAATCACAATCTTATGTTGTTCTTGTTTGGAGTTTTTTATATCAAAGGCTACAACACTGATAATATAATATGAAGACTTTAGAGAGTTCTCCTTGCTTGGGTTGTTCGAAATAAAATGATTGCTTCTCACGCCTTCACTCTGGAGTAAGTAAATGATGTTTTGCACTTTTGGGAAAATGCAACTTCTAAAATACAAAATGAATATATCTTGGTTACCAGGATGCCTTCAATGTGAAGTCATTCCTTTAAATGACATTTCAGAGTATTGGAAAAGTGGAATCGAATGTTGTCGATATGATTGGACGAAAGTTATGTGTTTGGGCAGAAGCAACTAAATAAATTTATAAAAAAAAACTATAAACGTGTTTTCCATTACATAAATGTGGGTTATTACCAAGTGCAAATGCATCTCTTTATCAACCCTGCAATTGTAGAATGTTGATATTGTTATATATTTTATTTTAGAAGAAAATTCCATATCCATTAATATTTTCATTTATTAGTGATTTTAATTTCTTAGGTTAGGAAGGCAGCAACAATTTGAGATCTGATTAAACTGTATGTGTGTAACAAAGTGGAATATTCAACGACAAATTCCATAGGCAGATCTGCCGCGATGGAGAACAAGGAAAGATAATAGATATGGATGGGATTGGGTCGCATTGCAATAGAAAATAATACAAGCACGTTTATCTTAAATCGTACTTATTCCTTATCCAAAAATAATACCAATTGAAAAGTTCATTCAATAAAGTAACCTAGTTGATAACAGACCTTCTGTTCCAGATTTAGTGGTCATTTACGAGTGCCAAATCCATTGTAATGCATATGTATTTTTAGCTTTAAAGGGACAATCAGAATGGGAACCAAGAAAAAAATAAAAGAGTTATGAAAGTTGCAATTAAAAAAAGATTCCATACCTTTGCATCATGTGAGTGAAAGTGTCTGCCAAGCTCATTGTCCTACTCCCGTAGGCTGAAACACATGAAGCAATAAAATAAGTCCTCAGAGTTGCACGAGTGAAGTCTTGAGCACCCATTCTTGTAAGTTTCTCAATCACCCTTGTAACCCCTGTAAGCTCATGTTGTGTGCTTAGGGCAATACACAAGGTATCTTTCAGTCTGAGTTTCTTCCAAGGGAATAAGCCTCTCTGGAAGATCCCAATCATGGGAACTAACAGAAATACGAAATTTTCTGCCTAGATCAACGTTATTGCACTTTGAATCCTCACCATTTTTAACCTATCTACCAAGACCCAAGTCCTCCAATGTAGTTAGGTTAACCATTTTTCTATGACAAGAACCATTAGAAAAATTTGATGGGTTTCTTCCTTCACCAGATGAGAAACCATTGCTAGACCCACCTCTCTCACCACTACAAACTTCGGCATTGATCCTACAACCAAGCTCATCACCACTATCCATATCTTAACAAACCAAGTTTAAAGCTACCAGGTATCGTGTTCATGGTCATGGGACTCTTCATCTTCGTTAATGCAGAAGGAAGAGGTGGATTATGAGAAAGAGAGGTATGGAAGAGATTTGAAAGTCGAAGAAATGGTGTTAAGGATGGAGATGGAAGAGTCCAGGTCACAGTCATCTTCTAGGAAGTTCTCAATGTGACACTTGAGAGAACTGAACATCGTGAGCGAAAAGACCAAAATGACCAGAATGACCTACACAAACACGTATGCTGGAGAATGGAGGATGAGCTACAGAAATAGGACAAATAGGTATGGCAGGTGCAGAAATAGGTATGGCCGAGGATGAGCTGCAGAAACATGGAGGCATGGGGAAACATGGGCAGAAACCAATCTGGAAAAATAGAAAAGTTTCATTAGTAAGGACAAAAACAAATACACATGGAAAATTTTAATTGGGTAGAAGGGTGACTCTGAAAAGTGTTTTCCCACACCCCAAGTCAACAAAGAAAATGCCTATCAGTGTAATTAATTCCTTAGGATCTATAAAGATTAAATTTAATTAATTTTTTTAGGTGTAATTTTATTTTTTATTGTTGATTGGGTAATCTCTACACTATCAAAGTGCTTTATGGGTTTTTCACGGTATTGACTGTAAAAAAAAACTAGTTTAAATACCAAAAATCAACCATAAACTAAAAATTCCAAAAAATCTCATTAAAGACAACTCTTTCTTGAATGTTATATAGACTAGCAATTGCACCATATGTTGCAAAGGAAACACTGTAAAGCAATAACATAGAAAAGAGTAATTTATTATTTTTAATAATAATGTGGTATGTGACAAATCAACACACAAGACCAATTTTACCAAGTGATCCATTTGTGTCATTTATAAAACTCATATTATCTTTGGGCCTATCTACCAAGACCACAATTTTGTTCAAACAACAAATTGACCCAAATCAAACAAAAAGATAACATTTATTTTTTATGGAGAAAAATTTGACTGTGGAAATGAATTCAACACCATCAAGAACCACAAGGCACCTAAAATCTTAAGCTTAACAACTATTTTAGTAGCATCAACCTCATTAAACTACTATATCATATTGTGAACAAAACTAATATAAAAAAAATGGCATATTATATATTATAATGACTCAAATGAAACAACAAAATCAAGTAGAAATCCATTTGTAAACATACTTAGAAAAAGATAACAATGAAAATTGTTCATGTAAATGATATGGAATAATTACATAAAATTAAAAAAGTTATTAAAATGAAAAACTAATAATAGAAATTTAAAATTAGATTTATAGAGAAATAAATAAATTAAAAAGTAATTATTAAAATCTGCCTACCAAAATATAAATTAGCAATATCGCAAATCTGTGTGTTAAAAAGGGATACAAATTTGCAATATCAGAAACAAATTCACAATATTACAAATCTATGTTAAAAAAGAATACAACTTAGGAATAGCACAGATCTATGTTAAAAAGTTAAATAAGATAAATACACATACAAATTTCCTAATACTAATTAATCATAAAATATCATGAAGCTAATGATATTTAGCACACTGTTTCAAAATAAAAAAAATAAACAAAGTTTCTTTACAACTACAGACTTGAAAGATGCTCCTCATCCAATTTCTAATAAAATTTTTTTGAAAATATATTAAGAATCAAAATTAAAATATATTATTATTTCAATATATTATTATTTATTAATAAAATATTTCCAAAAAATAACATAAAATTATCATTATTATAAACTAAAAGAAATAGTTAAACCAAAACTAACAATAAGGGATAAACACACATATAGGTTTCCTAATATTGATTAATCATAAAATATCATGAAGCTAATGATATTTAGCAGACTGTTTGAAAATAAAGAAACAAACAAAGTTTCTCTACAAAAGTTTCTCTACAACTATAGACTTGAGAGACGCTCTTCATCCAATTTCTAATATGATTTTTTGAAAATATATTCAAGAATCAAAACTAAAATGTATTATTATTTCAATATATTATTATCTATTAATAAAATATTTCCAAAAATAACATAAATTTATCATTATTATAAACTAAAAAAAATAGTTAAACCAAAACTAAAAAAGAAGAAAGTCAATTAATAAGACCTTATAACATACTTCTTCAGCAATGACCCTGTAGTAGTAGAAAGTCAATCAATAAACCTCAGAACAGACTTCCTATAGTAGTAGAAAGTCAATCAATAAACCTCAGAACAAACTTCTTGAGCAACGGCCCTGTAGTAGTCCAATTTCTTGAAAATATATTCAAGAATCAAAACTAAAATGTATTATTACCTCAAAGCAACAGAATCAAAACTCAAATGTATTATTACCTCAGAACAAACTTCCTCAGCAAGAACCCTATAGTGGTCCAATTTCTTGAAATATATATTCAAAAATAAAAATAAAAATGTATTATTATTTTAATATATTATTATTTATTAATACAATATTTCCAAAAATAACATAAATTTATCATTATTATAAACTAAAACAAATAGTTAAACCAAACCGAGAAATCATTATTATAAACTAAAAAAATAGTTAAACCAAGACCAGAAAGGGAGAAAGTCGATCAATAAGAATTCAGAACAGACTTCTTCAGCAACGATAAATAAGAACTCAAAACATACTTCTTCAGCAACGGCCCTGTAGTAGTTCAATTTCTGGACACGAAACACCTCAGCAACGACCCTGTAGTAGTCCAATTTCTTGAAAATATATTCAAGAATAAAAAACTAAAATGTATTATTAATTCAACATGTTATTATTTATTAATGAAATATTTCCAAAAATAAAAAAGTTATCATTATTATAAACTAAAAGAAATAGTTAAACGAAGATTAAAAAGGGATAATGGGGAATTTTGAACCTTGCTTACACTTCACAAAGAATTGATATAAAAATTATTGTAATCTAGCTACCCCTCAGAGGTCCAACATGTACAATTAAAAATATGGATATAAACATCAAGAATCAAAACTAAAATGTATTATTATTTCAATATATTATTATCTATTAATAAAATATTTCCAAAAATAACATAAATTTATCATTATTATAAACTAAAAAAAAGTAGTTAAACCAAAACTAAAAAAGAAGAAAGTCAATTAATAAGACCTTATAACATACTTCTTCAGGTAGTAGTAGAAAGTCAATCAATAAACCTCAGAACAGACTTCCTGTAGTAGTAGAAAGTCAATCAATAAACCTCAGAACAGACTTCTTCAGCAACGGCCCTGTAGTAGTCCAATTTCTTGAAAATATATTCAAGAATCAAAACTAAAATGTATTATTACCTCAAAACAGACTTGTTCAGCAACAGAATCAAAACTCAAATGTATTATTACCTCAGAACAAACTTCCTCAACAAGAACCCTATAGTGGTCCAATTTCTTGAAATATATATTCAAAAATAAAAATAAAAATGTATTATTATTTTAATATATTATTATTTATTAATACAATATTTCCAAAAATAACATAAATTTATCATTATTATAAACTAAAACAAATAGTTAAACCAAACCCAGAAATCATTATTATAAACTAAAAAAATAGTTAAACCAAGACCAGAAAGGGAGAAAGTCGATCAATAAGAATTCAGAACAGACTTCTTCAGCAACGATAAATAAGAACTCAAAACATACTTCTTCAGCAACGGCCCTGTAGTAGTTCAATTTCTGGACACGAAACACCTCAGCAACGACCCTGTAGTAGTCCAATTTCTTGAAAATATATTCAAGAATAAAAAACTAAAATGTATTATTAATTCAACATGTTATTATTTATTAATGAAATATTTCCAAAAATAGAAAAGTTATCATTATTATAAACTAAAAGAAATAGTTAAACCAAGATTAAAAAGGGATAAATGGGGAATTTTGAACCTTGCTTAAACTTCACAAAGAATTGATATAAAAATTATTGTAATCTAGCTACCCCTCAGAGGTCCAACATGTACAATTAAAAATATGGATATAAACATCAAGAATCAAAACTAAAATGTATTATTATTTCAATATATTATTATCTATTAATAAAATATTTCCAAAAATAACATAAATTTATCATTATTATAAACTAAAAAAAAGTAGTTAAACCAAAACTAAAAAAGAAGAAAGTCAATTAATAAGACCTTATAACATACTTCTTCAGGTAGTAGTAGAAAGTCAACTGGTAAACCTCACAGAATTTCGTAGCAACGGCCCCGTAGTAGTCCAATTTCTTGAAAATATATTCAAGAATCAAACTAAAATACATATTACCTCTTACAAACTCTCAAAGAACCCTATAGTGGTTCAATTTGTAAATATATATTCAAAAATAAAAATGTATTATTATTATTTTAATATATTATTATTTATTAATACAATATTTCCAAAAATAACATAAATTTATCATTATTATAAACTAAAACAAATAGTTAAACCAAACCCAGAAATCATTATTATAAACTAAAAAAATAGTTAAACCAAGACCAGAAAGGGAGAAAGTCGATCAATAAGAATTCAGAACAGACTTCTTCAGCAACGATAAATAAGAACTCAAAACATACTTCTTCAGCAACGGCCCTGTAGTAGTTCAATTTCTGGACACGAAACACCTCAGCAACGACCCTGTAGTAGTCCAATTTCTTGAAAATATATTCAAGAATAAAAAACTAAAATGTATTATTAATTCAACATGTTATTATTTATTAATGAAATATTTCCAAAAATAAAAAAGTTATCATTATTATAAACTAAAAGAAATAGTTAAACCAAGATTAAAAAGGGATAAATGGGAAATTTTGAACCTTGCTTAAACTTCACAAAGAATTGATATAAAAATTATTGTAATCTAGCTATCCCTCAGAGGTCCAACATGTACAATTAAAAATATGGATATAAACATTTTTATTTTATTATGTCCATTTAATGTGTGCTTGGTATAGAGGAATTAAGAAAGCGCTTAATTTACTAATATATTATGCTCTAAACATTTTTCACTTAACTTTGTACTATTGTAAATAAAATCATCTAATGATGATGATGGTAATATCCACTAAGACCAATATGGTCTATTGAACCTTAAAAAAATAAGAGATTAATTGAGAATGTTTAAGATTTTATTTCTATGATAAAAAAGCGGGGAGAAAAGTGTTCCATTGTTATCACTCATGCCTACAAGAATATCAATTGGATTATGAAACTATGTTAACATGTAGAGCTAAGATAAAATAATAGAATTGTTTCATACATTAATTCTTAATATTTTAATTTAAAGTAAAATAATCATATATTAATTTTTAAAATTAAAATAATTAAAAAAATAATGATGAATATAAAAGTTATATATAAATATAAAAAATTATATTAATATTATCTAAATTATTAGATATTTAAAAATAACTTAATAATGAAAATATTTATATTCACTCCATAACATTCTTAAATTTTAAAATAATAGAATGGTCTCATACATTAATTCTTAATATTTTAATTTTAATTTTAATTGGAAGTAAAATAATTATATATTAATTTTTAAAATTAAAATAATTAAAAAAACAAAAAACAATGATGAATATAAAAGTTATATATAAATATAAAAAAAATATTAATATTATCTAAATTATTTTGATAGTTTGTTTGTAAAACGAAATTATCATAATTTAGTTTAGTTGTTAAATTGAGAAGAGTAAGACAACTATCTATTTTTGAGTGCAGATTGACTTATTACTATAATTTGAAGAAAATAGAACAATATTCTTTCACTAAATATTCTATTTTTTCACTTTAATCATGTGGGTTACCTTTGAGTCTTGGGCATTTAACACCTCCAAATAAAACAAACTTTAAGACATACTCCAATAAAAATACATTAATAAAGTGTTAATGAATAGAGAGAAATTTGTGACTACGAGAAACATAATAAAGTTAACAAGTGGCCATGTGTCACACATATATCTTAAAAATCAATATAAATTAATTTTAGTTCTGAATTTATGGGGAACCCAATGACATCAAAACCTTCTCACACTTATTTTACAGTAAAAAAAATTGAAATTTGAAAAATCAAATTAGTGGCGAATTTATATTTGTAACCCTATCATGCGTACAATATCATCATGTCTTTCTTATACTAAAATTAAATTCATGAACGAACAAACAGTAAAATGTCACATAGTAGAAAAATATTATTTCACCAAATATTCTATCTCCATCGTGCGCCAGAAAAGGTCACAGACTATCACTATATTCTTACACCAAAAATTCTCTGATTGGAATTCGTTCTCATTACTTTGGTATTGGCCTGTAGGGTTAGATTAGAGTCGGTATTCATTACCTGGGTATTGCCCCGTAGGGTTTTCACGGATGCAAGAGTCTTTAGCCTTGCTTGGAATTAAGACATTCTCCTTCCGAGTCGCGTCGATTACGGGCCGAGTTATTGTCAGCTCCAGTTCACGTTTAGGTTTAGGTCGAAATGCTCATCCGGCGCTGTACGCTGACGCATCTGAAACTTGATAAAAAAAATTTGGAATCTCATGATGATGATGGCTACAACCCTTTTGAATTGGACGATGGCTCAGGGGATCGACGGCCATACTAATAAGCTTTCTCTGAAGATGACCAACCATATCGTTATCCATTCGCCCTGGAAAACGAACAGCTGAAAATGGAAATACGAAAATAAACAATGAGTATATTGAATCCAAATACATTAACAATGATAATATTGCGAAAGAGAATAAAGATGGGGGACTGGACAATTTATCCATCTCGGCCTGCAACTTCGTAGCAGACGTATGGCATCAAAACCACTGCCTGAGCATCGAATCAGAAATAACATTGTTAAAGGAAAATCAGAAGGCAGCCATACCGGTCGCAAGAGGATTAAAAATTGAAATCTTTGTCTGAGTCGCCCTTGGAAGGCCATCCGGTCTCGGAAACCTTGATTTCCATGGAAGAGTACCTGAGTGCCGAGAGCGCAGAATAAACGACATCAAGACATCAATCTGAGCGTGGAGCATGTTACTGTAGTGTAGATTTGTGGCTTCATCCACCATTCCTGTATTCCGCTGGAAGAGAAATCAAGAAGCTGTCTCACGAAGGCGAGGAGTTCTGGTTTGAAGTTCTTTGTAACTTATTTATAACTGTATTTTATCTAACTATATTTAATCGTAAGGTAGAGTTTATTTGAATCGTCTAACATTCAAATCAAGGGTGCATAATAGTACACGTAGCTATTTAGGAAAGTTGTTTTCAAATAGGTACGCTTTACAGCGTAATTACATAACATGTGTATTGAGTAATTTTATGAGACACATTAAATTGAGTTTTTTTATAATAATATATTTTTAAGTATATGTCAATATTAATTCGCATTAAAATATTTTATTCATAACTCGTATTCAAATACTTTATTTGTATTATGAGAGGGATAGACATAATTACAAATATACTTGACAATAGGTTGTAAAATGAGCCTCAAGACTCAATATGATTTTGTCTATAAAATACTTTTATAAACATATAATTACGATTTTTTTTTAAATGAGAAAGAAACCATTGCCAATACATGATTTTTTCTATAAAATACTTTTATAAATATATAATTATGATTTTTTTTAAATGAGAAAGAAACCATTATCAATATAGTTTATATGATTTTTAATATTAAGAAAAGTTTTCATGAAAAAGCTTAAAATTATATATTAAATTTTAATTTAAACTTTATTATAATTTATTTATCAACTTATAAATTAGTTAAGTGAATACTTTTCCTTTATTAAAAAATATGAGTTGATTCTTTATTATTATTATTAAATAAAAATATATATATTGAAAATTTTGTTTTCATAAAATAATTAAAAAAATATTAATCTTTCAAAATTTTCTTTAATTTTATTATAGCATTATATTTTATCTTGTTTATTTATCAAAAAATCTCAAAATGGAAAAAATGCAAATAATTTGTATATAGTCATTGATACAATTGATTATATTAAAGGTTTATTATGAAGATGCGGTTATTAAAAACTCTTTCATTCATCACCTCAAATCATATCTACGTTACCACCATTGTCTTGTCATCGAGAGATTTCTAAGAATATAAATTTCATCTCAAATTGAGATCCAAGCATAAAGTTATGCATCTTTGAAGTTTTCCCCTTTAGAGCCACATCATCATCCATACATTTTTCACATGGCTAAGGTGTGTCAACCCTTACTGATGTGTCACTCCCACATTGGTACACATTTTTGGCCCATCTGGCATATTGAATCCCACTATATTGAATTTTTCCATTACATTTCCCTTTGTTCAATTCCCCAAAGTTATGATATTTGATATGTCGCTATGGCTAAAAGTGTTGATATGCTAACTTCGAATATGGTTATATGACCACTCTAGTAACTCCATATATACCAATACCAATATGGTGATATGATCATTCCTCCAATATGATGATATGGAATATTATTCTTATATGAAATATTGGATTATCAACATTTCATTTATAATTTTAACTCTTTGCAAATCACCAATATACCGATATACTCATGGCTATCACATCATGTCTCCTTTCTTTAACATCAAATCAACGTTCAATATGTGGAAAATGTTGATGTTTCCCTTGACATTTGACACCACTAATGTGTGCCACGTGTCACTCATATTTATACAATTGGCATGCTAAAACCATTGAATCTTGATGAAAACTTGTCTTCTTAGGTTAATTAGGCCTCCAATGGAAGGTACTAGGCCTCCCATGATGTTGAAAGGTTTGGTATCTTCACTAGAGATTAACTCATTCCTTGAGGGACACACAATTTGGCACATGCAATTTGGCCTCCATAAGCACAACAATTTGACTCTCTTTGGATGGATAAAATAACTTCCTTGAAGGATCAATTAAAACTCCCTACAATATTAATGATTAATTACGGTGGTTTTACAAACAATGAAACCAACCACCATCATCTATGGTGTATGTTCCAACATTGAAACTGGGAAATATTGAGGATTTATTCTTAGGAAAAGCATTAAGGGGGCCGGGTGGGGGGCGATTAGTATTTTACACAATTCAATTTCAACTTCTTATTCTGATTTGTATATGTGATTGTTCTAAAGGAAACTAACTTATGTACATGATTTGTTACTACAAAAACCCACATATATCGAGATAACTTATATGATCATTAACTTCATCACATGTGCAGTATTAGTCAATGCATCAATATTCTATTATTCATCTATTAAACTATAATTGTGAGCAGTTAAGAAGCAAAGAGAACATCAACACACAAAACCATATGAACACTTGGATTTTTATGTGGAAACCCAGTCTGGGAGAAAACCATTGTTGTTGCCATCTTCATCTTCTTCTTTTATTAGAAAGAATATTCTTACAATATTTTATTTCCACATACTCGAACCAACATGCCGAATCCTACCTACAGAGGGCTACAACCTTCTCTTGTTTTCCAACTCCTACTAGAAGGGAGCTACAACCCCCTTTATTAATATTATTATCCTCAACTCTTTGTGAACATCTTTTCAGAATGTTTCAAACTAGATTCACTTCCAACAATTCTGAAATCAATTACCCAAACACTAACCAACTGAAACATCAAATCAATAACTAAATCTCAATAAACTCTTGCAACAAATGAAGCTAGATTAAACTGAACCAAAACATATCATACCAAGTAAAACATTGTTACCCATCATAGAAACTAACTTCTTCCACTACAAACCTTGATCAATCATACATCATATTGTGTATGATATTGTTCTGAATTACACCTGCGTATGTACACACTTCTCCTTAAGAGGATTTGTGTGCATATCCCAAAAAAAATGATACATGAATCGTAATCACTATCACACTAAATAAATCACTGAATAATTTATTGAATCCATCACCGATCACTGAACCAAATACAAAAAACCATACAACAGTATGATCAGAAGTCAACATTTCATTCTACAATTATTTCAACCCAACCAGTATTTTCAGACACAGATTATCATAAGAGATACATCATCTACATAGAGTAGCAAACATAACAGAACAAATAAAACATCATTAACAATTCATACTTTGAAACCCTAGCAGGTGTACGCGACTCTTATAAAGCACTTTCACGTATGTACGTGCTTCACTTGTTTGACACATAGATTTTGAACATTCACATAATGTATACATGAATACCTAGAATAATAACCACCTATGTACAAGACCTTTATGAAGAAAACCTGCATATAGATCTGTAATCATTTAATCATGCCTTCGCTGCAACCATAAAATATAATTCGCAACCCTTATTTTCACATGTTCATGTCATAATATCATTATCATGGTAGATCTATCACTATTTGTCCTAATCATAGAATATCAAGAAACCATGTTCATTACTCTCTACTATGCTTTCAAATCTATAATATCTAAAAATTCTCCATGCTCCTTGGTGCACCTATTTTAGATCAAATCATCCATCAATAACTGATAACTTACACACATAACACTTTGATCTCCATCTCCTTACATAGTTTAGGGCTTAGAGATTACCTTAGGCCAATCCCTTAGTAATGTCAATGGTATTATTTGACAAGATAAAATATCCATTGTTAAGCTCATTACTATGGGTCAATACCATTATAAGGAGCCTTCGTATTGAGGATACCATTGTGCAGAAACTGTACATGACTTTTCTTCACCATACGGACATATGTAAACGACCTTTATTCATAGGTTATTTTCTCACACTTTATATTTACCATTCTTCTGTCTCTAAAATGATATTTTGTTTACTATCTCACCTGTTACTATCTTCATAATCATCATTTTTACATATTTATCAGGTAGTTTTCTATCAATGGAAACACATTAATCATAATTCCAACAATCTCCCCCTTTGGACTTGATGGCAACCACTTTGGTGTTTGTTCACAACCACCTTTAATTATATGCAAAAACATTTGTAAAGACACCAAGCTAAGTACCAAACCAATATTATTCAAACACCAAGCTACTCTCCCCCTTTGACATCAAGGAAAAAGGGCTGACCAATGTTGAATGAAGGAATTATTATTTTTGTGAAGAGATGGGCACTATAGATATAATCTACTGAATATGAATAATTTATACTAATCATTCTCCCCTTGAGCATATGTTGAACCTTTTGGAAGATATCCAATGAAGTACATGACTCTATGACTCAACCAAATAGGGCCTTTCCTATTATTAAGGACTCGTGCTTACATCGATCACCCAACATAGTGGGGTTACATATTTGACCCAAAATTACATCACGTGCCCAAAATAATGGAATTATATACATAGTTAGCTGACCCAAAAAGTCTAAATATGACTGAATATTACTATTATTATGTCATGGATATTTACATTACATTTACATCAAGAGAAAAATATTACATTTATGACCAAAGCCAAAGACTTCAATAGTGAGGCAATATGACTTGATAGTCATCAACAACTGTCAGACACCATATAGGATCTTGCAACATGCGAAACATGTACTTCATTATCAGGAAGTACGATAGGGAAATGTAGCATAAATCTTCAACAACATCAATATTTGACCAAATATGTAATGATTTCAAGCATCGCCAAGTGGTTATAGTAGCAACATATCAATATTTATCCTCTTGACTTCATCAATGTCAGCAACCAATGAAAAATATCATCAGTTAGCAAGTAGTACTCAAGTATATATATTGCCAATAATGTGTCATTAAAGCATAACAAATGCTCCCCTTGAACATGTGCCAATTATTCTCTTCTCAGGCCTGATCATATCCATGTCAGCGAGCAGCAAAGCCATCAAAAGAAACTAAAGTAGTAATTTTATATTGTAGAAATTCATAAACCATCATAATCTAATATCACTTCTAAGTAGAATTTGAATATGAGTAGAATTTAATCAATCAACATTAGAACCGGAAGACCACAAAAAAAATGACTGAGACATATCAAAACATATCCTTGAGTCTGTCCCACTATTTATTTATCATAGAGAAACACATGCAATTGTCTACATCAAAACTCGCGAATATATGTGACTATCATTCATGTGTTCCGCACACAAAAAGTAAAATATAATATTTTACTGTGTCAGCTCCCCTTGAACATGAAATATATGTTAGAATAGTTAACAAAGTGATGAAGCATAGATCACTCCTATTTTATGTCAGATATATTCAAAGGAATCACCTGGAAGTGGCTTTGTAAATATATCTGAAACTTTTTCCTTTGAGGAAACATATTCCTATTTGACTTTTTGTTGAAGAACTTGTTTTCTCATAAAGTGATATTTGATTGGAATATTATTGGTCTTTGAGTGCATGAAATGATTTTTAGAAATACTTATGGCACTAGTATTGTTACAAAGAACAGGTACAGGTTGTGGAAAAGTTATATGAATGTGTTGCAATATTTACATCATCCATAGAAGTTGAGTATAGGAAGATGCAACAAAACATATTCTACCACAATAGTAGATAAAGTGTGGAGCTTTGTTTCTTGTCGTATCATGATACCAAGTGAGGTCCCAAATAAAATTTTCCTCTACTAGTACTCTTTTGATCATCAATATTTCTAGCCCAATCTGCATCTATTTAAGCATGTAGTGAAAAGTCTGAATTTTTAGGATACCATAGACCAAGGTCTTGAGTTCCTTCTAGGTACTTGAATATTCTCTTAACTCCTTGTAAGTGAGTTTCTTTAGGACTAGCTTGAAATCATGCAACAATCCCAATTACATCCATAATATCTAGTCTTGTGCCTGTAAGGTAAAGTAAGCTTCCGATCATGGACCTATATTATGGCTGATTAATTGAAGGAGAATCATCATTTTGACTAAGATTTCATCTTGTTACCATTGGTGTGCATATAGGTTTTCAATCTTCCATTCCATAGTTCTTCAAAATATTCTTGAGGTACTTAGTTTGTGAGAGAAATATACCATTCTTTGCATTTTCAACTTGAATACCAAGAAAGTATGTTAGTTCACCGAGTAGAGACATCTCAAATTCTTGCTGCATAACAAAATAAAATTATTGAACCATAGATTCTACATTACTTCCAAATATGATATCATCTACATAAACAACAACTATCAAAAGTTTTTATTTACAAAACCTTTTCTAAAGCCTTTTTCTTCAAGATACCTATTAAGATGATAATACCATGCATGAGGAGCTTGTTTTAATCCATATAAAGCCTTCTTAATTTTGTAAACAAATTTTTTATCACTGCCTAGAATGAATCCTTCAGGTTGTTCAATATAGGCTTATTCTTCTAGATCCCCATTTATAAATGCAGATTTAACATACGTTTCAAATACCTTGAAGTTATGAAAGCTTGAAAATGAAAGAAACATTCCTATGGCTTCAAGTTTAGCTATCGGTGCAAATGTTTCTTCAAATTCTATTCCTTCCTATTGAGCATAACCTTTGCATACAAGTCTTGCTTTATTTCTAATTATTTCTCCATTTTCATTTAGTTTGTTTTTGAACACCCATTTTGTCCCAATAACATTTTTATCATGAGGTCATGGAGCTAAATCCCATGTATGGTTCATTTCTATTTGATCAAGTTCTTAATTCATTTCCTTAATACAAAATTCATCTTTGCTTACTTGATTTCCATTTTGAGGTTCAATTATGAACAATAGGGCTAGGTACCTAGAAGTTCCAATAAGTGTTCTTCTAGTTTGTACTCCATCTTCCTTTTCACCTAGAATTTTAGATTTCAAGTGAATTTTTTTAACATACCTTGAAGGAGTATTTTATGATGTTTTTGTGCTTTCATTTCCTTCTTTTGATGTTTCACAAACTCCTTCTCCTACAACATTTTGACATGTAGTAGGAACAAGTTCATATTTTGTTGGTGCTTCCCTTTTGTTAGCTGTAGATGCTTCATCAAACCACAACATCTATGCATTCAACAATATTTTGAAGTATTTTATTATAAATTTAATCAGGAGTATCCAAGGAGGATTCCTTCATCAGTTCTAGATTCAAAGTTTCTAAGCTTATCATCATTATTATTTACGTAACATTTTCTTCCAAAAGCTCTAAAAATTTTGACAATTGGAGGCTTACCAAACCATTGATCATAAGGATTTTTATCATTTTTTACCCAAACATGAGCTTTGTTGAGGATATTCACGGTTGTATGTGTTGGTTCTATTATGACCTAGATTGACCTCAGACTGAAGGGAGGCAAGCTAGGGTAACCACAAACCATGCTTAACCTTGTAGCTATCACTGCAAGGCAAGGAGAGGGCTCTCTCTGTAAGAAATCTCAGTCAAGGATGACTGAAAAAATGATTTTAGGCTAGGTATAGTAGCTCGAGAGGTTTTGATAGATTTTCTGGTGTTGTTTGTTGGATCAGATGGAGCTGGGAAGTTTAAGTCTGGGAAATTAAATCAGAAATGCAGAGTATTCTATGGGGCAAGGTAGGCATGGACTTTGACAACTTTGGCTTTATGATCGTGAAGTGTTTAGGACTAGTGAGGAGCTGAGGAGGGCATATTAGATGAATCCTTTTCAAACAGTAGAAAAACATAAAATATTGAATGATTTCCCAAGACAAAGCACTGTAACAATGGATTCTACCTATCTAACTTGAAAAAGTTCAACAAAAATGAATGGAATGAATGATGGCATAAATAAAATTTAACAAATGATTTCAAAATAAGAAACTGTGCTAAAATTCCATACCATAGGGATCCCATAAAAAATAACTGCAAATATTTATTAATTCCCTACCAAACTAGCTAGAAATACGTACAATCAAGCTCAGAGCATCCCAATGATTCCACTTCCCCCCAACTGACTGAAAAATTACATTAAATAAACATAGCCTCAGGGGGCAAAACCGTAGAAAGAGGAGTTCTTTCACCTTCCCCCAAACCAGAACATAAAGATAGAAAAACCCAACAATATGCCTCTAAAAGAGAGGAAACTATATATTCAACCATCTGGAAGTATAATCTGTTATATTTACTCCAACCAATGGGAAGAAAACAAATTTGGAACCCTGCCCCCTCATTTATCGTTTGCTGCCGTTCCGTGGCTAATGTTGTAATGATCTCTATATTCACATTTGGTCACAGCCTTAACAAATCGTTTTTTCCTTTAACCTAAAGAAGACCCCTTTAAACCCAAAAAATTGAATGTGCCTCATTTAGCGAAGAAAAACCCTTTTTTCTTTGGAAAGAGCAGAAAGAAATGGTGGGCCTGGGAATCGCAATTGTAATCGCAAGCGGAAGGAGTGGGAATACTTTGGAAGAAGAAATCATGATATGCGATGGAGCGATGGTGCGATGGTGGATGCAGCGATGAACGAGGGTGATGGAGAATTATCGATGTGATGGAAATGGAGCGATCGATGGAAATGCAGTGATGCGGCGATGATCACATCAGAGAAATCATGTGAGCAGGAGTTAAAACTCTGAAGGGATATCGCATCGGTGGAAGAATGGAAGCGGAGTTAGCGTTGGAGAATTATCAATCGCGCGATGCGATGAACGACCATCGCATCAGCAGCAACGGAAGGGCGGAGTTAAGTGATGACAGGGAGCGATCGCGCGATGCGATGCGCGATTGAGGTCGCATCGGTGGAACGGAGATGGCGGGTTCAGCGCAGCAGGAATCATGATATGCAATGCACGATTATCGCATCGACGGAGTCGAGCATGCGGAGTTAAGTGTTGCGGGAATGCGATGTTGCGATGTGATCACATCGGCGATAAGCCATCGCATCGGGATTGTAGGAGATGGAAATTTCAAAAGAAACAGGGACTTTGCGGTAAAGGGAAAAAATCATATAAAAAGGAAAAAATTTTAAAGTTAAAGGGCTAGCGGGATAATGGAAAAAAGGGCAGAGTTGTGCTTTTTTTAGCCATTATTCATTTGGGGATATTTTCCGATCCAGAACCCGATTTTGGGAGTGTGATATACCGTTGGAAATATTTTTCCGAGCTCCTTCTGATGAACACATTTACAACATGTTTTACACTAAATATAATGTGAAAAACATCTTTGAAAACCAGGAAAATAAAAAACCCCTTTGACCCTTTGTGACAGGTTGCGAAATACTAACAGTGGCTTTGTGGAGATAGCAGCTTCTGAAGTTCAACTTGTTACATATAGAAACATAAAATTACATAAGAAATGATAATAAAAACAAAGTACCCTGTTTTCACCTTAAAACATGGTTTTGAGGTGAAAATTACATTAAGCTTGAAAGGACAACTCTTTGACTTTTCCAGATACCATGCTTTGAGTTTATTTGGCATCCTCATGTCCTTGCTAATATTTATTGACACTTTCATCATCAATATTACTATGTTGGAACCCTAAAACCTAATGAGACGAAACCCTATGACCTAATAAAATGAACTGCAAAGTGAAAATGAATCATGACTCAAGAGCATAGAGAGGAGAACCACCAAGTATTTTTCATGAGGGAAAACTGATGAAGTGACCCCAACCGTTAGTGGATCCATGACCTAATGGAGTGCTAAAAAGTTATAGTATGAGACTCCTACTATGTGAATGAAAAAGAGCAGATTTTCATCACTGATCGCAGTATGAAAAGGCTGACACTAACATTGGCTCCAATGGCGATGGTAGCTCCTTGGAGGTGCCAAGAACACCGTATACCTAGTAGGCTTATTCATTGGGAAATGGAGTCAATAGCTAAAAACCAAACTAACATCTGAAAGAAACTTGACATAATAAACTAACTCAAAAGTGACTCAAGGCTAACTAAAACAAAACTTAAAAATTGAACATTGATGGCAGTACATCACCAAGACTTGAGGGATTCAAATCCTGATGACAACCACCTGTTTCTTGAAAGCATGTGTACAATCAGGCGATATCAAAATGCCAGTGTAACCAATCAAGCAAATACCTCCGTGATTGATTCTCCCAATCATATTCTTTAGACAATAATAGATCTTTACAATTGGGTAGCCAAAAACATAGTTGACAATGATCTCCTTCATCACTGAATACTGCAATAATTACCTTCATTGCTGACTGGAATATATTTGCCACTGGATCTTGAAAAACATGAAAATTTACCTCCTGTTGATATAGAAGTAACAACGTACCTTTTTCTCTTGATTTTGATCTCTCTTCATAATGTACCTCAGCAAGAGTGTGTTCCTGGTCTTCAAAAAAATTTGAACAAGGGGGTGAGCATATTTCTTCTTGGAAAAAAATTCAAAGCATGAGACATGGGAAGAAAAATCCAAATGGCAGTTCTCAATGCTCTGGTCATCTACAATCTAAATATATTGTTGATCATATTCATATGACATGGCAACCAGATTGTCATGTTTCTTATCACACTCATCAGTCATAAGAGAAAAAAAATTTGATTTTTCTTGAAACCCAAAATTGACATTTATATCATCTACCACAGATTCATCCAAAGAAACTTTTTCACTTACTTGAACAAAGATCTCATCTTGTTTTCATAGAGGGAATGGATTACCTCCTCGTGAAGACTTTGTTCTGATGGGATGAGAAAATTTAGGTCTAGAACTCTGTTTTCTTCATTTGAGGTGACCTTAACACTAGATCTCTCCTTCATGGGATTCGGAACAACATACTCTTCATCATCACATTTTAAATCTAGATCTGGATTAGCCATTTTATCACAATCTGATATTGAAACCTCATTTTCCCGCATGCCATATTTTGTTGCAATCAGATCTGAAATAAGACCTTGTCTTCCATCATTGTCAACTGTACAAAGATCCTTAGCCTGCTGATCTTGATAAGTATCCCCTAAGATTTCTCTATGCTACTGAAATGGATTTTCATACAGGGCTTCCATGATCTCATCATCTTCATAAAAATTATCAAGATTTTCAATGAAACTATTAACATGTTTACAACAGTTCTGAACTAATATTAAGGATGGAAAATATTCTTTATACCTTTCAAATAATATGGTATGAAAATCATTTAAACAATAAATAAAAGCAGGTGGAAAACTTTCATACCAAGATCGAGCTTCATTTTCCAGAGTGGCCATGAATATATTCATCAAGAAATATTTAGGAAAATCAATCTTTAATCTATGCACATGCATGTGAAATCTCACCATATGAAGAGCAACATCATTACCTTTCACATTTTTGAACATAGGCAAATTACTTTGCCAATCTACCGTAGGCATTTTATTTTGGAAACCTGGAATGTGATCTCGGCTCATGGGAGCATACCTTCTCGCAACACTTTCCATCTTGAAAAAATCTTAAAGCCACTGATCTTCTGGCAGTGGAGTCACCATGAGGTGTTGATTTTCTAGATCTTTGAATGAATGGAGCCACCAGGTGAATGGTTCAGCCTTCATATGTATCCAACTGTTGTTCACCGTCAACATTTAGATATGATATTTTTTCATTCTTTTCCAAGGAATATTTGTCTTTTAGTTCTTACTTTTTCTTCCCAAGCGGAGTCACCACTATGTTATCACCTAGATTGACCTCAGGCTAAAGGGAGGCAAGCCAGGGTAACCACAAACCACGCTTAACCTTGTAGCTAGCCCTACAAGGTAGGGAGAGGGCTCTCTCCGTAAGAAATCTTAGTCAAGGATGACTGCAAAAATTATTTTATTCTAGGCATAGTAGCTCAAAAGGTTTTGATAGATTTTCTGCTGTTGTTTTTTGGATTAGATGCAGCTGGGCAGTTTAATTCTGGGAAATTAAATCAGAAATGCAGAGTATTCTATGCGGCAAGGTAGGCATGGAATTTAACACCTTTGGCTTTATGATTGTGAAGTGTTTAAGAATGGTGAGGAGCTGAGGAGGGCATATGAGATGAATCCTTCTAAAACAGTAGAAAAACATAACATATTGAATGATTTCCCAAGGCAGAGCACTGTAACAATGGATTCTACCTATCTAACTTGAAAACATCCAACAGAAATCAATGGAATGAATGGTGGCATACATAACATTTAACAAATGATTACAAAAGAAGAAATTGTGCTGAAATTCCATACCACAGGGATCCCATAAAAAATAGCTGCAAATCTTTATTAATTCCCTGCCAAATTGGTTACAAATATGTACAATCAAGCTCAGAGCATCCCAGTGATTCCAACCCTCTCCAACCAATTGAAAAATTACATTAAATATACATAGCCTCAGGGGGCGAACCGTAGAAAGAGGAGTTGTTTCACCTGCCCCAGACTAAAACCTGAAGATAGAAAAACCCAACAATATGCCTTTAAAAGAGAGGAAACTGTATATTCAACCATCTGGAAGTATAATCTGTTATATTTACTCTAGCCAATGGGAAGAAAACAACTCTGGAACCCTTCCCCCTCATTTATCGTTTGCTACCGTTTCATGGCTAATGTCGTATTGATCTCTGTATTCACATTTTCTCATGGCCTTAACATAGTGTTTTTTCCTTTAACCTAAAGAAAACCCCTTTAAACCCAAAAAATCGAATGTGCCTCATTTAGTGGAGAAACACCCTTTTTTATTTGGAAAGAGAAAAAGGAAATGGTGGGTTCAGGAATTGCAATCGCAATCACAAGCGTAAGGAGCGGGAACACTTTGGTGGAAGAAATCATGATATGCGATGGAGCGATGGTGCGATGGTGGGTGCAGTGATGAACGAGGGTGATGGAGGATTATCGATGCGATTGAAATGGAGCGATCGATGGAAATGGAGCGATGCGGCGATGGTCGCATCAAAGAAATCAGGTGAGCAAGAGTTAAAACACTGAACGGATATCGCATCAGCGGAAGAACGGAAGCAGAGTTAGCGCTGGAGAATTATCGATCATGCGATGCGATGAAGGACTATCTTATTGGCAACAACAAAAGGGTGGAGTTAAGTGATGGTAGGGAGAAATCATGCAATTCGATGTGCGATTGAGATTGCATTGGCAGAAGGGAGATGGCGGGTTCAACGCAGTGGGAATCGTGATATGCGATGCGTGATTATCGCATCGGTGGAGTAGGGAATGCAGAGTTAAGTGTTGCAGGAATGTGATGTTGCGATGCGATGGTGCGATGCAATTGCATCGGCAATGAGCCATCGCATCGGGACTGTAGGAGATGGAAAGTTCAAAAGAAAAAGGGACATTTTGGTAAAGGGAAAAAATCATATAAAAAGGAAAAAATTGTAAAGTTAAAGGGCCAGCGAAATAATCGAAAAAAAGGCAGAGTTCTGCTTTTTTGAGCCATTATTCATTTCGGCATATTTTCCAATCTAGAAGCCGATTTTGGGAGTGTGATATACCGTTGGAAAGATTTTTCTGACCTCCTTTTGATGAACACATTTACAACATTTTTTCACTAAAGATAATATGAAAAACATCTTTGAAAACCAGGAAAAGAAAAACCCCTTTGACCCTTGGTGACGGGCTACGAAAGACTAACGGTGGCTTTATGGAGATAGAAGCTTCTGAAGTTCAACTTATTACATATAGAAACATAAAATTACATAATAAATGATAATAAAAAAAAATTACCTTGTTTTCACCTTAAAACATGGTTTTGAGGTGAAAATTACATTAAGCTTGAAAGGACAACTCTTTGACTTTTCCAGATACTATGATTTGAGTTTTTTTGGCATCCTCATGTCCTTGCTGATATTGATTGACACTTTCATCATAAATTTGACTATGGTGGAACCCTAAAACCTAATGAGACCAAACCCTATGACCTAATAAAATGATCTGCAGAGTGAAAATGAATCATGAATCAAGACCATAGAGAGGAGAATTCATGAGGAAAAACTGATGAAGTGACCCCAACCATCAGTGGATCCATGACCTAATGGGGTGATAAAAAGTTATAGTATGAGACTCCTACTATGCAAATGAAAAAGAGAAGATCTGATCACTGATGGCAGTATGACAAGACTGACACTAACAGGTTCCCCCAAAAAGGTATGAGGCGCTCTAGATTCATCAATCATGGAACGTGTCATTTTTTGAATTATTATGTTCATTCTTTCTACTAGTTTGTTTTATTGTCGAGTTTGAGATATAGATAATTTTCTTTTGATGTCATGATAGTCACAAAAGTTCAAAAACTCATCTCATATAAACTCACCTCCTCTATCAGATCTAAGATAGTTGATTTTAAAATCTAATTCATTTTTCTACTAGAGCTTTGAAAACTTTAAATTTATCAAATGCTTCATCTTTATGTTTCAATAAGCCAGTCCAACACATTCTGTAAAATAATCAATGAATAATATGAAGTATTTTTCACCTCTATGATAATTCTTTCTCATATGACCACACAAATCGGTATGAATAATTTCAAGTGCCTCACTTGAAGTACATTATTTAGCATTAAACCGAACTTTGGTTTGCTTACCGAATTAACATGATTTTCATATGTTTTCTTCTCGTACAGTGATGTTAGGAAAGTCACATAATCCTCCCATTCTGCTTGAATTTTGTAATTGGGTGAAGATTATATGTGCCAATATTTTGTTCCAAATGCAACTTTATTCTTATTTTCTCAAGTAATAATTCTTTTGGCTTCCTTCCAAGACATAAACATTACCTAGAGTTATTGCTCCCTTTATTACGATCTTACCTATATCGAGATTTTGTACCACACAATTCTTTGATCTAAAAAAACCTCATGCCCTATTCACACATTTGAATAAAACTCAACAAGTTATGTCTTAATCCATCAACAACAAAAAATAATTACAACTTTAACCTTATTCTTTAGAAAAACATATCCTTTCCCTTTGATAGCAGCGAGTGAGTCACTTCCAAAGGTTACATTCATTTCTATCTTTATTTCATTAAAGGACATAAAATTCTATTTTTCGCCTATAATATGCTTTGAGCATCCACTGTCAATGTACCATAAATTTTCTGGACGTCCTGCATACAAATCTAAACCAAAATTTTTAGATTTTATGGTTTTCTTTTTCCATACCTTGGATGTTGTTTCCTTTTGTTCATTCTACGGGTTTGATCTCATTTTTCTTCTGCATTCGGCTTGTATATGCCCAAATTTATTTCAAAATGAACATTTGCTTCATCTTAGAGAGGTGAGAAAGAATTTTAGGAGTATTTCTTTGACCCAATATCATTATATTGTTTTATTGAATCTCTAGTAATAATAGTTTTATAAGCAACACATTGAACAATTATGACCAAAATTATGACAAGTGAAGCATTGACCGTTGAAATAGAAGTTAGTGGGAGTAAACTACATTTTTTAGTAGCTTTCATTTTGATTGTGGTAAGGATGTTTGATTGGAGAGACATTTGATCACTCATTCCTTTGAGAGAGCTGGAATTTTGATGATTGTTTCCCTTTACTGCATTTAGATAGATTCTTGTACCAGTTTCAGAAGATTTTGATGTTTCTCCATTATATCTAATACCACTCTTTATTAGAGGAAATCATTGTACTTGGATGATTTATTCTAAGGTCTCGGATCCTTTAGTAAATATAACATTTAGACCCTTTTTTTTATCAAGTTCCTTTCTTAGACTTACTATTTCTAGTTCTAACTTTTCATTCTACCTCTCGTTTTCTATAATTCCTTTCTTTAAGAATTATTCAACTAATTTAGCTTCTTCCATGCGAATTTTAAGCCGAATTATTACTTCATTAAAATTAATATTTTCTTCAAGGGAATCCATAAATACATCATCAAACTCATCAACAGATTTATCTTCAAATTCCATAAGTAATTGATAGTCTTTATCAAATTCACCTTCTTCATCATTTGAAAGACCATCACTATCTTTGTGTCTATAGAAAATTTTCTTGTTTTCAATCTTTCCTCTAACATTAAATTTTGCATAATTCATCCCTTTCTCATGGTTTTATTTACAAGAAAAGCATTTGAAAGGAAGCTTACCTCTAAGATTTCCATATTCTACTTGGAGTTTTTGTACGAAGTTTGCCTCTTCTTCATCTCATACGTAGCCTGATTCCTTGAGCTCATCCTTTTCTTTTCCTTTATAAGTATCTTTGAATGTTTCCTATGCGATATTTTATGGACCCCATTTTCTCAATGCATAGGATGTTATGATCCCATGAAGTTGTTCAATAGTAATATTATTCAAACACTGCATTTCTTCAATTTTAGAGACTTTTGAATTCAATTTTGGAGTTATATATCTTAGGATATTCTCAACAAGCATCGAATATTTTTCTTCATCATCAATATTTCTCATTGCTTTAATGACCTCATCTACCCATGAAATAAAATTTCAATACTTTCATCACAATGCATTATAAGGGTTTCATATTGAATTCTGAATGTTTGAAGTTCACCACTCCTTACCTTATTGTCACCTTCATAACTTTGGATGATCTTGTCCCATACATCCTTTGTGGTATTCAGCTTCATGACCTTTACAAATTTTGATTTTTCCAAGCTTCCCAAAATATCGTTGAAAACTTTTGCATTTGTCTCATTATGTTTCTTTCCTTATTCATCTATGGGGATAAATGATGGGTGTTGATAGCTTCCTTCAATTATTTCCTAAAAATAAACTCCAAGTGACTATAGATAAAATATCATTCTAAATTTCCATAAAACCATGTTTGTTCCATTAAATGATGGTGCTCAGATAAACGATAATCCCTCTTTATGTCTCATCTTAATGAATCTCCCTTCAAGCAATAAAGCTTCTTGTGAAGGACCTTCTCTAATACCAATTGTTAGTAAAAATAGATAGAGGGTGGGGTGTGGGGGGTGGTGAATCATTATTTTACACACTTTAATTTAAATTTCTTATTCTGATTTGTATATGTGACTATTGTAAATTAAGACTATCATATGTATGTGACTGTTACTACAGAAACCCCCATATTTCTAGATAACTTATCTGATTATTAATTTAATCACATGTGCAGTATTAATCAATGTAATAGTATTCCATTATTCATCAATAAGAATATAATTATGATAAGTTAAGAAGCAGACATCATATCAACACACGAAACCATATGAACACTAGGATTTTTAGGTGGAAACCCAACGTTGGAGAAAACAACCACTAGTATTGTATATGTCTTATTCCTTTATTAAAAATAATCTTCTTACAATATTTTAATCGTGCAGACTCTAACTAGCACACAGGCTTGTACGTGTAGAAAGCTACAAGCTTCTCTTTTTTTCCATCTCCTATTAGAAGGGGGTTACAACCTAATTTCTGAATACTGTTATCATCATCTCCTTTTGGATCATTTTTAAGAATGTTTCAAACTAGATACACTTAAAAAAATTATGAAACCAATTTCCCAATACTGAACCGACTAAAACATCACATGAATTATCTCAATAAACTCTTGCAACCAGTGCAAATAGATCAAATTGAACCAAAACATATCATACCAAGTCAAGCATTGTTACCCATCATAGAAACTAACTGCTACTACTACAAACCCTGATCAATCATAAATTATATTGTGTACACTATTGTTCTGAATAATACTCACCTATGTATGTGCTTCTCCTTATGAGGACTTGCGTATAGATCTTAAAAAAACTGATACCTATATCTGAATCACTGCCACATTGAATCAATCACTAAATTATATACTGAAGCCATCACAGATCACTGAACAAAATATAAAACACCATATAACATTTTCATCCAAAGTCAACATTTCATTCTACAATCAGTTCAACCCAACGAGTATTGTCAAACACATATTATCATGAGAGAGACATCAATATTAATTCACATTAAAATATTTTATTCATAATTCATATTCAAATATTTTTAGAGAAAATATTATTTTTCTATTTAGTGAATATTTTATTTTTATTTTCAGAGGAATTGACATAATTACGAATAGAATTCATGTCTATAAAATACTTTTATAAATATATAATTATGATTTTTTTTTAAATAAGAAAGAAACCGTTATCAATATAGTTTATATGATTTTTAATATTAGGAAAAGTTTTCATAAAAAGGTTAAAATTATATATTAAATTGATTTAAACTTTATTATAATCTATTTATCGAATTGTAGATTAGTTAAGTGATAATACTTTTCCTTTATTAAAAAATATGTGTTGATTCTTTATTATTATTAAATAAGAATGATATGTTGAAAATTTTGTTTTCATAAAATAATTAAAAAAATATTTATCTTTCATAATTTTTTATTAATTTTATTATAGAATTATATTTTATTATAGCATTATATTTTATCTTGTTTATTTATCAAAAAATATCAAAATGGAAAAAATGCAAATAATTTGTGTATAGTCACCGATACAATTTATTATATTCAAGGTTTATTATGAAGATGAAGTTATTAAAAACACTCTTTCATTCATCACCTCAAATCATAGCTACGTTACCACCATTATCTTCTCATCGAGAGATTTCTAATAATATAAATTTCATCTCAAATTGAGATCCAGGCATAATGTTATGCATCTCTGAAGTTTTCCCCTTTAGAGCCACATCATCATCCATACATTTTTCTCATGGCTAAGATGTGGCAACCCTTACTGATGTGCCACTCCCACATTGGTACACATTCTTGGCCCCTCTGGCATATTGAATCCCACTATATCGACTTTTTCCATTCAATTCCCTTTGTTCAATTCCCCAAATTTATGATATTTTGTATGTCGCTACGGATGAAAGTGTTGATATTCCGACTTCAAATATGGCTATATGACCACTCCACTAACTCCATATATACCAATACCAATATGGTGATATGGTCATGTTGTGCTATACAACTACCCCCATTTATTTTCGTATTTAGGGACCCTTGAGAGATAATTAGGAAAAAATCCTTTTAAAGGTTCCTTCTAAAAAACACTTAGGAAATAAATTTATCTCAAAGCGCATCTCTTATCACATATCACTTTCAAGAAGAATCTATAAATCTTGCGATTTGCAAAACGCGGCCTCTTAAAATTTCTTACTCTATGTTTTTGCATCGCACTCGATTTAGTTAAAGATTAGAACAAAACAATAAAAGTCGCGATCGCCGCAAACCCAACAGAATGAATGAAATCGAATATATAAACTCATTTGCATCACTTCCACATTTTAGCTTTCGCACCGCGCGTGGATTATGATTTAAAATTCAATGTATTTTTTAAAAATTGCGATCTACAATTTGTGCAGATCAAATTTCGCAATTGATAAGAAACAATCACGAAAATTATAAGATATGATTGTGATTTGGGCATTTATTGTTTCCAGTGTGCGAAAAGTAACCTATGTCATTTCGAATTTACTTATAATCTTAATGGATTTAATCAAAGGATAAGTATTGCATGCGAAGCCACGTGAAGCCATACCTAGCATTTAATTTTGAAATCATGAAGAAATTATAAGGAGATGACTGATTGAATTGATAGTTTTTGTGTGAAACATCTCTTCACAGTCTCTGTTATATGATATATTTTATTTCACTTTCAGGAAAGAAATTATTGAATCGAAGGAGTCTGAAATGAGAAAGAAAGGCAAATAAGTGTCTTGAGCATTGTATACAAAAGATACAAAAATGCCCTCACCGTTTTATGATATTGTTTGTCACAAAGATTATGGCATCACATCATGGGAAGCTATGTTTAAGAAGTTTGAAGATCAAGGGCCAAAGGTGATAACGAATATTTCTGCAACATGCACTGATTCCACTTCCTACACAACTTTGTTCGACGTTTCATGTTCATTCATTCATAAGATAGCAGCAAGGCAAAAAATCATGCCTTACATAGATATGATCAAATGGGCAATTGAGAATTTGAATATTGAAGACAGAGTGTTTAAGAATTCCATAGGTGAAGTCATGGGCTCTTTTAAAGCTGAATACTTGGCAAATATGTATCATTTACCATCTCCACAACATATGTATGATAGTGTATATGTGCAAAGGTTTAAAGCTAAGCACCTAGATCTTATCAAAGTAATACAAGAATGGAAGGACAATGAAGGAAAACTAAAGCAAGACAAGTCTAGTACGTATCGCATTGCATAGATCCCGCAACATTTTTTCTATGCTACTGGTATGTTATGTAGGCTATTCGGTAAACCAGATAGTACTAGGTTTGCTAGAGATTGGGTTCCCTTGATTGACACAATCGTCAGCTCATCCATTTTGAATTGGGCAGATCTATTATCCAATTACTTAGTTAAACACATTACTGAGTATAGGAATAAGAAAAATGCTTTGTCTCAAGAAAATTCACCCCTTTTATGTCTGCCTATGTTATGGATGCCATCTGTTTTCGTTCTACATTTCGAACTATGGGTTGGAAATGGGCTCCCAAAGAATCTACCCCAATCCATATTTATCATGAAGAAATTTTGGATTACAAATACCATCTACATTTTTATAAAGTCTGTTATGGAGTTATGATGCCAATGTATCAGATGATTTTTAATGAAAAGTTCCCTAGTTTTTCCAAAGAAGTCAGTAGGGATATTGTTCCTACAGCTCGGTGGTTTGCTGAGGAGAAATTTACATATGTACAAGTATTTTAAGGCTCTGCTCTTCCACATGTTTTTCCATACTACGTTCCAGACAGGTTTTTCGGGAGAGAAATTGCTTATCAGCTTGTTAATGGTGTCACTAAACAATTGAAAGATGACAAAAAGAAAATTTGGCCTTCTTTTCCTGTATAGTGCAGTTATTTTTCTCTGGCCAACATTGGTCACACATACAAAGAAGTGCCTAATTTCCAGACACTAAATCTTGCATTTATGCCTAGGAGACTATATGATCCTGATGATGAAATTAAAAATTTTATGGCGAGACTTAAGACAAAGCCTTTTTTCAAGGAAGAAGATCTGTTTGATGACTTATTTCAAGGATTTGAAGTTTTTTCAGATGTTATTAAAAGGGTTTCAAATGAATCAAGTCAAGAATATATTCAAGCCTTTCAAGAATGCAAAAATGAGAGACTGAAAAATGTCCCTTTAAATTTATTTATCATGGAAGATGAAAATAATACTCCAAGTGTTAGCATTGATGAAGAAATGAAAGATAATTCTGAAAATGAATCTGACAATTTCAACTGTAATCCAAAAAATCTGAGGATGATTCTGAAGTCATAAAAATGAATTTGGAAATTGATCAGGTTATTCATGAATTAGAATTGCATGAAAAGTCAAAGAAAAATGACACTGAATTGAAATCAGGAGAAGTTCAAAAGGATCAAAGCACAATAGATAATTCCAAGTCATTTGAAGGGAAATACCTTTCAAATTCATGGGAAGAATTTTCCCAAGCAATAAACACCTCCAAAGAAAATACTATCACTGATCAAACAACATATTTCCAAACTCATGAGCCTTCTCGAAAGATAGTTCAGACTGTTAGTCCTTTGCAAACAATTCCAGCAACTCAAAACAGAGAAATCATTCCATATTTTTTAGCAGATCAAATAATTTTTCAAATAGAAGACATTCTTTCATTAGATATCTTCTATAGTCCTAGCCATAAAGCTATAGTGAAAATAAATAAAAGGCAAAGAATTGATGAAACTATTAAATCTACAGATGAATCAGTTGACATTATTTGGAAGGATTCACTTGAAGATCCTACTGAACATTTAAATAAGTTATCTCAGTATGCAGGATCTTATGTTACAGCCACTATAGACAAAGCCACTCAAGTTAAAACTTTGTTAAGGAAAAGGGATTACATGATACAAGAGTTGGAACATTTATTGGATGCTGAGAAGGTTAAGACTACATAACATATCAGAATGAATTCAGAGAAGTTCCTTAAAGAAATTGAGAGGCTTAAGCTAGAACATCGTGCACATCTTGAAGATTCAACCATAATTGATTCTTACTGTAATTCAAATAGAATAATGATTCAACAAATCGCTATCTAAAAGTTTGAATGTGAAAAACTTCAGAGTCAAATTGAAGAATATTTTCAATGGCAAGATTCATATGCTGGAAAGAAGGCTAATCTACCTCAAGTAGAAAAAATTCATAAGGAATTATTGTTTACGGATTGGAAAACAAAAATTTCCAGAGAAAAAAAGAAACAGCTAAAACATCCAGTAAATCAAATGAAATTATGCAGCATTTGTGTGATCAATTATTCAAAATAGGAATTTTAGAAGAAAGCACGTCTGATGTTTTTTCAACGATCAAAGAAGTAAAGTCAAGATGGATTCAACAAGCAGATCAGCAAGAAGTGATTATCAAGAAAATTGACAAGTTTGATCAAGAAAATTCTTTGAAATTTCTGATCAAAGTATATCATCAACAACAAACACTTTAGTTAATCACAGAATCAGCCCAAAGGTCACAATCAAAAATTTCAAATGCTATATTCAAGGATCAGATTCTCTCACGAATATCTCAACCACCTTAGCTCAAGACTATGCTAGATATTTGCAAGTTACATGACCACATTCAGTTGAAGAAGAAGGATCCTTATGTTAAGATTGTCAGTTTGTTTAAATTCCTAGATTATAGTTCAAGATAAGTTTCATAGACAGAGGTTGTTTGGAACCTCCTATATATTTTTGTAAAGTATTTAATTTGGTTAAGTATTTAATTATAGTATTTAAACCCTCCTCATTCATTTAGAGAAGGGTCCTGAATTTTATTGAAAACATTTTGTAAATAACGTTTAAGTTGCAAGAAGGTTTGCAAGTGTATTAATGAAAGAATGGAACATGACTTTATTAAGTTATATAAATCATCTTGTTGATAAATGTTGATGAAATTTGGCTTGTCTTTTTTATTGAAGAATTGAATATGACATTTTATCATTGATCTGATAAACAGGACGAAAAACAACTAATACTAATATCATGTATGTTATTACTATTTTAAATATTAATGATTAACACAGCTTTCATGAATCATATGTAAAATTAATTATTTATGTCTGGAGTATTTGTTTCATTAATCATACAATATACAGGCAGAAATTAGTTATTTTATATATGGTCATTACATAAATGGGATATGCTTTTCATATTCTCTTTGATTAATTAATATTTTCAAAAGGAATTATTTTACACTGTTATAATTCTATTTAATCTGCAATGATTTCAAAATAGATTAGACAGTTATCTTCCTAAATCACATTTGAGATACTTTTCTTGGGTTAGATTAAGTTTATTTTAAAGTCTTGAATTTAGAAGTAAATTTGTGTAGTTTGTAGTAATTCATCATTTTTAAAATGTTTTGGTAGAAATCTCACAAATCATCACACAAACACCAGAACTGGGAAACTGGTGCCAACACCTCCAGTCGGAGCCACCACCTCAAACGGAAAAGGAGCTGCTTTAAGGTCTGGACCGGGTGGTTATCCCCGTTTGTTTTTGCCACATATTTTTAAGGTCTCACCATTTTTGGCACTAGAAGGCGGGCATGACAATGAATGGCAGATAAATCTAAAATACAAAGCGCTCATAAGAGTCTATCTCCTCAAAATCGTTCTACCATTTCCCAATCATGATCTGAATCGCCAATTCAAAAATAGGAAGTAGTATAAACCTTTCTTTCATCCCCTGAAATTTCACATCACCAATCTAATTCAGAATTCATTCCCGAATCCCCCGAATTGTAGTCTTTAATTCAGAAATTGGAAGGAATATCTATTTTTGTTGAAAAGCCTGTTAATCCAGAAACATCTGAAGAAAGTGTTACTTCTCTATTTAGAGATACTGGTATTCTAACTCGAGCTAGAAGTGAGAAGCTTGGAATTCATCCTTTTGAGTTTCCTTTAGAATCTCATCACAAAAAATTTTCTCAAATATTCAGATCAAAATAAAATACAAGTGAAGTCACATCAAATCGCCCTCCGGTTATACCTTCATACTCTTCTAATCCACACACATCTTCTATACATTCCATTTCTTCTACTCAGACAATCAGTGCTATCACAAGTAGTACTGTTCCAGTTTTAAGTTCTTCGTTTATCACCTTTACTTCTGGATCTACTTCTACATCTTCACAAAATCCAAATATAATCATGGCTACTTATCCTTGGAAAAATCCTGGTGCTCTGCTAATAGCAAATCCTAATGCTCTTCTAGATCATCCAAAAAAATGGTTACCCAAATATAATCCTGGTGATGGTCTTCCTGCTAAAGAACACATCAATAATTTTATGTTAGCCATGAACTTAAATGCAATCATTCATGAAGATGTTGTAGTTAGATTTTTTCCATATACTTTGCAAGGATATGCAAGATCCTAGTATTTTTCTCTTCCAGCATGATGTATTGCTAATTGGGAAACTTTTGAACAAGTTTTTCTTGCAAAATTTGTAGATGATAGAACTCTTGCTTCTTTGATCAATGCTCTTTCCAATCTTAAAATAAATTCAGGTGAAAAATTCAAAGATTTCAACTCCAGATTCAATAGATTATTAAATAAAATCCCAACTACTTTGAAACCTATTTTTTATGTAAAAATAGAATGTTATATTTCTTCTTTACCCTCTAATATAGCCATTTTTGTAGATAGGGTTAATAAAGTCACTCTTTTAGAAAATCTGAAAGCAGCTTTTGTGGTAGAAAAAAGAATTTTAGCATTGGCGAAACGAACAAAATTAGAAGAAAGGAAAACAAAGAAAGTGAAATTTAGTCAAGATTCCAAAAATAAAATCTCAAAAGATCCATTTGATCTTGAAGGTCTTCAAAAAGTATTAAAGACTATGTCAAATGATATGACAGATATAAAGAAACAAGTTGCTAAAACTTCAGCTGCTAAAAAATCATTTCATTCATTTAAAATAAATCCTTCTTCTACTCCTAAACCCCCAAATGAGATTTCAAATGCATAATCTGATCAAGATACTGAAGATCCCTCACCTTCTGAAAATGAATTAGAATCTGATGAAGAATTTGAATTAATTGGATTATGGGATTTCATTCTTCCAACAGAGGAGGAAAGTGAAGCTATGCCTGTATCGACAAGAAGTAAACCTTCTTCAGATCCAGTTGTGTCAAATCCCAAAAAAAATTCTGTCCCTTCAAAAGACAAGACCAAAAAATCTAAAACTGTGCAAACAAATTCTATTTCATTAGATCCTTATACAAATTCTAAAACTTTGATTGTATCAGATACATTCAAATATAATATAGTATAATATATGAAAAAGATCAAAGCAAATATATCGTTACGTGAAATGTCTAAACTCAAAAAATAACAAAAGATTTTGCTTAGAGAACTTAAAGTCATTCCTATAGAACCAATACAACCACCAGTCATAGCACAAGCCTCAAAAGATATGGGAAAGCCTCCATCATCTTTCAATAAAGTAAATTCTAATGATCTTGTTTTGATTGGTGATAGATCTATCTCTCAAACTCCTCCTCTCCTTTTGACTTATGAAATTTTTAACAAGAATATTAATAATTGTCTTATTGATTCAGGAGCTTCTTCAAATATTGTGCCAAGAACAGTGTGTACAAAATTAAATATTACTCCTCAAAAAATATCGGTACATATAGTTCAGTTGGATAGAACTAAAGTTGAATTTGTTGGAGAAATTTTATCGGTCTCTATCATATTATCATCTAATCCAAAATTTTCAGAAGTGATTGATATTTTGGTCGCAGACATTCCTGAATTCTATGGTGTCATTTTATGCAGGGATTGGTCTGAGAAATTACATGGGTATTTTGCTACTGATTGGTCTCACATGTGGTTACCATATAATGGTAAGCCAAAATCAAATCAGAATTGAACGTGAGAAATTTATGAAACGTATAGTTACTGAATTGGAAGGAACAAATGAGCCTATAGCTTTTACCAATAATATCATAGGGAATTATTCAGCAAAATCATTCCTTGGATCATTTAATGCTCAGGTTTCACCTTTCTAAACAAATATTGTTACTTCTCAATTGAAAATTTTTCTCAAACAGATTCTTCTAGATGTGTTAATTTTAGCAATCAAATTCCAAATCAATCTTTATTTTGGACTTTATGTTTTGATCATTAAAAATCAGAAGGTGGTGCAGGAGCAGGTTGTGTTTTAATTGTTCCTTAGGGGGAGAAGACTGCTAGCTTGTAAACTAGAATTCCAATGCACAAATAACACTACTGAATATGAAGCATTGATTCAAGCTATGTACAAAGATATAGGATTGAATGTTAAATATTTGCAAGTATATGGAGATTCTGAAATAATAGTCAAGCAAGTTATAAATATGATTCGTTGTATTTCTAGACATTTGAGACATTATCAAACATTAGCTCAGAATTTCACTTCTCATTTTACAACAGTCAATATCTCCGCAGTTCCTAGATTACAAAATGCGAGTGCCGATTTGCTTGCTAATATAGAATCTAGACTTATACCACCCGAAGAGTTTAGCCTAGATAGATTTTCAATTGAATTAATCTTTATACCATCCATTCCTGACAATATTAAAAATTGGAAAGTATTCAATAATGATGCAGATAGTAAACTTTCTTACATCAGATAGAGCTTATGAAGGTCAAATCTTGGATTAAGATGAACATGATTTACATATTAAATACCAAATAAGAAATAATCTGATTCCTAATTCTATAGTAGAAATGGAAGATCTTCACGATTTGAAATATAGGTTTAAAAAGGTAACCAATTCAAAAATTCAAAGTTATACTCTAAAATGTGAATTGATTAATCTTGGTACTTCAAAAAAACCTCAGAATATCAACTTAGGTCTTGGTTTGGGATATAAAGAAATGATATCATTCATTAATTTGCTCAGAAAATATAAAGATATCTTTGCATGGGATTATTCATATATTAAAACATATGACACTTCCATAATTCAACATACCATTCCCATGATATCAGATGATAAACCTGTCCAATAAAAACTCAGAAAAATTCATCCAAATCTAGAAATTCAAATCAAATCTGAATTGAATAAAATGCTCAAAGCTAAAGTCATTTTTCCTGTTAAACATTCCAAGTGGGTATCAAACATGGTCCCAGTGAGAAAAAATAATGGAGATATTAGAATTTGTATAGATTTTAGGAATTTGAATAAAGCCTGTCAAAAAGATAATTTTCCTTTGCCTACCATGGAACAGATATTGCAATCAGTTGCAGGATTTGAATTGATGTCTTTTTTAGACGGATTTTCAGGTTACAATCATATCATGGTTCATCCTGATGATAGATTAAAAATAACAATTAGAACAAAATGTGGAACGTATGCATATCAGAAAATGCCTTTTGGACTGATTAATGCTGGAGCTACGTTTCAGCGTGCTATGAATATAGCTTTCATAGGATTAATCAATAAATCATTTGTTATATAATTAGATGACATCACTATTTATTCTAAGCATAGAAACAATCATATTAATCATTTAAAAAATATTTTTGACAGATGCAGAAAATATGGTATTTCCCTCAATCCAAAAAAATGTTATTTTGCTTTATCATAAGGAAAACTTTTAGGATTTATTGTTTCTAAGAAAGGAATTCATATAGACCCTGATAGGATTCAAGATATTGAAAACATTTCTCTGCCACATAACAAGAAAACAATGCAATCATTTTTAGGAAAAATTAATTTTGTAAAAGAAAATTTTCCAGATTTTTCTTAAATTTTCCTTCCCCTTCAATCAATGATCAAGAAAAATTCAATTTTTAAATGGGGCAAAGAATAAAGAAATTCCTTTGAGTTAATCAAAAAATCTATTTCTGAAGCTCCCTCTTTAACAACTCCTGATTTTCTCAAGTCTTTTGTGTTATATACATTTTCTTCAGATACATCATATACAGTTGTTTTAACAAAATAAAATGATCAGAATATTGAAGCACCAATTTCATTTTTTAGCTCTAATCTTCAGGGTGCCGGGTTAAATTATTTATTTGTATAAAAACAGGCATATCCTGTGTTTAAATCTTTGAAACACTTTACACTTTAGACCAATATAATATTACCTTATCCAGCAGTAAGGAAATTAGTAATACAATGAGAAGTGGGAGAGAAAAGAGCAAATTGGGTTATCTCTCTCCAAGAATATGATGTACAAATACATCAGCAAAAATTGTTAAAGAACAAGGTCTGTGCAAAATGTTATATGGATCTTTTCATTTACCTAAATATGAAGATCAATCAGAAGTGATACAAATATCCGAGGTAAGCCTAAATGATTCTCAATCACAATATGATGATCTAAAATTTTTCTTAAAAAATGGACATGCTCCATTAAGTCTGAATTATAGAGAAAATTTTGCTTTAAGACTTAAGGCAAATCAGTATCAAGTTGTAGATGATGTCCTATTTAGGAAAAATTATGATTCTGTATTATTGAGATGCTTAAAAAAGTATTGCAGAAATTACATGATGGACCAGCTGGAGGTCATTTTGGAGGAAATACCATAGCACATAAAATACTGCATGCGGACTATTATTGGCCAACTTTGTTCAAAGATACACATGAGTATTCAAGTAAATGTAAAACATGCCAAACTACAACAGGAAGAGAGAGGAAACCAACATTTCCATTACAGCCAGTAAATATCCAACAACCATTCGAACAATGGGGGTTAGACATTATAGGTGAAATAGCTCCAAACTCTTCAAAGCAACACAGGTATATTCTAACTGCAGCCAATTATTTCACAAAATGGGTAGAAGCTATCTCATTAAAGGTGGTCAATACCCAACATATTACCGATTTCATTGATCAATTCATAATTACAAGGTTTGGCCTTCCATCAACTTTGATATTTGATAATGCATCTTACTTTTCTGGAAATGCCATGATAGAATTTTCTTTAAAAAGAGGTTTTAAATTGAAGTATTTAGCTAACTATTACCCACAAGGAAACGGATTAGCTGAATCCACCAATAAAAACCTTATTAGAATCATAAAGAGAACCGTAGAGAAAAATCATAAAAATTGGCATAAAACATTATTATTTTCTCTTTGGGCGGATAGGATTACACAAAAAGCTTCAATAGTAACTTCACCATTTGTGTTATTTTATGGCAAAGAAGCAATTTTTCCTTCAAATGTAACAATACCATTGTTTTCCCTAGTTCAATTCATTAATGAAAATCCTTCTTCTTCTCTCCAACTTAGACAAGATCAAATATTTAAGTTAGAAGGTGAAAGAGAAAAAGCTAAACAAACACATATCCACCACCAACAAGTAGTAAAAGCCTCATTTGATTTAACATCTGTTATTTCAAGAGATTTTCAAATTGGTGATCTGGTATTAAAATGGGATAAGGCTCACGAAGAAAAGGGTAAACAAACAAAGTTTCAAAAAAATTGGTTAGGACCATTTCAAATAATCGAAAAGATTGGCTCATCAACATTTCTATTACGGGATTTATAAAGTAAGAAATATTCTTTACCTGTTAATGGGAAAATTTTGAAAAAATAATTTTCATAGGAGATAATTTTCTTCTATTTTTGTACAATAAATTTTTTTACTTTTATTTAGAAATAAAATTTGTTTAGTACTAATAGTTGACTCTTCAAAATAAGTTTAGGTAATTCCTTTCTTGTTTTACTTCTTCTACTTGTTTTAAAAATAGAACTGTTAAAGAAAGAAAAGTCGAAAGATTTACGAAAAACAAATTTATTTTATCTTTTAGAAAAATGAAATTCTAAATAAAACGCTTATTTTGTTGAAGGATTCTCATTTTTATCTAGTATAAAAAACTCTTTTAAGTCATGAAAAGAAAATTATATTTTAGTAAGAAATGTTTTTCAAAAAAGCAATCTAACAACTCGACATTATCATCTGGCATCTTAAAAGGAAATATGATTCATCCCATCTAGTAAATCTGATAATTTTCAAAAGAAATATTAAAAAAGAAAAAGAAAAAATTTGAATAAAACTTAAAAGATAATGAGTCTCATTACGAGCTTGATTACCATGTTCATAAAGATATAATTAAAACTAACATTACAAATATTGTCTACCAAAATAGTGTAATGACTTGATATTGTATCATAAAGACAACGGGTCTCATCACGAGCCAGCTTGTTCAGTTTTGATTATTATTTGTGAGTGGCATTGTCACTATTTGGTTACCAAGCCAAGACAATGTCTTTTAAGAAAATAAATAAAAATGAAAAAATAATTTGCTGATGAGAATAATGAGAAATACTGGATGGAAAAATGGATCATAGCTGGTTAAAAGGTAACCCTACCAAAAGCTTAAATTTCCCATTGTAACAGAGGCTCTACCTATGATAAAATCGTAAATATATAAAAATATTTTCTGTAAAGATTATTTGCTATGTTATTTTTAACTAAGTAAAGACTGACATTGATATTTTTATACTTATATCTTTACAGAGGAATTCTCCTGAAACAAGTGAATAATTGAAAATTTCGTTAATTGAAAAGAATATTATTTATTTGAAATTTCATTTCTTTAACTGTTTTATTCTTTATACCAAAATATTTAGAAATTTCAATAAATTTTTATTAGAGACATCTGGTTCGTCCAAGTGAATCGCCAATTGTTGTGCTATACAACTACTCCCATTTATTTTTGTAAATAGGGACCCTTGAGAGATAATTAGGAAAAAATCCTTTTAAAGGTTGCTTCTAAAAAACACTTAGGAAATAAATTTATCTCAAAGCGCATCTCTTATCACATATCACTTTCAAAGAAGAATCTATAAATCTTGCGATTTGCGAAATGCGCCCTCTTAAAAGTCCTTACTCTATGTTTTTGCATCGCACTTTATTTAGTTAAAGATTAGAACAAAACAATAAAAGTCTTGATCACCACGGACCTGACAGAACGAATGAAATTGAATATATAAACTCATTCACATCGTGTCCACTTTTTAGCTTTCGCAAATCGCACTGTGCATGGATTATGATTTAAAATTCAATGTATTTCTTAAAAATTGTGATCTAAGATTTGCTCAGATCGCATTTCGCAATTGATAAGAAACAATCACAAAAATTATAAGATATGATTGCGATTTGCACATTTATTGTTTCCAGCATGCGAAAAGTAACCTATGTCATTTAGAATTGAATTCTGATCTTAACGGAACTAATCAAAGGATAAGTATTGCATGCGAAGCCACACAAAGCCATGACTAGCATTTAATTTTGAAATAATGAAGAAATTATGAGGAGATGACTAATTGAATTGATAGTTTTTGTGTGAAAAATCTCTTCACAGTCTCCGTTATATGATATATTTTGTTTCACTTTCAGGAAAGTAGTTATTGAATCGAAGGAGTCTGAAATGAGAAAGAAAGGGAAAGAAGTGTCTTGAGCATCATATACAAAAGATACAAAAATGATGTCGCTATTTTCTGATATTGTTTGTCACAAAGATTGCGGCATCACATCAGGGGAAGCTATGTATAAGCTATTTGAAGATCAAGGGCCAGTGGTGATAATGAAGATTTCTGCAAGAGGCACTGATTCCACTTCCTATGTGACTTTGTTGGACGTTGCATGTTAATTCATTCATAAGATAGCATAAAGGCCAAAACTCATGCCTTACACAGATATGATCAAATGGGCAATTGAGAATTTGAATATTGAAGACAGAGTGTTTAAGAATTCCAGAGGAGAAGTCATGGGCTCTTTTAAAGTTGAAGACTTGGCAACTATGTATCATTTACCATCTCCACAACAGAGGTATGACAATGTATATGTGCAAAGGTTTAAAGCTAAGCACCCAGATCTAATCAAAGTCATTCAAGAATGGAAGGACAACTAAGGAAAACTAAAGAAATAAAAGTCTGGTACATACCCCATTGCACAGATCCCGCAACCTTTTTGTTATGCTGCTGGTATGTTATGTAGGTTACTCGGTAAACCAGACAGTACTAGGTTTTCTAGAGATTGGGTTCCCTTGATTGATGCAATCGTCAACTCATCCATTTTGAATTGGGCAGATATATTATCCAATTACTTAGTTAAACACATTACTGAGTATAGCAATAAGAAAAATGCCTCGTCTCAAGAAAATTCACCCTTTTTAATGTTTACCTATGTTATGGATGCCATCTGTTTTCATTCTACATTTCAAACTATGGGTTGGAAATGGACTTCGAAAGAACCTACCGCAATCCATATTTATCTCGAAGAACTTTGGGATTCCAAATACCACTTGCATTTTTATAAATTCTGTTATGGAGTTATGATGCCAATGTATCAAATGATTTTTAATGAAAATATCCCTAGGGTTTCCAAAGAAGTTAGTAGGGATATTGTTCCTACAGCTCGGTGGTTTTCTGAGGAGAAATTTATATATGTACGTGTATTTTGAAGCTCTTATCTTCCACATGTTTTTCCATACTACATTCCAGACAGGTTGTTTAGGAGAGAGATTGCTTATTAGCTTATTAATGGTGTCACTAAACAATTGAAAGATGACCAAAAGGCAATTTGGCCTTCTTTTTCCTGTACAGTGCGGTTATTTCACTCTGGCCAACATTGGTCACACATACAAAGAAGTGCCTAATGTGTAGATACTAAATCTTGCATTTATGCCTTGGAGACTGTATGATCCTGATGATGAAATTAAAAATTTTATGGCAAGACTTAAGACAAAGCCTTTTGTCAAGGAAGAAGATCTGTTTGATGACTTCTTTCAAGGAGTTGAGTTTTTTTTAGATGTAATTAAAAGGGTTTCAAATGAATCAAGTCAAGAATATATTCAAGCCTTTCAAGAATAAAGAAATGAGAGACTAAAAAATGTCCCTTTAAATTTATTTATCATGGAAGATGAAAAGAATACTCCAAGTGTTAGCATTGATGAAGAAATGAAAGATAATTCTGAAAATGAATCTGATCAATCTCAACAGCAATCCGACAAATCTGAGGATGTGTCCTAAGTCATAAAAATGAATTTGGAAATTGATCAGGTTATTCATGAATTAGAATTGCATGAAAATTCAAAGAAAAATGACACTAAATTGAAATCAGGAGAAGTTCAAAAGGATCAAATCACAACAGATCAGTCCAAGTCATCTGAAGGAAAATACCTTTCAAATGAATGGAAAGAATTTTCCCAAGCAATAAACACCTCCAAAGAAAATACTATCACTGATCAAGCAACAGATTTCCAAACTCCCGAGCCTTCTTGAAAGATAGTTCAGACTGTTAATCCTTTGCAAACAGTTCCAGAAACTCAAAATAGAGAAATCATTCTAGCTTTTTCAACAGATCAAATAATTTTTCAAATAGAAAACATTCCTTCATTAGATATCTTCTATAGTCCTAGCCATAAAGCTGTAGTGAAAAGAAATAAAAGGAAAAGAGTTGACGAAACTCTTAAATCTACAGATGAATCAGTTGACGTTCTCTAGAAGGATTCACTTGAAGATCCTACTAAACATTTAACTAAGTTATCTCAGTATGCAGGAGCTTATGCTACAGCCACCGTAGACAAAGCCACTCAAGCTAAAACTTTGTTAAGGCAAAGAGATTACAAGATACAAGAGTTGGAACATTTATTGGATGCAGAGAAGGTTAAGACTATAGAACATATCAGAATGAATTTAGAGCAGTTCCTTAAAGATATTGAGAGGCTTAAGCTAGAAAATAATTCACAACTTGAAGAGAAATAGGTACACATGGAGAAGACTTGTCAGAAAGATTTGTTAAAGAAGCACTTGATATAAATACCATGTTCAAAGAACAAAAAAATTTATTTTGTTATCAAGCAACCATAATTGATTCTTACTGTAATTCAACTAGAATAACGATTCAACAAATCGCTATCCAAAAGCTTGAATGTGAAAAACTTCAGACTCAAATTGAAGAATATGTTCAATGGCAAGAATTAGATGCTGGAAATAAGGTTAATCTACCTCAAGTAGATAAATTTCATAAGGATTTATTGTTTACAGAGTGGAAAACACAAATTACCAGAGCAGAAAAAGCAGCAGCTAAAACATCCAGTAAATCAAATGAAATTATATAGCACTTGTGCAATCAATTATTCAAAATAGGACTTTTGGAAGAAAACATGTCTGATGTTTTTTCAATGATCAAAGATGTAGAGTCAAGATGGATTCAAAAAGCAGATCAGCAAGAAGTGATGATCAAGAAAATTGATAAGCTTGATCAAGAAAATTCTTTGAATTTTTTTATCAAACTATATCATCAATAGAAAACACTTAAATTAATCATAGAATCAGCCCAAAGGTCACAATCAACAATTTCAAATGCTATATTCAAGGATCATTTTCACTCACGAATATCTCAACCACCTCAGCTCAAGACTATGCTATATATTTGCAAGTTACATGACCACATTCAGCATAAGAAGAAGGATCCTTAAATCAAGATTGTCAGTTTCTTTAAATTCCTATATTATAGTTTAAGATAGGTTTCATAGACAAAGGTTGTTTGAAACCTCCTCTATAGTTTTGTAAAGTATTTAATTTAGTTAAGTAGTTAATTATAGTATTTAAACCCTTCTCATGCATTTGGAGAAGGGTCGTGAATTTTATTGAGAACATTTTGCAAAGAACGCTTAAGTTGCAAGCAGGTTTGCAAGTGTCTTAATGAAAGAATGGAACATGACGTTATTCGGCTATATAAATAATCTTGTTGATCAATGTTGATTCACTTTGGCTTGGATTTTTTATTGAAGAATTGAATATGACCTTTTATCATTGATCTGATAAACAAGATGACAAACAACTTGTACTAATATCATGTATGTTACTACTATTTTGAATAGTAATGATTAACACATATTTAATGAATCATATGTAGAATTAATTATTTATGTCTGAAGTATTTGTTTCATTAATCGTATAGTATACAGGCAGAAATTAGTTATTTTATATATGGTGATTACATAAATGCGATATGTTGTTAATCTTTTCAAAAGGAATTATTTTACACCATTATAATTCTATTTAATCTGTAATGATTTCAGAACAGATTAGATAGTTATCTTCCTAAATCGCATTTGAGATGCTTTACCCGGGTTAGATTAAGTTTATTTTAAATTATTTCATTTAGAAGTAAATTTGTGTAGTTTGTAGTAATTCATTATTTTTAAAATGTTTTAGTAGAAATCTCAGAGATCATCACACAAACACCAGAACTGGGAAAATGGTCCCAACACCTCTAGTCGGAGCCACTACCTCAAACGGAAAAGGAGCTACTTTAAGGTCCAGACCAGGTGGTTATCCCCCTTTGTTGTTGCCATGGATTTCTGAGGCCTCAAAAAGTCATTCCTCCAATATGATGACATGGAATATTCTTCTTATATGAAATATTGGATCATCAACATTTCCTTTATAACTATAACTCTTTCCAAATCACCAATATACCGATATACTGATGGCTATCACATCATGCCTCCTTTATTTAACATCCTATCAACATTCAACATGTGGAAAATGTTGATGTTTCTCTTGCCACATGACACCACTAATGTGTGCCACGTGTCACTCGTATTTATAAAATTGGCATGCTAAAATCATTGAATCTTAATCAACTACACCAATATTATTATCTTTGTCTTATTCCTTTATTAAAAATAATCTTCTTACAATATTGTAATCGCACAGACTCTAACTAGCACGTAGGTTCGTACCTGTAGAAGGCTACAAGATTTTATTATTTTCCATCTCCTATTGGAAGGGAGATACAACCTAATTTTTGAACGTTGCTATCATCATCTCCTTTTGGATCACTTTTATGAATGTTTCAAACTAGATCCACTTCCAACAATTCTAAAATGAATTGCCCAAATACTAAACCAACTAAAACATCACAGCAATTATCTCAATAAACTCTTGCGACCAGTGAAACTAAATGAAATTGAACCAAAACATATCATACCAAGTCAAACATTGTTACCCACCACATAAACCAACTACTACCACTACAAACCTTGATCAATCATAAATTATATTGTGTACACTATTTTCCAGAATCATACTCACTTATGTATGTGCTTCTTCTTATGAGGACCGACGTACAAATCTAAAAAAAAATGATACCTATATCTGAATAATTGGCACACTCAATCAATCACTAAATCATATACTGAAGCCATCACATATCACTGAACCAAATACAAAACACCATACAACATTTTCATCGATAGTCAACATTTCATTCTACAATCAGTTCAACCCAACCAGTACTGTCAAACATATATTATCATGAGAGAGACATCATAATCGGACATCTACAAACATGACATAACAGAAAAAAAATCATTAGTAGTTCATACTGCAAAACCATATCAGGTGTACATGATTTTTATTTAGCACTTCCGTGTATGTACATGCTTCTCATTTTGGACACATGCATATAGATTCTGAACTTTCACAAAATTTATATGTGACTTTCCTGAAGAATATTCGGCTATGTAAATGACCTTTCTGAAGCAAACCTATGTACAGATATATAATCATTGAATCATGCCTTTGCTACAACCACAAAGTATACTTCTCAACCCTTATTTTCACATGTTCATGTCAGAATTTCATTCCCATTACAGATATATCACCATTAGTCATAATAATAAAATATCAAGAAACTATGTCCATTATTCTCTATTATGGTTTCAAATCTATCAGATATAAAACTTATCCATGGCCCTTGGTGCACACCTATTTCAGATCAAATCATTCATCAATAACCCATATCTTGCACAAATAACACTTTGATCTCCATATTCTTATATAGCTTAAGCCTTACCCAATACCTTAGGCAAATCCCTTAGTAATTCTGATGGTATTCTTTGATGGGATAAAATATTCGTTGTCACACTTATTAATATGGGCTAATACCATGGTAAGGACCCCTGGTATTGAGGATACCATGGTGCAGAAACTGTACATGAATTTTCTTCACCATCACTGTGTATGTATGCAACCTTTATTCATAGGACTCTTGTATACCTTCTCACAATTTATATTTACCATCTTCTATCTATAAACTGGTATTTGTTTGACTTTCTCCCATTTTAGTATCTATATAATCATCATGTTGACATATCTATCAAGTAGGTTTCCATCAAGGACAACACAGTAATCATAATGCCAACATTTATCCCACTCAGTAAGCCACTCGAGCTCCTTGTAAATTCAAAAATAATTCTTTACATATCTCCCCTTCAGTCTCCTATTTTTTATAATATTTTCATGCATGGAAAACCATGGGTGGTATGTAAAATATATGGGTCACTTTAGTTTTCTAAAGTGAATTTCTACCACCTTTATTTAATTATTTATTAATTTCTAATGTTGACCCCCTTTTTTACATCAATAGCCCATGGGATCAAGATAACATATCACTCTAAACCTCTCATTCTTATATGGATTGGAAAAGGACATTAAAATTCTCCCTTCCCACATTTTATTTTCCTCAAGCAACTATAGGTTAGGTTTTTACAACACATATTCACCTTCTCATGGAGCATCTTTCGTTGGAAAGCGCTCAGATTGAATTAAATACTCCCAAATGTCTCTACTCCTCAAGTTAATCTTACTCATGTTGATTACCTCTTCTCAGATGAGGACCAATTACCCTTCCTTATCAAGTGGTGGAACATTTGTTATGTTCTTGACATTCTATCCAATTAACTGTTTATGGTAAGATAAATGGAAAAAATTGTGATTCTTAATTTATTCTAGTAATTAGAATTCATAAGAAACCTCCTCAATCTTTCTAATCACCTTGTAAGTACCAAATAATGGTGGCTTTAATTTTTTAGAGTCGCTCTTCTTCAACGATGATTTTCTATATGGATTAAGTCTTAGGAAAACAATATCCCATTTCTAGAAGTTGTGATCCAACCTACGGAAATTTGGATACATTTTTATTTTTATTTTGGGCTACCTGTATGTTCTCCCTAAATATTCTAAGAATATCTTGACTCTCCTACAACTAATCCATGCCCATCAAAACCTTGTTGTATCCTACTGACATCTCGGTGAATGTGGGAGGATCATACCCATATAATGCTTTTAAGAGTGTAATATTAATAGAAATATGGTATGTTATCTTATAATAGCACTTACCCAAGTGAAACCAACTAATCCAATTTTTTTCTATCGAACCATATAGTTCCTCAAATATCCATCCACCTAGTGATTGACGATCTTTGTCTAGTTTTCTGTATGAGGATGATAATTAGTATCTAGGGTTAACTCTGTGTTAGCTAACCTAAATAATTCATTCCAAAATGTGCTACATATTATGATATCTTAATCATAGGTAATGTGATTTTGAACTCTATGCAATCTAAAAATATTCTGAAAGAAATTCATTGCCACCTGTGTCTCTTACGGAAAATTTTAACGATGGAAAACTATCTTGAAGTTTAAAACATTGGCGAATCTCACTAGTCCCTAATATGAAAACTATAAAATGTTTATTGATATATTTGTAAATTCATACAAATTTATAATGATTTTATATATAGTCTCTATATAATGTTGGTTATTTTTAAGGTAAAATAATTTTATATTGTAAAATTTGGGCGAATTATTTTTAGAAAAAATGGAAATTGGTGAATTTGTTTTTGGAAAAAACATGGAAAATTAGCCCACCTATGAATATTAGCCCCTAAAATTTTCTATGTCTCTAAGTAGTAAGAATATATGGCCATTAAATGAGTTAAATTTGCTAACCTATCCATCACCACAAATACAATCTCAACCTTGCACCTTTGGAAGCCCTACAATGAAATCAAAAGAAATATTTCCCATTGTTTATCTATGGTCAAAACTGTATATAGTAGTCCTACTAGATGGGTTTGCTCTTTTTTATGTTGTTGAAAAATAACACTTCTACTACATTTCTTCAAAAATCCTCCTTGAGGCCCTTATGTTAAAATATCTCTCATGCCTACCATGTTTTTTGAAGAACCTTTCGTGTTCATCTAAAGTTGAGTTGTGGATGGCCTTCATGATTCTATCCTTGAGTTCTGACTTAGGGATCAAGAATATCCTCTATTTGTAAAATGTAATGTTGTTAATGATAATTTACATGTCATCCTAAAATATTCCATATAATCCATCACATGCAAAATTATTCTTTGAGTACTCAACTAGTAGGAGCGCCTTCCAATCACTATTAATCTTCGTGAGGGAGCATGTCACTGGATTCTTAGGGAGAGAATAAATGATCACATTCTTCTTCCCCTTCACATACTTGATTTCAAAATCATAGGATTAAATTATGATAACCTATTTATGTTATATTTCATTAAGATCATTTTGTTCCAAAAATTATCTCAATTTCTTGTGGTCTTCCTCGACCAAAAATCTTCCTCCCAAAAAGTATGACCTAAACATTTGTAGTGCATGCATTGTGGCCAAAATATCCTTGTCATATACTGAGTAGAGCCTCTCTCGCTCTATTATCTTTTTACTATTGAAATTTATTGGATTCCCATGTGCATAATTAATAGTCCTATTCCTTCCCCTGAGTCATCACGCTATAAAAAAAAAAAACAGTGAGAAGTTTGGAAGTGCTTGGACAAGACATGAGCTGATTAATTCCTTGCCCCTTTCAAATGTTTGTTGTACTTATTCTATCCATATGAAAGCCCATTGTTTTGTCAAATATGTTAGGGATACTTTCATTTTAGAGTATCCCTTGATAAAACACCAATATTAATTTCATATTCCCATTAACCCCCTCAAATCCATGAGGTTCTTGGGTGTTGGTCACTCAGTTATATGTTGGATATTTTAATAGTGGACTCACACTCCTCCTACGTTGATGATATGTCCAAGATGAAAAATATATTCCATTCCAAACTCATAATCAGAATCATTGGAAAATATATATTTCTTATCTAATATGTTGAGCACCTCCTCTAAGTGTCTCAAGTGCTCCTCCTAGGTTCTATTGTAAATGAGGAGACCATAAAAGAAAACTAGAAAAAAATTTCATAGTTTCCACATGAATATATGGTTCGTGCATGAATTGAAAGTAGCTAGTGCATTCATCAATCCAAATGGAATTAATTACAACTCATATTTCCCATAATGACACATGAAGGTTGTTTTCAGTACGTCCTACTGTCAATCCCTGATATAATGGTAGTCTAACTTGAAATCAATTTTAGAGAAGTACTTTGTCCCATGAATCTTATCCAATATCTCATTGATCCAATATATTGTGTATTTGTTCTTCATTGTATTCTTGTTTAGGGTTCTATAATATATACACATCCTCATTGTCCCATATTTCTTCTTAACCAATATTACGAAGGATTAAAATGGGCTACTTAAATATGTTTGGGTTCCCATATGGTGAGGTAATGATTGGCTTTCGCTCCTCTAATTATGTAGTATGCTTGAAACCCCTATTTGGTGGTCTTCTTGGTGGAATTTTCTCAAATACCTTATTGTGGTTATTAAAAAAAGCCTATATATCTACGAGGTAATTTCTATCACCATTTTATGACTTTTATATTGTTACTATGCACTACAAATCCCATGCTATATTTCCATGCTATAAAATAGATTCAATTTTCTTAGCGATGACCACTCTTGGAGCATTAATGGTCATTACTCTTAGAAGCACCTTTTTTACTTATATTGTACCAAACTCCATTTCAATGGTGCAATAATCCTTTCAATTCCTTCCTATGAAATGAGCTATTTTACCCCCAACACTACATCAGTGTTACCAAGATCTACTACATAGAAGCCATCCATTATTATTTAATTTCCCATCTTCAATTGCATTGAAGGAACCTTCCTCAAACAATATATCCTTTGTTATTTTTGTACCTATACATCAAAACCCTAAATTTATTCTATAACCAAATGCCTCCTAGCTACCAAGTCTGCATCTATGAAATTATGAGTGGATCCTCCCTCAATCAGGACCATGTCTTGTTTCCTTTCTATTACTCACGTTACTCTAAAGGTGTTGTACCTAGGAACACATGATAGATTGGATATGGTGGCCCCTTTGGTATCTCTCCTTGGTGTTTCTTCATCACTATTACGGCTACTATGTTGATCCTCTTGTGTTTCTACCTATTCCTCCTCATATTAATTGCATGACATTACTTCTATATAATCGATTTTTCTCTGTCCCATGCATTTGTGTCCACGAGCCTAAGGTTCTATGAAGCTATAACAAAGCTTTTTTTTCTTAGCTCATCCCTTGGTTTTTCCATTCAATTATTCCCCTGACAATGTTTCTTCTCCTTATTCTTTAGTGGGGAATGAATTTGTCCAATTCCTTCTTCGAAATTGCGTCTTCCATGTCCTTGGTTTGGAAAATACTATCATAAATTAGAATAGGATTAAAATCCTTAAACTATTCAAACAATCGATCAATTAGCCCCTCAAAATATAAAAATACCAATTGATCTTGCGATATATCCATCACTGTCACTACTAATCTCTAGAACTCGATGATGTTTCTCTCTGGGCTCATTTTTTTATGACGTGCCAGATCCATAAAATGTAGCTCCACAATTTTCTTTTGAAACCTTTAGATTAATTTATTAATAAACTCAAAATAGGAGGTGATGTTGGAACACCCTAATGTGGACAACTCGTGATACCAAAATTCATGTTCCTCACCTTCCAAATGTAACATGGCATATTGTATATCCTTTGAGTCCGTCATGGGTTTAAGCTAGAAATACATATCCAGTTTATGTACCCATGATGTAGTTGTGATACTAGAAGCTACACTAAGATTGGAACGCTTATCATTTTGGCATTTTTAAAGACCTTGTTGTTATACCACCATTTGTGATGATTCCTTGGCTTATTCCTATGTTTGATGGTGCAGTAATCCAGGAGTGACATTTGTGCATGAAACTTTTCCCCCAATGCATCGTACTCCCACATACATTCAAAGAAACTTTCATCTTTTTTTTGTTGGTTTTTTTTTTGTTCCTCAAATAATTTTTGCATTAGAGGCCTTAATCCTGATTTTTTGTTGGTGAGGAAACTAGATTGGATGAATTTATATCCTCAACATGATTATTGCTATATCTTCCAAGCGATATTTAGGTTCTAGTTGGGCCTTCAACTCCAATATTGGGATGATTCCCATGAATTATGTCCATGGAATGAGGGAGCGTTGCCCTTCTTGTACTTGATGTTCAAATGAAACTATTGTAGATATGTGGACCACTTCTGATGGCGATCGTTCTACAACTTGCCTTGTTTCTGTATGAACTGCAAGGGTCAGTGGTCTATGTGGATGATTGTTTTCTTCCCCAAAACATAATGCTTCCATTGTCGATAACCTTTCACAATGGAATTCATTTCTTTGTGATAAGTGGGATACTTATGGACTATGTCAGACAATGTCTCACTATGATATGCCATTGGATGCCCCTGTTGTGTAAGAATTTCCCCAATAGCATAGTCAGAGGAATATGTCTTGATCTCAAATGGTTGTTAAAATTCTGGTAAGGTGAGAACTAGGGCAGAGCAGAGGCGATGTTTCAATTCTAGGAACGCCTTCTGATGATATTCTGACTAAAATAATTTTTCTTTCACTCCTCCCTTGGTGACTTGACTCAAGGGCCAAGTGATATGAGAGAATCCCAACACGAACCTGTAGTAGAAATTTGCAAGACCCATAAAGATGCGAATTTTTGTTAGAGTGGTTGGGGCTGTCTAATCCTGAATGACTTGGATCTTGGTTGGATCCACATGTAATCGCCTCTCATCAATAATGTATCCCAAATACTAAACCTGGGTCATGCCAAAAGCTCACTTCACCAAATTGGCACGCAACTTGTGTTTCCGCAGTGTTTGGAGGACATGTCAGATGTGGTGGAGGTGCTCTTCCCAAGTCTGGCTAAAGATCAGGATGTCATCCTAGTACACTACTAAAAATGAGTTGGTGAATGGCTGCAAGATGTCTTCAATTATCCTCATGAAGATTGCGGGAGAATTCATGAACCCAAAAGGAATGACCATCCATTCGAAAAGGCCCTCCCTGAATTTGAAGGCAGTATTTCACACATCAGAGGGTTGGATTTGTACCTAGTGGTACCTGGACTTAAAGTCGATCTTGCTGAAATATTTTGCCTCTTTGATTTGGTCTAGAAGGTCATCAATTTGTGGGATCGAGTACCTATTTCGGAAAATGATCTTCTTCAATGCTCCCTAGTCAATACAGAGTCTCCAAGTCCCACCCTTCTTCTGCACCAACATGATCGGGCTCCCACGGGGCGATGAAATAGGACAGTGGTGACCTTTCTGCAACATCTCCTAAATATACCTCTTTATTTTATCATTATCCAGAATAGAGCGTCGATAGATCAGTCCATTAGGTAGCGTCACACCTCGTTTAAGATCGATGGGGTGCTTGATCTTACAGTGTAGAGGCACCCCTGCGAGTGAGGTGAAGATGTCTCTGTACTCCTCCACGGCCTTTTCCATTTGCTGTTGTCGTGTAGAGGAGCACTGTCTAGAGGTCGTGGCCACAATATTCTTCTTGCCTTGAGGTCACATCATTAGGAAAATAAATTTCCCAGTTTTGGAAATGAACTAATTGCATTTTTTTGCAGTAACCAAAGATATAGCAGTAGGTGGTGGTGCCTCTGGTATCCTCTACAACTTATTTCCCAAAGTAAAAATAAGAGCGCAAGGCTGGGACTCATACATAGCATGTCTCTTCCACAAGTATGGTTGGCCTAATAATACATCCAAAAAAATCAAGGAGATCAATGTCACATAATACCTCATCTATGAAGGGCTTGATTTTGTAGGGCAGGCGACACTACTAGCTGACGCAAAGATCTCGTCCTTGCTGAAGCCACCCGATGATGTATGATTGTGGGTGTGTTGTGGTTGGCAAGCCTAGCCTCTTCACAACCTATGTTGAAATGAGGTTATTTTGGCTCCAACTTTCGACAATTAATTGTAGCGAGGAACCTTTTACCCACATCTGGGAGTGGAAGAGGCGCTCCTCCTCCTCAAGATATTTTGGTTCCTCCTTCTAGATATTCGTGGTGTAAATGGTCGCATTAGGCTCCGAATCGATAATATGCTTCCATTTTCATTCCCCTTGTTGGGTTCTGATCTAGATTCAGAGCATGCATCTAAATCAGAAGCATTCATCTCGGCCACCAGTGACTACTTCACCCGAAACTCACTAGTGTTGTGAGTGGAGCTCTTATGGAACTCACACCACTTTACCGTGTCCTTCTTTGGATTTGCGGTGTTGTTATTTACTTGTGGATTTGGAAGGTTGTGTTGGGCTGCCATGCCTTGGCTTTGTCCTATGTTCTGTGGTTTGGGGGAACAATTCCCTTGCTTTTGATTCATAGATCTAAAGTCTCGCTTCTTCTGTTTGAATTTATTCTCAATATTGGCAACATACCGGTATGTCATACCATGTGAGGATATGTCGAGGAACTCCATTTCCTCGTGAATATATATATATGTAGACAACTGAATACGTCAACACCAAATGTTTCTCGAAATATTTGATACCCAACATTGTGCACAAGGTGTGGAACATATTTTTCACCTCATGCACATCTTCATCCCTTTGTTTCCACAAAGTAGTCCACTGTATGTACTTGTCCTCATTAGGGAAAAGTTTAAGAACCCCCCTAAATTTATATGTATAATAAATGGGTGAATCCCCATGATACATAAGAACAATGGAAGGTGATTCTATTAATAATATAATATGTATATATAATTTCTTCGGCAAATCTATCACGAGATTATATTATCTTGTAAGATCATGGTCAATCACCAGAACAAATGGCGAATCGCTAGTACAAAATGGTGAATCATTGTCTAGTGGAGTTCGGGGTGTTGGTTCCAATGAAGATATGGTAGTTGAACCATCAGTTGAAGGAAGTAAACCACCAAGACCAAGAATGGAACATGGTGACTTGTGAGGGAAGTATTTCTCATGTAGTTTGGAAAACGCGTTCTTCTAGTTCTCCTAAGCATAGTGTTGTTTCTCATGCTACTACTAGCACTGATATTGACATTGGAGAGGAGTTTGAGGAAGCATGGAAGGTAGCAGTGGTGTAGAATTACAAACAGAGCCCCATGATGGGCTCCATTTTTCCCTCTGGTATTTGGGCCTGCAATATCTTCTGTCCATTGAACCAATAATTAACCGTTCAACCAACAATCAACTTGAATGAGTTGATTAGGTACGAGTCAACTTAGACTAATCTTCAAAACTATTATTTGCACTATGTTGGAAAAAAACAAGGTCTTTGGGCAAGAACCAGGTTTAGGCTTAGAGCCAACAAGGTTCTGCTGTAGTCTAGGACAACGCCGACATTTTCACCCTACACAAGAGAGCAAGGAGTCTCACACGAGGTGTTTCGTGACCTTACTAGGATTAGAAACTAGATCATTAACATTGAAGAGAGATTACTAACAAAAAGTCATTCGTAATTTCATGCAGAGCACATTCATCATATATCAACTAAGAGACAAGTTATCTTTCATGCATACACATTCTGAGCATTGAATTAAAATTCTAAAATAGCTACACATACAGTAAAAAACACTATCAACTCTTCCATAGCACAAAACACAACATCGGTCTCTTTCTATTAAATTAGATCAAAGCATTAAAAACATACTCTATAGATTTCAATAAATCTCAATTTAGTACATAAAGCTTGATAGAGCTCTTCCTTGACTCTGACCCTCTATCCACCTCTTGCAACCCTTAGATTCACACCTTCCTTGCTTACCTACTCCTGCCAACTGACACTGTCAGTCTTTGCCCATTTTCTTCTTAGTTGTTCCCTTGCGCTCCGCTGCATTCGATCTATTTTTCATCATTGGATCTGTTTCTGGGAGTTCTACTGCATGCTAGTTGTTTCCCATTCCTGCCATCTATGCTGCCATCTACCTGTGCTCCACCACCTGTCTTCAAGTTTTTCGTAACCGCAACTGATCCTTGTCTATCTTGATTACGCTTTACCACCTGTTCCTTTCACTCCTATCCTTCTGCAACTCAAAATAGTGTTTTCCAAAACAAAGGCCCCAACAGGCCCTGACCACATGCTATTGAATCGTCTCAAGTCAATATTTTATTTCTATAATAGTCCCTAGTTGTCTATCATCTTCTAGTGCTGGCATAGTTCCCTCCATTGTTTCCATTTTTGTCTTCTCCTATTCTGGTTGGCCCTCGCTTAACAAAGGCCCTAAATATAGCACCTTGCTCATCTCCTCTTTTTTGAGCTGTGTGAACTCAATGATTTCATGTTACCATAATTTATTATGATCTCTATCTCGTTGACCACTTTGTCAGGATGAGTTACGTCCATCACTTGTGGCAAGTTGTTGAACATATCTTTGAGCTTGGGTTTGGCCTCAGACACAAATTGCTGAATTGTTTTTTCCTTATACTTCACGGGTTTTCGTAGGTCCCGAAGAAGTTATTTTTTCATCGTTGAGCTCTCCTCGATTATATGAATCTATGTCTCAAGTGCATCAACTTGGTCATAGTGCTAAGTGCGGCTAATCAGATCTGTTGTTCCCTTAATCTCGAGAACAATATTATATAGTTTCTCATAAATGGGTTGATCCTTCATTGTAAGTGAATTGGAGCACTCATGGAGTTTCTCCAATAGATTATATGCTTGTATGACCATTGTTCCCAGTGTCTCCTTCATATCCTGCATCTGTTTTTGTGTATTTGGTACCTTTTCTGCATATATCGTAGAAGGGTTTGGTAGCATTGGTTCGCTACAAGTGCTTATTTCAACTCCTCATTTTCTCGGCCCATGGTGGCACATGTCATTATTACACGAAGTAATCTATTGACCACCGAGCATGATGAAATGTATGCCGGTGCATTGTTGTCTACACTAGTGATTGTTGGCCATATGTATTTGAAGTTCTTCGTGATATGATCAAGCTGCTGCTAAAGGCCATCCCTCTCCTATTGGATTTGATTACGCTCATCAATAAGTGCAGTAACTTGTTGATGTTTTTTCTCATATCTTTGTGGGAGGTCATTGTGTAGATTCTCTGCTCTCCGTGCTGTTTATTGTATGAAACTGAAGAGTTTCTCATGTCCCCAATTTTGCATGCCGCCACTGCTCATTATTTCTAAGATTTGATTTTGCTCCCTGAGTCGTTTCCCACTAGAAATCAATCGTTCTGAGTGTCCCTGGGGAGATGTGGGTTGAATTTGCGGTGTTGGTTGAGATTCGAGAATGTAGTGACTAGTGGATGGCAATTTAGTTATGAACTATTGTAGAAATAATGTGGATTGTTGGAATGGGTTCAGTGAGGTTTTGGTGGGTGATGTATAAAAAATGGGTGACCCTGCATGGATTAATACTTCTAAAAAGGTGCTTTGACCTACTGTGTTTGGGTTAACCTCAGTTACTCCAGTTGTACCTGATTTAAATTCCGCCTCAGTGTCAATGGCCATTAAAGTACCTGGTGGTATTGGGTCGGATATTGCCATGAAAGTGGATGGAATGTGGGTTGAGTGGTCTTTGGATGTGAATGATGTATGCGGTGATGAATTATATGTGTTGGGTGGTGTTGGAACTTGTATATTAATAAATGAATGTGGATTAAATTCTAGTAATACAAAGGCGGTCTCAGTGCCTACCTCTGGCTCCTCTTGAATTCAAATTCCAGTTACTACTAGTTGTGCTTGTTCCTCTTTTGTTAGGTCGACCACTTGATCAAATCTCATGGTCCAATCTCTTTTCCCCTTTGGTGCTGGGATGGGAGGTTTTTTTGGCTTCTTCTTACGGAGTGAAGTGATGGTTGGTTATGAGTAAGAGTGAAATTTGATGGATGGAAATGTGGTTAGGATAGGGGTTTTTGTTGATGAAGATGATAAATTAATCATTTGGAACTCAGAAAAAGATGGAAATACAGTAGCTTTTCTTTCGAGAGTTCCCATTACCTTGTTAAAAGCTTCTACTCAGGTGTCCAACTGGTCTAGCAACAGATGCACCTGTAATTGTGAAACCTGCTGAGGTATCTCGGTCAGTGTCTCTCTTGGGAGTGGGTCAGGAAGCATAGCATAAAATGAGTAGATCGTGTTCTTGCTCCTGATTTCCATTGCTATTCCTAGCCATGAAGAGACTTCTGCATGAAATGTATCCTTCGTTATCTGAAACTTTAGTGGCTTTTTGTGAAAGGTATCGCCATCAACATAGTCTCGCCGAATCCAGGTTCGGTTTTGAGACACCCCAAACCATACCTGAGGGAATTATTTGTCCAGTAGGCTCCTGGGGACCCTTTGCTAATTTATAACCACATCTATCATCTGTTGATACCAGGCTATGGAGGGTTTTTCATTTATTTATTTGCTACTCAAGTCACTAGATACTTTCCATGGGGTGTACCTCAGGTCCATTGGTTGGTCTTCGATGATCTTTGCGAGCTGCCTCCCCCTAGTGGACTCCACTTCCACATCGCTAGAGCCATAGTTAAATAATCATATATGAATCATGTAGCTCGCTTGAAGTTATATTTTCATGCCTCCAAAAAATATTGTAGTAAGAACGCACACCAATTCAATTTCGCCCCTTGTATGCAATGTTCCGCAACTGATATTGTATCAATGGTGCATTCCCCCTTGGTATAGTGCCTCATAGTCTTTCTTGGCTCCCTTTCCTCTTCTCCTCATCTCCATCTTGTAATAATTACAGTCCCCCACTTTCTTTTCTCTTTTAGATGTGTTTTGGAAAGTTGATGACACATCCCTTCCTGCTACTGATAGGCATGTAAGTCTGTGTATATCCTCTACGTGAATTCAGATACTCCTCCTAAGCCACATCGACCCATTCTGGATTTTGCTGATGAGGAATTTGTTACACTGAATTTCCGCTCCCATTGTCCCAAACATTGGTAGGCTTTTAAGATGCAGAATTGTCTATCTCTCGATGCATTTAAATTCTGGATGCACCCTCATTACTTCGCCTCCTCCTTCCTTCATGTGATTTTTGATATAAAATTTCCTCTTCAAAGCTAGGAACAGGAGTGAACCTGCGAAGTCAGTATCTATGAGGGTGGAATTATCATATTTTCCATCCAGTGAATCTAACCTCTGAATTCTTTAATCGAGCTCTAACTCGACCACTGAAGTAGTAACCTTCATCATTTTCTTCCTCCTGTAGTATGCCTGAATGGTTGCTAGTATATTATTCTAAGATTTTGCTATTGAAGTTGGTCTAACCATTATAGCAGGTTCTTTCTTTGATAATTCATAATTCTCTGGCACTTTCCTATTACCCTCCTCCATGAAAATTAAGTATGACTACTAGCACGAACGATGTTGATGTGATTCCATAACTAGTTAATTTTTACGGTCTCTCAACGCGGATATAATCATGTGATTAATTACTTGGGGGAGGTGGAATCTGACAGTGCTAATGGTGGTTTCAGAAGTTGGGTAGATGTGATGGCCAATAATTATAGCTTAATGTGGAAAATTTATTATGGTATGGGGGTTACTAATTATGGCAATTATTTCTCAAATTTTGGGTGGTCTTACGGACTGACACCGCTATGATGGATCATTATGAGTGAATTATGGTTCAAACACTTGGGCTCTGTAACACTATAGACTCCCCTTCGACCATAATTGATTGTGATATGGTATCCATATCGCAACAGGGTGATGGTTGTGTTTGCGCGATAGGTGGCATTTTTATTAAGGACTTCTACTCTATTGGGTTGAAATGATTATTGTAGGAAAAAAACATAAACTATTCTACGACTCATCTCAGTTGCGAGACAATCATTGACTCTAATATACTGACTTCTCTTGGGTGCGAGAGTTATTAGAAATAAAAGGTTTTGTTTCTTACTCATGATAGGGCTTCAAGTGTGTGCCATTAACACATCCTTGAAGTATCTCTCCATCCAGTGTCGTTAGCTTGATCACTCTTGAGTCCATGATCTCTATGAATTAGTATGACCCCATCTAGTGCATCTTAATCTTTCCTGGGAATTTTTGGAATTTTCTATCATAGAGTAGTACTTTTCCACCAATCGTAAATGTTTTTTGCTTTATGTCGTGTTCATGTGAGGACTTATGTCTCTACTTTTGCACTGATTTATGGAAATCCACCAGAATATTATCTTCTTTGAGTTCGTGCAATTAATGAAGGTGTGCAGAGATGGATTCTTTCTCTGCGATTTGTGTTTTTGTGGTAATTAGGTGACTTGGTATAACAAGCTCAGCTGGTACTACTGCTTCTTTCTTGTACACCAATTGAAATGGAGTTTGATTATGCAACCTCTTTATGGTTGTCTTGTATTCCCACAACGTGGATGGTATTATTTCATCTGAGTCATCACGATTAGCATTGCATATCTTATTTAACCATTTCTCTAATATTTTTTTGAAGGCCTCGATAGTTCTGTTCTCTTGTAAGTGGTACGGGTTTCTCTTGTGGTGTTGTATCATGAAATTGTCCAGTAGTGATTTGATTGTAGCATTAATGAAAAGTGTTCCTTAATCACTCTCTAGGCTCCTTGGACAACTGAACCTGCTAATGATGTTCTCAAAGATAAATCTGGCTGTTGTATCTACTGTAACATCGTTTACTGGTGCTACCTCTCCCCATATCGTGAGATAGTAAGTTGCGGTGATGATATATCTTGCTTGCGAGTGTTGCGCCATCGGTGCAATTAGTCCTATAAATTTGACTACCCATTTCTCAAATGCTTGCATAGCCCTTATAGGTTTTAGGGGCAGCTCATCACAATGTGATGGTCGCCCCTTTCTTTGACAAACATCCATTTCTTCACATATTCCTTGTTGTATTTATGCATGGTTGGCCACCATCATCTTGCTTGTGGTAGGTTCTACACCAACATGGCCACCCACAAATCCATTTTGACACTCCCACAAGATGTCTACTCTTTCATGATCTAATACACACCTTCATAGAATATGATCCAGACACATTTTGTACAAATGCCTGGCTATGATATGGCACTCAACTTCTTTGAATACCAAGTGTCCTCTTTGAGTTGCTGTGTATTCCACTGGGCATTTTCATGTGGCTAAGTATGTTGCTATTTGTTCCAGATAATATGGAATGGCTTCTACCTGGAAAATATCAGCATCTAGCAACATATCATCAAGTGGTCCCCCATTTTCTCTGTTTTCCAATATTTACAAATGGTCGGGACCAACATTTAGCCTTCTTCGCTTTACTATGACCTCGAAAGTGAATTTTTGGAATAGTAGAAGCCACCTGCAGATTTTTCCTTCCATGACAAGTTTGTTTACTAAATATTTTAGTGCAGAGTGATCTGTGAAGAATTTGAATGTCCTACCCAATAAATAGTGGCATAATTTCTGTAAAGATTATAACATCGCAAGAGCTTCCCTCTTTGTTGTTGTGTAGTTTATTTCTATTGTTGATAACTATCTGCTTGCTAAGTACACTGGGTGGTCTATGGAGGTTTCTCCTAGTTGAGCTAATACCACTCCCAAAGAAATACTTGAAGCTTCAATGTGTACATGGAACTATTTATCCCAGTTCGGATGGGCCAAAATGGATGCACTTGCTAGTTTCTCCTTCAACATGTCCAATGCCTTAGTGCATTCATCCTTCCATATGAATTGTCTTGTTTTTTGCAACAAATTTTCCAGTTATGTTGTGATCTTTGCATAGTTGCGGATAAACCCCCTGTAGTATCCTATGTGTCCAAGTAGTGATCCCAATTGCTTAACATTTTCTTAGGAATCCATGTGGGGTCCACACATACACCTTCTTTACATATAACATGTCCAAATAGTGTTTCAAATGGTCCTACAAATATGCACTTTTTGAGGTTCAAAGAAATTTGAAGTTCTCTGCACCTGTCAAACATTATCCTTAATAGACTTGCATGGTTTTTTAGTAAACTATACACCATCCAATCGTCCATGTATAATTCTAAAAACTTATGAATACAATCTCTGAAGACTCCTATTACTATTCATGAAAATACAACTAGTGCATTCCTTAACCCAAAAGGCATGACATGATAGGCATATGATCGCCATTATGTTATGAAGGTAGTTTTTATTTTATCTTCTTTCGCTATTTGTACCTGATGATACCATGAGAAGACATTTTTGAATGAGTATACTTCGTTTTCCGCCACATTGTTTATAATTTTGTTACTAAATGGTGTTGGGAAGGGATCATGAATAAATGCATTATTTAGACTTTTGTAGTCCAGAAATTTTGTGAGATCATCATATGGATAAGGTGGAGGTGGTTTAACCTTTGGATTCCCTTGGTTGTATTTGGATTGGTTTATCCCATGAGATCGCACATAATTCATGCTTGGAATATGGCATGAGGGTGATTGGATGAAAGGAAGAATTAGTTCAACCAATCTATGGTCGGGTGGAATGTGGAAGTCGCAAACATGGTCAGTATTTTCCTATGCCATAAATTCTAAGTTTCTCTTTCTCTTGATGAGAAAATGTATTGATTTGTATGTGGATTTAATTGTTTTTCTCTTACTATTATTTCTCTGGTTATATGTTGGTTATAAGCATGGTTTTATGATAGATCTTAGTCATGGATATTTTCATGTTTTACTTATAAATGAATGAATAATGAATGCAAAAACTAATTGGTATTATGACATCTAATGTGACAAGGAAATGACCCTTCTTATTAAACCTCAGATAAGTTCTTTGTCCCTTATTTTCAAACTTGTATTCATGACATGTAGGTTGCATACCTACCAATTTTAGATAGAATGCCATTCCTAATTAGGGATTGTCAAGTCAAGTCCTGGTTTTAGTTTTTGGTTTACAACCATTGTTCCTATGTCATTTAATAACTCTTGAAATATCATTGAGTTCTCAGTAGAGACCTAAGTCTTGGACCTGAAAAAATAGAGAGATGGACGATGAATATCATATCATAGAAATGGAAGTCAAATGGATCATAGGTTGTCAAGAGAAGCCACGTGTCAGCCATAGGTTTCGTCGCATATCGCATTCGGTAAAGGATACAAGTTTGAGATATGGTTAAAATTGCAAAGATGTGATGCTAAGAGCGACAAGTTTAATATCTAGCGATGCGATGAATATCTCACATCACATCCGATAAGATATTGCGGCAATCAGAGGAATTGAAAATTGGAAAAGTTGTGAAGTGCTGATGAGGTGAATATTATAAAAGTCAATCTGTGATGAGATCTAAAGTTGCAATATTACAAGGCGATGCGGCCACACATCGGAAGTTCAGGAGGAAAGGCACTAAGAAATATGTTGTGAATGTCGAAGGCAAAAATGCGATGGAAAGGCAGATGTGATACCATTCAAAGGTTAAGTTGAACTTATTTAAAGTTCAAGATTATGTGTAGTTGCATTGGTTTTATGAAGGAAAGTGAATGTAGGCAATAGAATCGGGTATGTGACCCGAGATAGACAAAAGGGAAGGAAAATATAGAAAGCAGCAGACATGGCCAGAAGAGGCAGAGTCAGGAAAAGAGAGCACATAGTGGCACTGTTGGTCAAGTCGAGCAAGGATACGTTATTGTAGAATTGTTTGAATACCGCATTAGAAGTAGAAAAGACATGACAACAAGCATAAAAGACAAATGTTGAACTTTGGAAGAAATACGAGGCAAGGATGTAGGATCTGTTAGTGAAACACATCAGTACTTCAGGGAGATACATCAACAACAAATCAGATTCAACAAAAATAAAAACCTTTCAAATTTTAATTCATTTTTTTGTCTATTAAGTTCGAAGCTATAATGATGTCCTCAATTGAAATGTAATAAGTAGTTTTAATAGTTTAGGTAGTTGAAGGATTTTCAAGAATTCTAGCAGTTACGAACTATTTTTGATGTATTTAAGTAATATAGAAAGAGAGAAGAAAGGTTCTGAGTTTTGGACCTCTGGAAGACTAAAACTTTGGTACTTACTTTTCTAAGGAATAAATGAAAGAAGAATCAAGTTTCCTACAACTGTTGATGGTGATTCATTTTTCCTGTGCCATTTTGTGTCCCTTCTTCCTTTAATGAAGTGAATTAAAGTAGTTTTTAGTCTCTTAATTACATATGTGAGTAAGATTTAAATAACCTTAATTTGTGCTCCTTCACTCCAACTCCTCTCCCTTCACAAATTCTCTCTGGAACTTAAAAGTAATGGATTATGTGTTTACAACATATTATTTTGAGTTTCCTCTCTCTCCATAAATTAATTATGAAATTTAAAGTGGTAGATTCTGTGTTACAACATATCATTTTGAGTTTCTTCTACGGTTCTTGTTTTCCATTCGGATATCAGCAATTAATGGCATTGAAGAGTCTTTCATTATACCATATTATTAATAGTTTTAAATAATTAATTTCCAAAGGGATTGAATGAATACCACCTGATATAATTACTTTTTTAACAAATTGTTAAAAAAATGTCTTAAGCACTGATTCCTTTTCACACCCAAGGAATTGTCCCTTAAGATACAACATTTTATGGTGTCATTGCCGGGGACGAAGAGATGAAATTATTTTCCCTCGATTTTTCACATTATTTCCTTTGGTTGTTTAGTGAGGAGGAAATATTTTTTTGTGTTTATTATTCTCATAACTCTGTCTCACAAAAGGCCTCACACGAGGTCGAATACCTTGTAGCAGAAGGTCCCTGCTTTGTCAGATCATGAAATATTGGTTTCTAAAAGGGTTCGGAAACCCAAAACCCCCCCAACACCTAGTCCTACACTACTAGCTCCTGGCAGTAGTTCTAGTAATCCTCTGTTTGAAGATATCTCTGAAGTACTTACTTTTTGAGAACAAGATACACCTTTCACACCACTTTATTTTCAAGAACCTAAGTTGGAAGAACACTCGTTTGAGTCTGTTTCTTATATTTTTACTCAAGATAAAAAAAAACTAGTTTTTGGTCCCTCTGCTATCATCCATCAACCTATCCCCATATGAGTTTTACCTCCACGTTCATTCATTTTCAAAACAGGTGCGTTGATTGAATCTAGCCAAGGAACAGTTAGTCAAGGTGAAAACATGTCAGCACCAGCCTTTTTTTTGAACATATATGCTCCACTTTACCTTCCACAACCAATGAATTCAATGCCTCAAGAGTATCTTAAATTACTCCCACTTTTTACTGGAGAAGATGAAATAAATGCAAAACAAAACTTTCCTATGTTTTATAATTTTGCTGAAAATCTGAATGTACAACATCTTGATGTTGTAATGATGATTTTTGTTCAGTATTTGGATGGAGAGGCTAGAAAGTGGTTTAAGTGATTTCCAAATAATTCTATTAATACATGGGAAGAAAAGGAAAATCAATTCACTCAGATATGGGGTGAAAAAAGGGATCATGGATATTTAATGATAGAATTAAATGCAATCAAAATAAAACTAGTTGAGAATATATTAGATTTTATCAAAATATTCAATAAGTTGTATAACAATTTTCCTGTAGAAATGAAGCCCCCTCCTTTTGGAGCAAAGGTGGTTTTGCTGCGGCTTTTGAAGCTGATTTTAGTTTCATGCTTAGAGAAAGGAGATCTGCCATTGTAGAGAAAATATATAAATATGATTTATAGATTCAAGCTAATATGAATACAGCTGGAAAGGAAAAAGGGAAACAACCAGTCCAAGAGAAAGGGAAATCCAAAGAAGAATCATCACAAGATCAAAGAATTGAACCCTCTGAAAGACAAGTACAACAAAAATGAGGAGGATTTAACCTTGAATTTAGAAGGCATTCCCTGCAAATTTTGTAAAGGGAAAGAAAATATCAAGACCATGTTCAAGCACCATTGTATATAGAAGCAACACCTGGAGAGTTAGCATAAGATGGCAAAAGGGAAGTTGAAGATCAAATATATGCTATGTACACAATAGAAGATGATGAAGAGGACTATTGCGAGTGATCCAAGTGGATATTGCTGGCCACGAGCCTATTCCACTTGGGGACCCACCATTGTCTCTTTCAGGATTTCAGTTTCGACACAACTTACTATTTTCTGCAGTTTTTGGGGTCTTCAACTTTCAGAGCCATGTTGAGGCCCTAAATGACATTTTTTTAAAAAAACCAGGAGAAACATTGGTCCATTGACCGATGTTGCTCATACCAAGAGTTTTACTCCTTATATTTATATTTCTAACGAGGTATGATGCACGTTAAACAAAGATCGTATGCCAAAGTTACGCCCCCGGGATGTTGAAACAACAATTTACCCAAACGAGACCCATAGTTTTGGTGCTTCATCTCCTAGGGATAGGGTTTTTTATGTTTAGGGTTTTTTATGTTTAGGGTTTTCCATTGTTTCTAAATAATAAATAGGCCCTCGAGCCTCATGGTAACATATTTTATAGGCCTGTAGCAGCCACATATCTTCTCACACATAAGCTACCAACGCCCTAGCTAGTTTATTTCCATGTTGTCTATAAGCAAATTCCAGTCATTTGATTTTAATGAGATGAATTTTCCAATCCATAATTGTATTTATGGTTATATGTGTATTCTATTACATTCCTTCATAAATACAGATCACTGAGGGAGAATATGCTGAAGCTGAAGTATATTTTGACCAAGATGAAATGGATGAATATTACAGGCAATTCACAGATTTCATGCAAGCTGAGTTGCATAAAAATTATGATTTGAGGTCTAGAAAGAGATCTAGAGTGCAGGATAATGAAGGTGAACAAAAATATTCTATCCCTCCTTCAATCGTGACTCCACAACAAAGGGACCTTGTAAAACAAGTCAATAATGGGAAGCAACCTGTAAATCTAGTTAATAGAACAAATGTGCAACATGGTGAACCTTCCCAGAGAAAATCATTTGATACATATACTTTGGAGAGAGTTGTTCCTATACCTGAACAAGAAAAAAATTCTAGAAATATTGAAGAAGAACCTGAAAATAATGTTAAACAAAATCATCCTTTCGGTTTGACAAAAGAGTTGGAGAAGGTAAAAATTCAGGTGCCTCTTCTAGAATCAGCTAAAATACCAACCTACAAGAAAGAAATTTCAGAATTTATTAATCTCACACAGATTGAATATATAAGTGACCCTGTGAACTTAAAAGAAGAGAATCCAGTGGTCACCTTTGATCCTCATGTAGAAGAAGTAGACCCCTCTATTCCACCATTCTATATTTCTCTGTTGCTTCATGATTTTAATCTCCATAATTGTATGTTGGACTCAGGAGCATCCCATAATCTCATGCCATTGTCTGTTATGAAGGAATTAAACTTGCAGATTGCAAAACCTTATAGGGATCTGTATTCATTTGATTCTAAAAGGGTGAAATGCATTGGGTTAATTAAATATGTAGTAGTTTCTTTGGCACAAATTCTAGCAAAGTGTATAGTCATGGATGTAGTGGTTATTGACATTCTCGCCAGGTTTGGAATGCTCCTGTCAAGATATTGGGGAGAAAATCTAGGAGTTGTTCTTAAATCGAATTTCACTTATGCTATAATTCCTATTTTCAATGGGGAAGAAAGGAGATTGTACAGGGAAACAAGGTTCGTGAGGATTACTACCAAGAAAGAAGTAGGAAATTCCCCTATTTATAGTCGAGAAATAGAAGATATTTCATGTTTCATGTTGTATGAAGGTACAAAATATGTTGAAGACATAGGGAAGTAGCTCTCTTCAGTAGTTTCAAATAATGATTTGCACTCAAGAAGGATTTGGAAATGCTACTTTGATGGCGCCTACTCCAAGGAACGCACATGAGTTGGATTCTTGCTGATGTCACCAGAGGGTGACCTCATACATTTTTCTTTTAAGTTAGAGTTTGATTCAACAAACAATGTGGCTGAGTATGAGGCCTTAATATTAAGCATTAAAGTCCCTAAATAGATGGGAGTTCAATGTATTTCAATTTTCGGTGACTCTAAACTGATAATAAGACAGATCAAAAATCATTTTCAGACCAAGCATCAGAGATTAAGATCATACATAAATTAAGTTTGGGATCAGATAGAGAACTATTTTGAAGCCTTAAATATTCAGTTCATCCAAAGGGAGGATAATAGGTTGAAATATTCATTAGCAGATGCAGCTAGTACCTTTAAGCCTCCAATGAATCCAAGGTTAAGATATGAGATTGTAGTTAGACACAAACATTCTATTCTTGACAATGTGAAACATTGGTAGGTGTTTGAAGATCATGAGCAGATAAATCATTTCTTGACAATGATTGGAAATTTTGAAGATGTTGAGATAGATCAAGAACAAGAGCAGACGTAGCATAAAGGAGAAGTAAGAAATCTCAAGCAATCAATAGGTGAGCAGAAGATTATCCAATTGAAAGACAATATCCTCCCTAAATAATGGGTTCCCCTTGAAATACTATTTGAATCTATTGATGTTGTTATTAATTTGAAGGAAATACATCAAGAGGAAGTGATGGAAGATTGCAATTTGGGAACTCAGCGAGAGCCAAAAATGGTGAAATTATTCAAGGGTTTTCCCAAAAAATACAAAGAAAGATACATTGAACTTTTTAAGAAGTATATGGACATGTTTTCTTGGTCATATAAAGACTTGAAAACATATGATAAAAGAATAATACAACATAATATCCCATTTAAAGAAGGACTAAAACCACATAGAAAAAAGCTCAAACAGACTGATCCATTACTATAAGCTCCTATTGAGAAAGAAGTGAAGAAATTGCTATAAGAAAAAATAATAGTCCCTTTTAGATATTCATATTGGGTTTCTAATCTGGTTCCTATTAAGAAGAGAAATTGAGAGATAATATTGTGTGTGGATTTCAGGAATTTGAAAACAACATCTCTAAAGGATAATTATCCTTTACCTAAACTGGATTATGTCTTACAGAAGGTGACAAGAGCTTACAGGATTTCTATGGTTGATGGATTCACTGGATATAATCAAGTGGCAGTGGATCAAGAAGATTAGAATAAGACAACTTTTACCACCTTCATGTATGCAAGAATTCCATTTGGTCTTATGAATGTAGGTGGAACTTTTCAGAGGGACATGGACATAGCGTTTGTGGGAGACAAGTATTTTGGTTATATATTTGGACTATGTAACTATTTTTTCAAGATCAGATGATGAACACTTGGAACACATGCAAAGGACTTTCGAAAAGTGCAGGAAGTATGGCACGTCACTAAATCCCAAAAAAACTTTGTTCGCCCCGGAGGAAGGTAAATTATTGGGTCACATAGTTTCAAAACAAGCAGTAAATATTGATCCAGCAAGGGTGGAGGCAATTCGTACCATTCCTTTACCCAAAAGCATGAAATATATTCAGATATTTTTGGGAAAAATAAACTTTCTGAGAATATTTGTACAAAATTATGTTGAGATTGTGAGAAATATAACAGACATGTTGAAGAAGAATGTAGAAGTGAGGTGGGAAAAAGAAGCAAGAGAAGCATTTTCCGGAATAAATGAAGCACTCCACGAAGCTCCAATTTTTATAAGCCATGATTATCAAAATGTATTTCAATTATTTTCATTTTATTCCCCCACCACTATTGTTGTTGTGTTATTGTAGAAAAAATACAATAGTAAGGAACATCCAGTGGCATTCTCCAACAAAGTTCTTAGAGATGTTGATCTCAAATATAAAATTTTGGAGAAACAAGTGTATGCATTGGTTAAAGCACTCAAAGCCTTCAGGACTTATGTGTTGCAATCCCAAATAACTGCTTATGTACCTAATTCTGTTGTCAAGGATACGCTGGTTCAAAATGATGTCGAAGGAAAAATAGGAAAATGGATAGGTAAAATCCACTAGTACGATTTTCACATTAAACCCACCAAGTTAATCAAAGGACGGGTTTAGCAAAGTCGCTAACAGAAACAAATTTTCAAGAATTGGGAATTAATCTCTTGGCACTAGTGGATGGAGATGACAATGAGGAAGGTCAGAGTAAGCCCAAAATAGGTATTCAATACAAATTTTTGTGTTCATATTGGTATAAATATGTTGTTCATTACCTATGTTTATTTTCTTTTCCATCTTCACTGAATAGAACCAAGTACAGATCTCTGCATCTTAAATCTTAGCCATATGTCATAGTAGAAGCAAAGTTGTAATGGAAAGATCCTGCTGGAATTTTGTTGTTGTGTTTAACTGAAAGTGAATCCATTGAGGTTATCAAGTAATATCATGAACATATATGTGGAAGAAATTATATTTGGAAGGTAACAACACATAAAATCCTCAAGGTAGGTTTTTATTAGCCTACACTATTTGCTGATGTATACAGACTAGTCAGAAGTTGTCAGAAGTGTCAATTGTTTGCATAAGAGAATAGACTTCCTTCGTTGCCTCTCATTCCAGTATTCATAGAAGAGCCTTTCAGGCAGTGGGGAATAGATTTTATTGGAGAGATCAATCCACCATAAACTGGGTAGTTCAAATGGATTCTAATAGCTACTTATTACTTCACAAAGTGGGTTGAAGCAATCCCCATAAAGAAAGCAAATGACCAAGTGGCAATGAAGTTTCTGGAGGAGAACATCTTCATTAAGTTTGTCTGTCTAGTCAAGAATGTAACTGATAACGCTTAGGTACTTAATTCTTCTTGATTCATTAATCTCTTTCAAAAATATAATGTATTTTTGTCACATTCCACAACCTACCATCCACAAGGGAATGGATTAGAAGAGTCATTAATGAAGACATTGGTCAAGATTCTGAAGAAGACAATCACTGAAAATTGGAAAGAATGGGATTCAAAGTTGAAGTTTTATCTTTGGCCAGTACAAGTAAACACCAATAGGTCTACTATAAAGTCACCCTATGAATTGGTTTATGGAACTCAGGCACTATTTCCTACTTGGTTGGCAAAACCAATGATTAAGTTCCTTCAACAAGCTCAGGAAGAACCTAATGCTCTAGTGATAATATTGAACACGGTGATTGAATCAAGTGAATAAAGGAACAAAGTTAGAGATAACTTGATTTCTTATCAGGAAAAAATGAAGTCCATATTTGGAAGAAAAGCAAAAGAAATCCTCTTCGAAGCGGGAGATTTAGTATTAAGATGGGACACCAGAAGGGCAGATAAATGAAAGCATGGCAAGTTTGACCCTCTCTGGTGTGGCCCATATAGAATCTTTGAAGTCAGATCAAACAACAATTTCATCTTAGAAGATTTAGATGGAGAATCTCTACATATTCCTGTGAATGGGCAGTATCTAAAGCATTATTTCCAGCACTAAAATTCAATGTTTCACTATTGTAAATATCAGATTTCTCATTTTTCATATGTCACCAAACAATATTTGACTCAATGCCCAATGTATAAGGCACTAATCGGCAGTTATTAGAGATTTAATGGGAAAAATAATTATCCCCAGGTGGAGCCAGATGTTGTGGCTCATTTGCATTTACTTTTGAAATATTTCTCAAAACACCAAAAAATCAAATATGTTAGAAAAGGTAAAATTAATGTATGTTGAAAAATAATTTTTAATTTTATGTTGGTGTATTAACATTATGTGCAGAGATGTGAAGGTGAGTTGAGTCGGGCTTATTCGCATGTAGAACAATTCAAGATTCAGGCTGAATGATGCGTTCATAACATTGCACATAGGTCAGGGTCGAGTCAGTCGTATTCGCAAGATCAGGAGAGACTAGCACTACAAAATACCAAATAAGCTCAGGAGGGTTACACCATGAAGAAAAAAAAATTAGTAATAAATATCATTTATTCGTTAAAGGAACATATGCGAGCCTGTTGAATTAAAATCTGTTCATTACTGAAGAAATCATATAGATTTTCCGAAGGCAAAGAACTGGCATATTTTAGTTAAAAACTTAAGATTTTTGGAAGAAGCGTAAATGGGGGAAATTGACGGTCAGGATCAAAGCGTAGAATTGAAGCAGAGAGATGGACAGTGAAGATAATAGCACAGAAATCCAATTCATATGGATTGGAGGTTGTGAAGAGAAGCCATGTGTGGACCAAAGGTTTCGTCGCATGTCACATTCAGTAAAGGATACACGTTTGAGATATGGTAAAACTTGCAAAGATGCGATGTGAAGAGTGAAAAGTTTAAGATCAGGTGATGCGATGAATATAACACATCCCATGAGATAAGATATTTCCGTGATCAGAGGAATTGAAAATTGGAAAATTTGTGAAGTGTTGATGAGGTAAAGGTTATAAAATCCAATCTGCGATGATGCCTAAAGTTGTGATATTACGAGGTGATGTGGTCGCACGTCACATGTTCATGAAGAAATGCGCTAATAAATGTGTTGTGAACGTTGTGAATGCCAAAGGCCAAAATGCAAAGGAAAGGTGGATGCGATACCATTCAAAGGTTAAGTTGAACTTATTTAAAGTCCAATATAATGTGTAGTTGCATTAGTTTTACGAAGGAACATGAATGCTAGCAGTAGACTTAGGTATGTGACCTGACAAAGAGCAAAGGGAAGGAAAATAAAAAACACAGTAGACACGATCAGAAGTGGCAAATTCAGGAAAAGAGATCACAGAACGACACTGTTGGGAATGCAACATCTAGGTCAAGTCGGGCAAGGATACGTTATTGTAGAATTGTTCGAATACCACCCCAGAAGCATAAAAGACATGATAGCAAGCATAAAAGGAAAGTTTTGAACTCTAGAAGAAAGGCACGGCAAGAATGTCCGATCTGTTAGGGAGACACATGAGTACTTCAGGGTGACACATCAGCAACAAATTAGATTCAACAAAGAGAATAAAATTTCAAATTTTAATTCATTTTCTTTTTCTGTTAAGGTCAAAACTATAGTGATGTCCTCAAGTGAAATGTAATAAGTAGTTTAACAGTTTAGGTAGTCAAAGGAGTTTCAAGAATTTCTAGCTGTTACGAACTATTTTTGATGTATCTAAGCAAGATAGAAAGAAAGAAGAAAGGTTCTGAGGGTTGGACCTCTGGAATAATAAAACTTTGGTACTTACTTTTCTGAGGAATTAATGAAAGAAGAATCAAGCTTCCTACAATTGTTGATGGTGATTCATTTTTCCCATGCCATTTTGTGTCCCCTCTTACTAGAATGAAGTGAAGTAAAGTAGTTGTGAGTCTCCTAATTACATCTGTGAGTAAGAGTTAAATAATCTTAATTAGTGCTCCTTCACTCCAACTCCTCTCCCTTCACAAATTCTCTCTGGAACTTAAAATTAATAGATTATGTGTTCACATCATATCATTTTGAGTTTCTTCTACGGTTCTTCTTTTCCATTCAAATATCAATAGTTAATGGCATTGTAGAGTCTTTAATTATACCATATCATTAAGATTTTCAAAGAGTTAGTTTCCAAAGGGATTGAATGAAGACCACCTAATATAATTACTTCTGTGGCACATTGTTGACAAAAATGTCTTAAGAACTTATTCCTTTTCACATCCAAGGAATTATCTCTTAGGATACAACAATATTGATAACCATTTTTTCTTTTTGGAAACAAAATTGTAAAATGACAGAATACAAGTTAAAATCCTTGTTGGTCATGTGATGGTTATGTATTATGGAATCCTGGGCCTATTGTGGTCAACCATGCCCCATCCTTTTAGTCTCAAATCTTAATTCCTTTCATCCTATAGACATGATTTCAAGTCTCAGGATGGAGCTACTTGTTGCTATGTAGGGCTAGTCCAACCCACATTTTGAGCACATCTATGCCTTTTACACATGGTCATGTGTCATAAAGTCTCTATGCATTTCATTGGCCATGGATCAATACTAATTTTACAATTATATACATAAAATCTGATTTTCCATACCACCTCATGTTTCTTAAGGTAGTTCACATATCCCAATGCACAATGTGACACATCCAAAAAATAAACAAAGGATCAAAATGTTCAAAATAATGTGTACTCAGCATGCCACTTACAAATTTTGGAAAAATGTGAACACATCAGGTAAATATTTTAGTTCAAATGTTTTCATACACTTTCTTTTGGCACGTGTGGATAAAAGGGGGAAAATCAAGGTCCATACTCCATACTTGACATTGAGGGGAAAATATTATGTCAAAATTCAAGTAAATTTTCATCAAGATATAACTCATGTCTCATATTTTCAAATTATCAAAGGCATTGGAGATATAGCATATCACTCATCCATGCAAGGTGACATCCCACAACTATGAGTCAAAAGTAATATTTTGAGATGTCAAATTAGTCGTTGGTGGCCAAGTGAACATTTGAAGATGGTTAATAACTAAAGGAAAGTCAAATTATCAAGCCAAAAATGTGAAGGGTGTTGGAAATCAAGACACATTAATCAAGTTGAGAGTCTTCTACTAGCCATTTTATCGTCCAAGATGAATTTTGGGGTGTTTAGGGTCAACCAAGCTAGGCATTGGACCTTTGGTGGACACAAAATAGCCATTAGAATCCGAGTGATCTCTCATGGAAGAAAGTCATACAAGTCCAACAAACCAAGCCAAGTCAAGTCAAATAAGCCTTCTCATGTAGTCATTTTACCTCATACAAGCCAATTTATCCCCTTTATGGGAAATTATGTGATGTAAAACATATTTTATATTGAAGTGACTTAGTCTCCAGGTTGTGGATGACAAGTCAAATGCTTATTTCTTGGAAAAAAGTTTCAACCCTAACCATTACACGAAAAACTATATAAGTCTAGCTCCTCATCCCTTAGGTTTTTATAAAATATTATCATTTGGCCCAAGGAAGGTATGCCACTCTTATTGTGTATAGGGAAACAAATCTAAAGCGGTTCTGAGGGACTATCCAAGGGACATTTTCCATACAATTTACAAAAGTAATATTTGGTTGGTAAGTGAAACTTCCATTCAAGGATTTGATTAAAAATTATGTATTCATGATACTTTGTCTTTTATGCACTTCCACATTATATTTTATCATCATTTGAAGTGATAAAAAATTTTCAACCTCTTGGAAAAAAAACTACATAAAAAAGGGTTTTGACCCTATGGGGATTTGACCCCAATTGTAGAGTAATAAATTGTATTATAATTAGTTTTACTCATATAATCTCAATTATGGGATGTTTTTCATTATTATTTATTCATTTTCGTAGCTTCTCTACCCATAAATCCAAAACTTTAAAATGCCTCTACACTTGTGGGCGGCACCCAAAGGGTGTTTTCGCTTATTGTTTTCCATGTCTTCCTGCATTTCTCAGATATAGAGGTGCATAGCAACAAGTTACTTTATCATCTACAACCATTTACTAAATTATATAGCAAGGTACTCATCTCCTAATTAGTAAGGGCTCCTAAAACCCAACTTGGTGGTATTCTAAGAGCTATGTATAGTATTTTGATTATCTTTATGCTAGTTGATTTGCATTTTTCTACAGTAATATTTCATTTCCATATTTCCTCTCATAAATACCTTGACAAGACCACTATTTTTGGTGGTAAAACCACCAAATATTTTGGAAAACAAATACCCACTTATGATCCAAATAAATTCATATGAAACTAGGCAACCCATGGAGCACCAAAATACATAAAAACCAAAAACAAAATAAGATAAAAGGCACCCCTGTCTTAAATATTTATCCTAAAAATTCTCAATCTTGAATTGGATTTGTAATTGCCAGAAACATACCACAATGCATCAAAATAATGGAAGGATTTAACTCTAGCCTTTCTCATACTTGGACAATACCTTGCATGGAAGTTGGGTTCAATCCCACATGTCAAATTGGTATAGATGCAATAGTTGGTTGTGGGGACAATGCCTTCCTTCGCAACCCACTTGTTTTTAAATTCGAGAGAAAATTTAATGCACACTTAATATAATGTTGATGTCAATTGAATGACAATTTGGAGATAGGGATGGGTCCAAGCACAAAATTTGGTACATGAAGGAAATAAAGTCCCACATTTGTTTAAGTGACTCCAAGGATGAAATTTCTTGGTCCTATAACACCAAAAGTGGACACTATTCAACTAGGATGTGGTATTTTGCAATGTAAAACTTGGAAACATCAACAAATAAATTTTGATTCAAGAAGTTCTAGAAAATCAAAGGTCCATTGAAAGGGATTATTTTTCTTTTGGCTTGCTCTAAAATGAAGAGTTATAATATAAGACAAAATTCATTTGAGGAATAAAGTTTGGGTTCACTATTATTCATTATCTAGAAGAAATTCTTCATGGCCACTTTATATTAAGTTCATTAAAGGCTCTTAGGGTCCTTCCTATAATAGTTTCTTGGCAAGTGTAGTTGGCCCCAAATTCTAATGTCTTTAAGGGCAAGGAATTGCCTCTAGTGAAGGTCCTAACTATAAAAACCAGTTGAAAATAAGTTCGGGTCAAAATAAAATCTTCCTTGTTTTAGGATGAGATATTGGACCACCAATTTTTGTTCATGATTGGATAAAAATGTCATCTGGGTGAAAATGGATATGAGATTGCAGGAAAAAAAAAGACACCTGAAGGAAACATATAAGGAGACCACTCGGAGATAAATAATGGATTCGTATGTTGAATTTATTCAACTTGTATGGCAGGGCACTGCCAATAATAGGAGATAATTGTAAACACAAGTTTGTTTCTAACATGAATGGAGCACAAAGCTAGGGGAAACTTCTATATAGTGGCTCGTTGGTTGGGAAGATCATGGTTTCCCCTATTGTATCTACCAAAAATCAGATAAGAATTATGTGTTGAATACTTACTTTTTATGTGTATCTAAGAACTTGGAATTTCATATAAAATTTAAAAGGAGCTATGTTGTTAGATATTTAATGGTACATAGTATAAATAAAAGATATAAACTTTATATATTAGGTGGAAAAAAATATGATAAAAACTATTCTCAAAGGAAATTATGAGATTTTGGGTATATTTAATGAATTATTATTATTAAAAACACATCTATCATATCACCGAATGGGTTACTGTAAAATTTAGTGTAACAGGGTTGGCGGGGTGAAGGAAAATATTGAGGAAAAAAAAACCTAGGTCACATAACAGTCCCCATCAAGAGAAAAATATCTCAGATGATAAAAAAAATTAAGAAACCGAGAATCCAGGAGTCATGAATGTCATCTTCCAAAAACAAAGATTGTATGAAAGCTAATTTGTATCCAGTGATATTGTATGGAAGCATTTTCATAAGAATATGCTTGTAATTGTATTTATGGTGAACTATCTCTAACAAATGTATTCATTCTATGTTGAAGACATAAATGAGAAGGTATATAATGAAATAATGAGACTGGACAGGGAAATTAACATTTAAAAAGTAACTTATATACAAAAACAACAACACAAAATAAGAGAAAGAAATATTATTCATTCCAATTCTTTTCTAGCAATACAACATATAGTAAACTTGAATTAAATTTCAAACATAATTTATAATAGGCATGCATAACATAATAGGAATTTACAAATTTGGTCATAACCGACCTGAAATATCATGGGAAGTTTAACAGAATAATTATAAGTATAATAAGTCTAAAGAGATTTAGAGCTTTAACACCAACATTGTTATCATATAAAATGTGCATTTTGTCTTGGTAAATGTAGAATTGGGCTAGTAAAAGAACCATCTCTTATCTTGTTCAAATTTGTAGAAAATTTTGAAATGAAGGAAAAAAGGAAATTTCATATCTTAGTACCTGGAGACTCAAAATGTATATTCTTCCATATATAAACCTAACCTGCTATATGAAAAATGAATGTAGGAAATGGTTTTGAATTAACCTGTAAATACATAAGGATGTGGATTAACTCAGGGTTAAGAAAATGAGAGGAAAACATAAAAATAAATTAAACACCATAAAAACATAAAAATTAACTAGAGATGGGTTCCTCCTGAACACCAAGCCTGGAAACGCAAATATGAGAACAACAATAGTACCTGGTTAAAGAAATATAGGAAAATAAATACAAAAATGCACAAGATATTCAAAATGAAACAATTCTTATCAAACTCATAGACTTTGTATCAAAATACCTGCAGAGAAAATTAGATAGCTAAACCCTACTAAGAATTGAGTTTACACTGCGAGAATTTCTAAGAAAAAGGAAGAATAGATGTGATTATCTAGAGGGTTTCAGAAAGTGAACAAGCTTAGGGGTGTTTCAAACCTTTGATAGTTTAGGGTCGAATAGGAAGAATAATTATAGCTAAGACCATGCACAACTACCTACTCAACATTTACAAAGCGGAGATTATAGTCTTGAACCTGGAGTACCCAACCCAACCCATTTCATGTCAGATTCTTTCTTAATCCAAAGTAAATCATACTAGAAAACAAATTATAAAACTTGTTATTTTCAAGCTGAGGGTTAGTAGACCTGAATATAGCACTCATGGCCACAAGCGGTACGACTAATGAAGGAAGTAACTCTACCTCTTAAAAACTAGTGATCCTGAGGATTGGAAACCCTTTTGTTGACATTGAAATCTAAATAATAGTAATCAAGACTAAGGTAAGCCCTTTCTCTGGACCAGTTGCTCAAACCCCTAAAGAAAATTTAGTGACAACAAACCATATAACGTATAACATGCTAATTATAAAATTTACAGAGTAAATTGTTGAAAAATCTCTACCCTAGTGCAAAGAAATAATATGCGTGTTGTCGATGTGAGTTAAGAAGCAAGGAGGATGGAATATCCAGTAAATTTCTAATCAAAAGTGTAACTAATATCTAAATAAATGGATCTTTGAAACTCTTGAGGTAAGTCCCCACCATAAAAAACGTGATCATTCATGTGCTTGGGTAAAGTGGTATGAATATAATTTACCATGGAAGCTTAGGAAAACAACGTTTCATATTGGCTATGCCTAGATGTCGTCGGGAAGGGGTTATGCACATGAAGTCCAAACATATCACAAATTAAACCTTTGTAAAACATATATCATCCAATCATTTGGCATAATGGAGGTAATTCCTAACATATTCATCGTTGTGCCACACTCAAGCCATGTTAGGTCCCTATATTACTAGTATAGTAATTTATTGTTGTTAGTGTAACCCCCTTATTGTTATTATTGTACCCCTATAACCACCATATTTTTATCATTGTGACCTTAAATTATTATTGTTAGGTCAGCTAGGATTACATTGTGGCCCCATGGACTCCTATATATAGAAAGGAGGTTTTATAATTTGTATAATCCAAGAATTTTTTGTTTATGTAATGTATTGGAGGTTTCCCCCTCGAAGTGGCTTATTTTGAAGGCGTTGATATCTCTTTTCTTCTCTTTTTGGAGTTGATTTCACAACATTTGGTATCAAAGCTTTGGATTCTAGGGTTTCGCTGCTCCAAAAAGGTCGTCATGGAATTTTTCCTATAATTATTTTTTTACGAAGGTAAAAAAGCTGAAATTTTTAGAGTGCAAAGCCGAAATCCTTAGGAACATCTTCGCAAAATTTCAGAGCTTGTTTCACAACATTTTTGGAGATATGATCTGTGGAAGTTAGGGCTTTGTGCAGGCTCTTGAATTTCACTTAAATAGGTCATCGCGGAATTTTCACTATAAAGTTTTTTATACGAAGGCTCAGAAGCTGAAATTTTCAGAGCGTGAAGCCGAAATCCTGGGGAACATATTCGCAAAATTTCAAAGCTTGGTTCGCAATATTTTTGGAGATATGATCTGTGGAAGTTAGGTCATTTTTCAGGCTCTCGGATTTCATCTCAAAGAGGTGATCATGGGAAAATATTCATAACTCTCTCTCTAAGAATCATATTGGAATTCTATAAAAAGTGACTGGAAGTACATGGAATTTAGTTTCCTGTCTATAATTTTTTTTCCAAAGGAGAAAACAGTGACACGTGGCAAGTCGTACAATTTCTCTCTACTGAACTAGTCCATAATTAGGTCATTGTGGGAGATTGGACATAACCTTATCTTGAAGAATCGAAATCAATTCAGACCTGTGGCATTTGAAAGAAGCTTCAGAGGAATACTACAGGGCCTAATTTCAAATATTGAGGACCTACAGGTATAGAGAAAAGTCAATTTCGATATCGAGCTCCTGAAAATCAAGTAAAAGGTGTGTGTTTTTTTCCCGAATTGCATAAGTCTTGTTTGAAGAATCAAGTTGAATTGATTCCAAGGGCATATTGTAGAATAGATATTAGTACTGGATTCTCAAATGGCCCCTAAAAATAATTCAACACTCTTTAAGCCTTTAGAAGTCTCTACTATGACTCATGAAGATGAACAATGGCAACATGACATATCAAAATTACAAGAGCAAGTGCAACAAATTTCGCTGTCGCAGAGAGCAACAAAAAATGACATGGAAGTTTTAAAGAAATTCATGGAATATAAGATGGATGGTTTGAAGAATGGCATGGAAGCTAAGACGGATGGCACAGAAGCCGGCATGGAATCTAGATGGATGACATGGAAGCTAAGATGGAAAACATAACGAATGATCTAAAAGCAGACATGGAAGGTTTGACAAATTTGATACACGAAATGTTTCCTAATGGTGAAAAGATAGTAGAGGAAACTCATGATGAGAAAAAAATAAAATGTTAACCGTGATTTCATAAACTCTGATGTTGGAGGGAAGAACCACCATATTCCAAAAATGGATATGAGGAAGTTTGATGGAAAGGATCCTGTAACATGGATACTACAAATGTAGCGATATTTTGATCTCAATAATGTGCAAAACACACAAAAGGTACACATTGCAACTTTACATTTAGAACAAAATACATTTGTAAGGTATCTATGGCTTTGCTCCCATAAACAAATTGTCACTTGGTCAATTTTTATGGAGGAAATGATAGCAAATTATGAGGATATAAAGAGGAACACTTTCTTTAGCCAATTGATAAATCTCAAACAAAAGTGTTCAGTGGGGGAGCACATTGAGGACTTCCGAAAATTAAATATAAGGGTAACTGATATTCTAGAGGAACACGGGATTGATCTCTTCATAGGTACTTTAAAGGATAACATCCAACATGAATTTCATGTTTTGGAACCTGATTCATTGGAGAAGGCATTCAGGTTGGCAAGAAAAATTGAATGTAAAATTATGGCGACAAGGAAGCCTACCACTCACTTCTATAAAGATGGAAGTGTTGCTACTCCTAGATTTCCACAACCTACAAGGTTGACACCACAACAATTGGAAGAAAAAAGAGAAAAATGGATTTTCTATAGTTGTGATAGAAAATACACTAAAGGTCATAAGTGTGCTGAGAAGAAATTATTTTACATAGATTTTGAAAAGGAAGAAGAAAATGAACAAGAATCTTCAAAAGAAGAGGATATTCACCAGAAACCAACCCTAGAAGAGGAAGAAATGAGTTTGATCATATCGTGTAATGCATTGGTAGGAATTACCACTCCTCAAACTCTCAATATAGAAGGACATATCAAGAAGAAAAAGGTAATAGTGTTGATTGACTCAGGTAGCACCCATAATTTTATTCATTGTAAGGTAACCAAAGAATTTAATTGTTTCCTATACCTAGCACCCGAATGTCAAGTGATGGTTGCGAATGGAGGAACTATAAATTTCTCTAGAAAATGCCATAATATCAGTCTAACCATGGGGGAATATGTATTGAATATTCCAATTCTTTCCAATCCTATGGGAGGTGCTGATGTTGTACTAGGAGTACAATGGTTACAATCTTTGGGGATGGAAGCTTTTAATTTTCAAGAACTTTTCTTTAATTTTTTTTCAGAAGGAAAGGAAGTCGAATTATGGGGTATTTCAGGTAAGTCGAGAAAGATAATAAGCTCTAATGTCACGACAAAGCTTCTAAATAAATAATAACGAGTCATAATTGCACAATTATGCTCACTAGAAGTTCCAACATCAAAATCATCTATTTTTGTAGATCTCCAAAAAGTCTTGGACAATCATTCCAAGGTGTTTGAAACTCCCAGAGGACTCCCACCTATTCGTAATCATGATCATGCTATTCATTTGATTCCAGGAATTGTTCCTCCAAACATCATGCCTTATATATCCTTATTTCCAAAAGAGTGAAATTGATCGTATGATTGCAGAAATGTTAGAGGCGGCTATAATTCAACCTAGTCAATGTTCTTTCTCTGCTCCTGTAGTATTGGTACACAGGAAGGATGGATCATGGCGCATGTGTCCGGATTATAGGGAGCTAAATAATATCACCATTAAAGATAAACTTCTCATTCCTGTGATTGATGAATTATTGTATGAATTACATGGAGCAATTTATTTCAACAAGTTGGATCTTCCTTCAGGATATCATCAAATTAGAATGAAGACTGAATATATTTCGAAAACAACATTTTCAACCCATGAGGGTCATTATGAATTTTTGGTCATGCCTTTTGGCCTTACCAATGCACCTTCTACATTTCAAGGGTTGATGAATTCCATTTTCAAACCCTTCCTTAGAAAATTTGTGCTAGTATTTTTTGATGATATAATAATCTACAACAGATCTTGGAAGGATCATGTTCAACATGTTGACAGGGTGCTCAAATTATTACAGGAGAAACAATTATATTCAAAAACATCCAAATGTTTCTTTGGAGCACAAGAGGTGGAATATCTGGGTCATATTGCATCTCACAAGGGTGTTAAGCTAGACCCTAGAAAAATTAAAGCCATTAACGAATGGAAAGTCCCCACAACCATAAAGAAGTTGCGAGGATTTATTAGGTTAATAGGGTATTATCACAAGTTTGTTAAGAATTATGGGAGAATAGAAGCACCTCTAACGACATTATTGAAGAAAGATGCATTTTCATGGACTCCTGAAGCAACTAAGGCCTTTGAACATCTTAAAGAGGCAATGTGCCTAGCACGGGTCTTAGCTACGCCAGACTTCACAAAAACCTTTATTGTGGAATGTGATGCCTCAATAAACATAATTGGTGTTTTTTTAATGCAATAAGGAAGACCCATTGATCTTTAAAGTCATCCAATCAAAGGAAAGTATTTACAGAAACCTATTTACGAGAAGAAAATGTTAGCAATACTGCGTGCACTAAAGAAATGGCAAACTTACCTAATGTGAAGACACTTCAAGGTAAAAAATGATCATGATAGTCTTAACACTTTTTGGAACAAATACTATCTTTAAAAGAGCAGCAAAAATGGGTCACAAAGATGTTGGGTTATGACTTTCAAATAATATACAAAAAAGGGAAGCTAAATGTTGTTGCAGATGCACTCTCAAGAAAGAATGAAGAGGTGGAAGCATTGCTTTGTGCCATTTCTATTATCCAACCATATTGGATAACTTAAGTAAGAGATGAATGGAAGAAGGAAGAAGAAATATGGACACTCATTCAAAAGTTTCAGCAAGATCCTATTACATCTGATACATTTAGTTGGAAAAATGATTCCTTATGGTACAAATATCTCTTATATATTTGTAATAATTCCCAAATAAAACAAAAAATTCTTTTGGAATTGCATACTTCTCCTTTAGGAGGACACTCTAGATTTTTAAAAGCTTACCACAGGGTGAAGAAATAATTTTTTTAGGATGGCCTTAAATCTGATATTCAAAATTTTGTGGCATAATGTTTGGTTTGCCAGTAGAATAAATTTGAGACAATTAAGACCCTGGGTCTTCTACAACCTTTATCGATTCCAATTCAACGTTGGGAGGAGATTTCAATGGATTTTATCATAGGTTTACCTAAGTCCAAAGGAAAGAGTGTCATCATGGTGGTAGTTGATAGACTTACCAAGTATGCACACTTTTGTGCATTATCTCATCCATTTAATGCAAGTACAGTTGCTACTACATTTATGGACAGAATTCAAAAGCTACATGGAAGCCCAAGGGTTATTGTGAGCGACAGAGATCCCATTTTTACTGGAAATTTTTGGACGGAGTTATTTTCTTGTTTGGGTACTCAATTAGCTCATAGCTCATCTTATCATCCTCAATTTGATGGTCAAACTGAGATAGTAAATAAATGTTTGGAAGGATATCTTCGTTGTTTTGTATCTGATAAACAAACACAATGGGTCAAGTGGTTACCTCTCACTGAATGGTGGTATAACACTTCCTTCCATATTGCAGCAAAAATTACCCCATTTATGGAACTTTATGGATATCATCCACCATCCATCACATCATATTTAAGAGAAAATTTGAAGGTTCAAGCAGTAGAAGATCACATCGATCATCAACAAGAAGTTATCCAAATCTTAAAGGATAACTTGAATTTGGCACAAAATCGAATGAAACAATAGGCAGATCAACATCGCAGCGAGAGAAGTTCTAATGTATGAGACTAGGTATTTTTACGGCTACAACAATAGAAACAAATGTCCCTCAAGCAAGCTAAGAAGGATAATAAATTATCGCAAAATTACTATGCTCCTTACAAGGTGTTGAAAAATATTTGTACTATGACATACAAATTGGAGCTTCCTGCTTCTTCACGAGTGCATCTAGTTTTCCATGTTTGATGCCTAAAGAAGGTTATAGGTGAAAATCTTCTAGTTCAAACAATATTTCCAGAACTTGATGAGGAAAGAAAAATCATATTGGAACCTGAAGCAGCCACGGAAATAAGAACTCAACAACTACAGGATTGATCAATTTCAGATTATCTCATCAAGTGGAAGAACTTACCCATTGAATATTCTACATGGGAGGATGAGAATTTTATACAGAGGAACCCAAAGCTACTCAAGCATTGAGGACAAAACTTTTGTGAAGGAGAGGGGCATGTTAGGTCCCTATATTACTGGTATAATCCCTTATCGTTGTTAGTGTAACCCCCTTATTGTTATTATTGTACCCCTGTAACCCTCATATTGTTATTATTGTTCCCTTAAATTATTATTGTTAGGTCATCTAGGATTACATTGTGGCCCCATGGACTCCTATATATAGAAAGGAGATTTTGTAATTTGTATCATCCAGGAATTGTTCATTCATGTAATGTATTGGAGGTTTCCCCCTCGCAGTGGCTTATTTCTAAACCATGATTGACTAACATAGTTATTGATAATATGTTGTAAGTATATAACGTGAGGCCAAGGGTTAAATACCCAAAAAACAATTTCTATAAAAACAAAGAACTCCATCCCATTAGATGGACAATATAAGATAGACCTTCAAAAATAGAAAATGAAAATGTTGTGTTTATTTTAAAATGTTTGCATGGGATCAAAATGAAGATAAGCATCTAATTTTTATGAGATATAAAAATTCCCATAGTATTAAAAATAGTTTCATAAGAGTCTACGTTCATAATGTAAATTTAAGCTACATAAAAAAATGAATATGAAAGTTAAAAACTAGTATCTTAAGTTCAATGGATATGACCTTGATAATAAAAAATGTAGATATGCATGAAAAGTTAAGTCTTAAAATGAAGGAAATTTGTCATCCACTAATTAACAACACTTTTCCTTGCAGGTACTCTTCATAATGTACTTGACCCAGTTGTAATCCCACTCTCATTTTGTATATTTTTTAGCCTTTGAATTCATTTCCCTATGACTGTGATCAAAGGATATAACCCTAAAGATTCTAATTAGTTCCATAACTCTAATTACCCATTCATCCAACAAAGAAGTGTTTAAGGCATTATAACCATTCAATGCATCTATAACAAACATTGTATCACCTATCACTCGTAATTTTATATTGCTAAAGTGACAACTAAAATTACTAACATAAACGACTGATTCGTATTATTGTCGTACTTGTTAGGTAATCATATATTTATTCCTAGAGTTAACTAGTCATTTTTAGTTGTATTACTTATAAGCTAGTTGTATATTTTAAATGTCAGCGAAATTAGTCGTTTATGTTAGTCCTTTTTAGTTGGGTCACTTAATATTGATTATTTTTGTTATATTTCACTTGGAAAAGCTGTAGTGACTAACGTTTTTAGTCACCTAGTCACTAATTTTTCATTTCCTACTAGTGAAATGTTTATTAGGCCTCATATAATCTCAATTTCATGAGTTAGTACCAAATCTATGCTATGGTAGTTCAAGTAAACTTGACATGATTTGAGTAAATTTATGATTGATTGTTTTCAGGCTCTATATTTTTATAAGCCATGGTTTTTCCAATGGTATTCTATTGTAATGTACCCTATTTTATGGCATGAATACTCCATTGCAATTTCCTTGGGGCCAACAACAATAGATCTACAATTTAATTGGTTTTCCTATAAGGGCTCATAGGGTAAAAAATTATTGTGTCCAATGATGTTGATGATATCTGTTTTGATTTATTTGTTTATTTCTCTCACATTATTATTTTATTTATTAATAAGTAATATATAACTAGTTTATATTTAAAGGGGGTGAATTTATGGCTAAAGGGTTTGGCTTGGGCCTATGGTAGTCCCTGTATAGTGCGAGATATGTGGAAGTGAGACTTGTGGTGAACACGCAATTGAAAGCAGTGCAAAGATAGAGTTCAGTAAATTCAATGGGAAATGTTTAGAGCTACAGTAGCTCAAAATAGACTATCTTTTGGTGAAAGAGATCAATGGATTGTTGTGTATGAGGATACTACACTAATAGGGATATTAATAGAAGGGTGGACCAAGCTAGATCGAAAGGAAAATAGCACAATATGATTATCTCTATATTAATTTTTACCTAATGTTTTAGGGGAAGCTAAAAAAATTATTTGTTGAAAAGTTAGGTGATTTATATTAGTCTAAGTCCTTGGTAAAAAAATACCTCCTATCGAAGAAGTTATATAACTTGAACACAAAGTATGGAGACTCCATTATATAGCATCTGACTGACTTTAGGACTATGGTAATTAAACTATTATCTATTGATATTAAGATTTTGGACGAAGGTAAGTGCATAGGTTTTTTATGTTCTCTACTGGACTCATGGGATAATTTGGTTATTTCCATATGTAGTAATGTAACTACTTTAATGTTTGATGAAATAGTCTCATCCTTATTATTAGAGGAGATGAGATGGAAAAAGCTGGAAATCCATAATGGAAATTCCTTATCTGTAAGAGGATGCTCCCATAATATAAATAAAATAATTCCTTGAGTGGGAGATCTAAAAATAAAAGAAGACTTAAATCTCTAGGAAAGTTCATAAATATATGTTGGAAATGTGTAAAAGTGTGGAATTACAAGAAATATTATAGACTTAAAATTTCTTAGAAAGGAAAGAGATACGAATATGATCCTTTTGAAAAAGAAAAACTTTCCTTCGATGAAGGAGAAGATGTGTAATTCAATTATACATGTACACATGTATATCATGAGGCATGGTTGGTCTATTCAAGTGCATCCTTGCATATGACTCCACAAAAGGAGTGCTTTTTTAGGTTATAAATTATTTGATGGTGATGATGTTTTCTTAGGAGATAACTAAAAAAATAGAATCATAGAATGAGGAAAAGTCAAGTTGAATTTTATGGTTGGAAGCATTAGAATGCTCCTTATTGTTATGCACATATCAAGATTGGTTAGAAATTTGTTTTTGTAGGAAACATGAGTGATGCAATTTTTAAGAATAGTGTATGAAAAATATACCTTCGATGATTTTAGGAGCAATGGTATTTCTAAGGGGAGTCCAAATTGGAACTCGATATAAGCTATTGGGAAGCACTATTACTGATGGGTGCTCCATTGTTCCTATGAGTGGAGCATAATGAGGAAAACATCTTTCAAATTTTGGATAAAAGAAAATGATATGGCACCAAATATTATGACATATTGGAGAGAAGTGCCTTCAAGTACTAAATAGTAATGGTTTGGTATAAGGTATTTATAATTACTCTCTATATTTTGATTTCTATGAACATTGTTTATATCGAAAGAAAATATGGGTGAGATTCTCCTCTAGTTTTTCTAGGTCAAGGGAAAAATTAATGTTGGAGAACAATGATGTGCTTATACCTCTATCAATTCCATAAATAGGTAAATATATTTACTACGTCTCATTTATAAATGAATTCTCTAGGAATACATGGGTTTATTTCCTAAAGAAGAAATTTAAAGTCTTTGACAAGTTCAAATAGTTTAAGGATCTTTTCGAAAATAAAATAGAGAAAAAATAAAGGTGTTGAGGAAAAATAATGGTCGATAATTTTGTGGGAATGAATTCAAATAATTTCGTAAGAAATGAAATATAACAAGGAAAAAGACTACTCCATACACACCTAAATAGAATGGAGTTTTAGAAAGGGTAAACATAACATTGATGGATAAATCAAGGATTATTCTTAGTGATTTCGAGTTAAGAAAGGAATTCTAGTTAGAGATAGTGTTCATTACATGTTATTTGGTAAATAGACCACGCTCACTAAAATTGGATAACAATACTCCATATGAGGTATGGATAGATAAGAAAATATATCTTAAACATCTTAGGGTATTTGGCTATGATTTTTATATAGACATTCCAAAGAATAATATGAGTAAGGTGGATAAGAACGTTGAAAATGTATCTTTATTAGATATAAATATGGTCTAAAAGGTTATTAGCTTTGGACCCAAATACTAAGAAGGTTGTGTACATTCAAGATGTAATATTTTGAGAAGTCAGCAATGCTATTAAACATGAATTAATACCAAGGAAATATAACTAGAAAATATAGAGTTTGAAATGAAAGATAATGAATCAAAATCTACACATGAACATGAATATGAATAAGGACCACATACTCTAGAATTGAGGAGATTGATTCAAGAAAAAAGACAACCAGAAAGGTGTACTCCACCTGATTTCTATTCAAATTATTATTTTTTTTTAATTACTGGTGATGATCCTAGAAATATTATTGAGGAAGTGGATTCATATGATGGAAAACTCTCAAAAACGTTCATCGTTGAAGAAATGGTAGTCTTGTAAAATAATTAGGCTTCAACTCTACTAGATTTTTTTCTTGGAAGAAATCCCATTAGTATAAAATTGTGTTCAAGAAGAATTTGAAAGCAGAAGGAAAAGTGGTGAAATAAAAATCTCAGTTAGTAGAAAAGGAGTATTACCAAGTAGATTAAACTGATTTTGGTGATATATTTTCTCATGTTTCTAAGCTAAATTATATTACATTTATTTTTATCTATTGTTGTTTATTTTTATTTTGAAGTAGAATAGATGAAATGAGGAGATAATTCCAATATAGGGATCTAAAAGAAGAAATGTACATGAAGCAACCAAAAATATTTACTACAAAGGAGAAAAAAGAACTAGTATGTAGGCTAAATAAGAACCTATATGGGTTACAACAGTCATGGAGGATGTGGTATCAAAAATTTTGTACACATATATTAGGACCTGGATTCAAAAGGAGAAGAGTAGATTACAACGTATATTTCAAATTAGTTGGTTATCATATTATTATGAGGTATTGCATGTGGATGACATGTTCCTGACTGGAAATTATAGGGAAATCATCACGGAAGTGAAAACTAAATTTTACTCTATATTTGACATGAAGGATATCATTGTTGTGAATTCATCTTTTGCATGGAAATTAGAAGAGATTGGGAAAATAAGAAACTCTATTTAAGTCAAGGAAAGTTTGTTAATAAAATATTGTAGAGGTTTAATATGCATGAATGTAAACTAGTTAATATTTCTATTCTTATCAATGTAAAGCTATATTCATACCAATGTCCCAAGGCACAAGAAGATGAAGAGGAAATTTCATTTGTTCCATATGTTAGTGTGGTTGGAAGATTGATATATTCAATGGTACATACTAGACCATACATTTAAAATGTAGTGTGAGTGATGATCAAGTATATGTAAAAATTTAGGAGGCATTGGACAACAATAAACTGGGTTTTTAGGTACTTGTGTCGCACTACTAGATATGGATTGTAATACAAAGGAAACTTGGAGTTGAGAAGAGTGGTTTAGTGGTTGTTGGGATGGATATATGTGATATTAGTTTTTAGAGATATGTTAAGGAGGAATCATGTGGATTTGGAAATTACAAATAGTGTTGGGGGTCTAGGTCAAGGTATGAATCAACATAGGTTCAAGATATGGATTATCATAGGATGAAAATTTAGTGAGAGAGGTTGCATGACTATGTGGATGAGAAAACATAGATGGATTTAATGGTGTTGAGCTTTGGTGAAGGATCTAGCATGTGTTTGAGAACCGTAATAATGTGTGAAAACACAAAGGGGTTTTGGTCCAACTTGTAGATTATAGTTGTAGGAAGGTTGTATTCCCTAAGAATGTTGTAAGACCTCTGAACCGAATTTATGCAGGAATGAAAAATAATACACATATAACCATACGTACAAAAATGCAATGGAAATAACACTTCATTTAATTAATATCAAAGAATTGAAATTTGTTTACATACATAATGGAAATAAACTAGCTAGGGCGTTTGTAGCTTATCTATGAGAATATACGTGGTGGCTACAGGCCTATCAACTGTGTTAAAATGAGGCTAGAGGGCCTATTAATTATTTAGAAATAATGGAAAGCTATAAAAATCTGAAAACCTAATCCTAGGAGATGAACGCCAAAACTATGGGCCTGTTTGGGTAAATTGGTACATTAACTTCCCAGGGACGTAACTTTGGCATACAATCTCAATTTGATGAACACAATACCTCATTAGAAAGATCCATCTGAGGACTAAAATTTTGATGTGATCAAAATTGAAGGAAATTCCATGTTTCTCCCGAGTTTCCCAAAAAGCGTCGTTTAAGACCTCAAAAGGACTCCAGAAGTTCAGGATCTGAAAAACTACTAAAAATAGTAATCCATGTTACAATTAAGGAACCTGAAAGAACCAATGGTGGGGCCCCAAGTGGAATAGTTTGGTGGCCACCAATATCCACCTGGATCATTCCTACCCCCTTAGGAAGAAATTTTCCCCATTGCGTTGAGTTCTTCCATGAGATGAGGAAACTTCTATTGAACTTGGTCCCTGGTGAATCACTTCCCTTGGTGCAGGAGTTGGACAAGATTGACAACCTAGTACAATTGGATATTCTGCTGGTGAATCATGATTTTTCTTGATTTTCATGTCCATGATATGATCCATGGTGGCCTGGTCTATTTAGTTTGAGTTTAACTCTATTGGTGTGAGTTATTCTGCAATGTTGGAGGTGTCCAGGAGAGGTTGGAAGTAGGGCCGAAGGCAGTCCACATTGAACACTGGGTGTAGACCAAGGAATGCTAGAATATTGGGCTCAAAGGAATTAGCCCCTACATCCTTGGTGATGGTCTAAGGCCCATATCAGAGAGGGAAAAGCTTCACTGGGGTCCAACAAGGCGCTCCTTCGACAAATATAACCACACTTTGTCACCCACCTAGAAGTTGTGTGGAACCCAATGTTGGTCATGTCATTGATTGTACTTAGAATTAGCTTTGTCTAATATGTCATGAACATGTTGGAGGATGTTTTGAATGCACTCAATGAAGTTGGTAACATTTTTAGCTTCAAACTTGACATGAGCCGAACTGGCCTGAGTAGATGCAAATGGCATGACTACGTTAACGGGACATAGTGGTTGGAATCCCAAACCCACTTGAAATGGGTTGTGGCTGGTTGAGAGGTGGAGAGCCCATTATAACTATGTTGTACATAGGGAAGGCTCGGATCCTATGTGTCTGCATTCTTTTAATTTTACGTGCAAAAAATGTGTACAATCATCCTGTTGACGACCTCTGTCTAGCCATTAGTTTGGGGATGGAAAGTTGTGGACATGGTGAGCTTGATGTTCAACATTGAATAGAGGTTGTACCAAAATGTGTTGGGGAACCAGTTATCCCCATTTGAGATGATAGACTGTGGGATGCCAAAGTGAACCCACACTTGTTCAAAGAGGATTTTAGCAGTGGCTTCTGCTGTGATATTCTGCTTAAAGGCTGCCATAATGGCTATTTTCGAGAATCTGTCAGCGACAACAAAAATACAATCATTTCCATGCTTAGTAGAAGGAAGGACCGACATGTAATCCATAGAGATGGATTCCCAAGGTCAACTAGGGGTAGGTAGCGAAGTATAGAGGCCTTTCTTCTTAATGGTCGATTTGGAAATGGTGTAAGTAATGCATGATTAGATGTACTTCCCAACATCATGTCAAAGGTTTGGCCAGTAGAAATACTTCTGCAATATTGGTATTACTTTCTCAACCTCGAAATTCCCAATGAATCGACTATCGTGTGCTTTCCAAATCATCTTGGCCTTCTCGCTGGAAGGAACACAAAGGTGTTCAATGTCACATAGCAGTACATACTGGAGGTGAAAATTTGGAACTTGCGTACCCTGCAAGAGTGTCTTGTATGTGTGGCTGAATTCTGGATCACTCTTATAGAGAAGCAACCAATCCGAAGTCTCGTGCCCACAAGAGTTGAGAACAGTGGTTAGCGCCACGATTGGTGGTCAGCTGAGGTAGTCTCTAAAATTATTTGTGTTTCCCTTATTGTACTTGATGTTCAAATGAAACTATTGTAGGTATGTGGACCACTTCTAATGGCGATCGTTCTACAACTTCCCTTGTTTCTGTATGAACTGCAGGGGTCAGTGTTCTATGTGGATGACCATTTCCTTCCCCAAAATGTAATGCTTCCATTATCGATAAGCTTGCATAATGGAATACATTTCTTTATGATAAGTGGGATACTTGTGGACTGTGTCAGACAGTGTCTCACTATGATATGCCATTAGATGCCCCTGTTGAGTAAGAATTTCCCCAATAGCATAGTCAAAGGCATATGTATTGATCTCAAATGGTTGTTAAAAGTCTAGTAATGTGAGCACTGGGGCAGAGCAGAGGCGATGTTTCAATTCTAGGAATTACTTCTGATGAGATTCCGACCAAAATAATTTTTCTTTCACTCCTCCCTTGGTGACTTGACTCAAGGGCCAAGTGATATGAGAGAATCCAAACACGAACCTGCAGTAGAAATTTTCAAGACCCATAAAGATGTGAAGTTCTGTTAGAGTGGTTGGGGCTGTCCTATCCCGAATGACTTGGATATTGGTTGGATCCACATGCACCTTCCTCTCATCAATAATGTATTCCAAATACTGAACTTGGGTCATGCCAAAATTTCACTTCTCCAAATTTTCATGCAACTTGTGTTGCCGCAGTGTTTGGAGGACATGTCGAATGTGGTGGAGGTGCTCTTCCCAAGTATGGCTAAAGATTAGGATGTCATCCTAGTACACTACTACAAATGATTTGGTGAATGGCTGCAAGATTTCTTCCATCGGCCTCATGAAGGTTGTGGGAGAATTAGTGAACCCAAAAGGCATGGACGGCCATTCAAAAATTCCCTCCTTGGATTCGAAGGCAATATTTCACACATCAGAAGGTTCGATTCATACTTAGTGATATCTCGACTTCAAGTCAATCTTGATGAAAAACTTCTCCCCTTTGATTTGGTCCAAAAGGTCATCAATCTGTGGGATCGGGCAACTATTTCGAAAAATGATCTTCTTCAATGCCCATTAGTCAATACAGAGTCTCCATGTCCCACCCTTCTTCTACACGAACACGATCAGGCTCCCATGGGGCAATAAACTAGGATAGATGTGACCTTTCTGCAACATCTCCTAAATCTACCTCTTTATTTTATCATTATCCAAAAATAGAGCGTTGATAGATCAGTCCATTGGGTAGTGTCACACCTGTGTTTAGATCGATGGGGTTCTTGATCTTACTGTGTAGAGGCACCCCTGTGGGTGAGGTGAAGATGTCTATGTACTCCTCTAAGACCTTTTCCATTTGTTTTTTTCAGCAGAGGAGCACTTTATAGAGGTCAAGGCCACAATATTCTTCTTTCCTTGAGGTCAGATCATTAGGAAAATAAATTTCCCAATTTTGGAAATGAGGTTACTACATTGTTTTGCAGTAACCAAAGATATAGCGGTATGTGGTGGTACCTCTGGTATCCTCTACAACTTATTTCCCAAAGTAAAAATAAGAGTGCAAGGTCGAGACTCATACACAACATGTCTCTTCCACATGTATGGTTGGCCTAATAATACATCCAAAAACATCAATAGGACCAATGTCACATAATACCTCATCTGTGAAGGGCTTGATTTTGAAGGTAAGGTGACACTATTAGCTGACGCAGAGATCCCGTCTTTGGTGAAGCCACCTGATGATGTACGATTTTCATTGTATTATGGTCGCAAAGTCCAACCTCTTCACAACCTCTATTGAAATGGGGTTATTTTGGCTCCCACTATCGATAACTAATTGTATCGGGGAACCTTTTACCCATATCTGGGAGTGGAAGAGATGCTCCTCCTCCTCAAGATCTTTCAGTTCCTCCTTCTAGATCTTCATAGTGGAAATGGTTGTGTTAGGCTCTGCATTGATAATATGCTTCCCTTTTTCATTCCCCTTGTTCGGTTCTGATTCAGATTCAGAGCATGCATCTAATTCAGAAGCATTCATCTTGACCACCAGTGACTTCTTAGCCCAACACTCACTAGATTTGTGAGTGGATCTCTTATGGAGCTCACACCACTTTACCGTGTCCTTCTTCGGCTTTGTGGTGTTGTTATTTACTTGCATATTTGGCAGGTTTTATTGCGCGACCATGCCTTGGCTTTGTCCAATGTTCTATGGTTTAGGGGCACCTTTCCCCTGCTTTTGATTCAAAGATCTAGAGTCTCGCTTCTTCTATTTGAATTGATGCTCAATACTAGAAACATACCAGTATTTCATACCATGTGAGGAGATGTCGAGGAACTCCATTTCCTCATGAATATATATATGTAGACAAATGAGTACTTTAGCACCAAATGTTTCGTTGAATATTTGATACCCAACATTGTGCACAGGGTATGGAATAGATTTGTTAGCTCATGCACATCTTCATCCCTTTGTTTCCATAGCATAGTCCACTTTATGTACTTCCTCATCAGAGGAAATTTTAAGAACCCCCTGTTGTAGCCGCTACAACACCACCCAAAATTTTGGGTATATTCAAAATTTTCGGTCCCCTTATGCTCGCTCAACCCACTAAGTTTTCAACTCGGCATTCAGTCGATAATATCCCCATGACCTATTTCTTCACATCCCTATCACCTAACCCATTTGTCTTGCTATCTCTCAACTGTGCTAGGGTATATAAGTTTTAAGCCGGTTTCTGAATTTAGAGATGCTCAAACAATTGGAATAAGTTACAATATATTAGGTTGGATTCAATGTTGCTGCTCCTCGAATGAGCTATTTTTCCTAGTCACTTTTTTTTCTCATTATTACCGAGAGCTAACTCATTCTCATATTATTCCTGTTAGGAAATTGGTCAAAATTTTTATCAGTATACATCGAACAATGTATCTGTTTCATTAAGATTCCATTGGCACCACACCATTAAAATACTCTACAAGATGAGATTCCAATTGTCCATGTGGAAGCTATTGGTTTGCATGAAGAGCTAGGGTTTTCCCAGCAATCAAGAGGACCCTTTCAAAGCGAGGTGGATCCTCACGAATCTCCAAGAGCCTCATTTTAAGCTCAAAGGCACCTGGTCACTTGCACAGGATTGATATGCAGGAAAATCCATCTAGCTGTGAAAACTAGAGATCTCCTAAAGAGAAATGAAGAAGGGATAAAAACCCAAGGTCGCAAGTCGCAAATGACTCAAGGTCGCAGGTCGCAAATAACTCTAGGTTGCAGGTCGAAAAATTTGCAAAGTCACATTGTTTGCAAGGTCACAAAATCACATAGGTCACAAGGTCGCAAAATTGCATAAGTTGCAAGGTCGCAAAGTCGCATTGTTCGCAAAGTCACATAGGTCGCAAAGTCGCAAATTTGTATAGCTCACAAAGTTGCATAGGTCGCAAGGTTACGAGGTCACAAGGTGGAAAGGTCACAAAATTGCATAAGTCGCATAGGTCGCAAAGTCGCAAAGGGCGCAACATCGGAAAGTTGCATAGGTCGCAAGGTCGCAAAGTCGCATAGGTTGTGAGGTCGCAAGGTCACAAGGTCGCATAGGTCGCGAGGTCACAAGGTTGCAAGGTCACAAAGTCACATAGGTTGCAAGGTCACAAAGTCACATATGTCACAAGATCGCAAATTCGTAAAGTCGCATAGGTCGCAAGGTCACAAAGTCACATTGTTCACAAAGTCGCAAAGTTGCATTGTTCGCAAAGTCACATAGGTCACAAGGTCACAAGGTTGTAAAGTTGCATAGGTCGCAAGGTCGCAAAATCACATAGGTCACAAAGGTCACAAGGCCGCAAAGTCGCATAGGTCGTAAGGTCACAAAGTCACAAAGTCACATAGGTCGCAAGGTCACAAAGTCGCATTGCTCTCAAAGTTGCATAGGACGCAAAGTCGCATAGTTCGCAAAGTTGCATAGGTATTAAGGTTGTGAGGTTGCAAGGTCACAAGGATACAAAATCGCATATGTCTCATAGGTCACAAAGTCGCAAAGGTCACAAGGTCGCAAAGTCACATAGGTCGCAAGGTCAGAAGGTCGCAAAGTCACATAGGTCGCAAGATCTCAAGGTCGCAAGGTCATAAAGTCGCATAGGTCGCAAAGTTGCAAGGTCAAAAAGTCGCAAAGGTCTCGAATTTGCAAAGTCGCATAGGTCACAAAGTCGCAAAGTTCGCAAAGTTGCAAGGTCGCAAGGTCGCAAAGTCACATATGTCGCAAGGTCACAAATTCACAAGGTCACAAAGTCACAGAGGTCGTAAGGTCACAAAGTCGCAAAATCGCATAGGTCACAAGGTTACAAAGTCACATTGTTCAAAAAATCACATAGATTGCAAAGTCACATAGGTTGCAAAGTCGCAAAGTCACATTGTTTGCAAAGTCGCATAGGTTTCAAAGTCGCAAGGTCACAACGTTTCATAGGTCGCAAAATCGCAAAGGCACAAGGTCACAAAGCTGCAAGGTCGTGAGGTTGCAAGGTTGCAAGGTCACAAAGTCACAAGTAATCCCAAGAGTCGGGGAATACCAAAGGTCACAGGAACCCAAGAGTCACCTCGACCTATATGTACATCTTCTAGAAATTTTGTAAAGGACTTTTGGGTTGTGGAATATGGAGAGAGACACATTGCTTTTTATTGAATGGATGCCTCTTAATGAATACAAATAAGTGTTATTGGATCTCACTATTGAATCCGATGGAAGTCTCCTGTGTGGTTATGCTATGAATATGGTCTTTTTGAATGAATGAATGCTTCTTTCAAATATCGATGCACATTTCTATTCATGTATTCCCTTGTGTTATGAGATTCCTTGCAACACGTGGATGATATACGATGTTCTAACTTAAAGAAATGTTGATGAACTACTTTGTCGATATTTTCTTTAAATATTTATTGGGATGTACATATTTGATAAATGAATCACTCAACCATTATGAACTTTTTCTCATTTGTTAAGTGAAACATGTAATAAGCATGATGTTGGTAAATTTTTTCTAACAATTCTTTTCATAATTTTCATGCTTTAAATTCCACTTTCCTATTCATGGTATTATGTTTCACAAGGCATTCGTCAATCACTGACTTGTATTTGTTCAAAATCCATCCATTCTCCATCTCAGCAAGTCCCCTCTCTAGCTGAAAAACCTATTCACCAATTTAATGGCAACCGGGCCTACATACCGAATGGGATCCCCAAACCAAATGGTGTAGAGTCTAATTGGGATTATGCACCAAGGAGATCAGCTTACTGTTGGCGAGACATTTTCAACCATTAACAGAATTGGCGCTGAAAGGAGGGCTGGATGACAAGATGAGCCCTTAGAGACTACAATTATTCTCACATCTGTAATGGCTTGTCCCCAAATCATTCTCCCGAGATGTTTATCGAATTTATCTGGTTCTCGATTCTCAATCCTCGATGAACCTATGTATCGCTTGTCTCAGTTAAAATTCGATGGTTAGAAGAGAGTCTCCATAACCGAGCACCTTTTGTATTTTTGTGAGTTTTGTGAGTGCTATGAAATTGACGATGAGGATTTGGCTTGTGTGTTTTTCATCCTCACTCTCTAAGGTAACATTACAAAATGGTGCTGCTCATTGTCGGCAACTTCCATCCATTCGTTCAAGCAGCTTGTCGATGAATTACAACAAGATTTTCATAGGTACGATTTTCAAAATGTATTAATAATGTTAAATAAGATCAGAATGGAACCTCAAGAATATCTAGAGGATTTTTCTATCATATTTGTTCATTTTTGTTTTGATTTCCCTGGAAGGGATGTCGATTGGACATATTTAATTGAGCGGTTTCGATAGGTGGTTTTCATTTCCCTAGAACACTTTCAATCGACAAAAAATCCTGATCCCAGTGTTTACTATGATAATCCTCAAATTTCAAATTGTTCAGAATCTATCCCTAATGTTTCCTTGTCTATCTCCCTGAGTCCAGAACACATTCAGGCCTCCAAGAAGAATATTAATAGTTCTCCTCCTGAATTTCCATGTAATGGAGTTGTGGTCACAAAAGTTTTGAGTGATGATAGACGTGTGCAAGAAAATAAAAGTTGTTGTACCACCCATGAATCTTTCACGCACCCTGCCAAATCAGAGCTTGAAAACCATATTGGCCCAACATCTCTCCCTATTAATGGAACCTATCTCAAGTCCACTTAATTTTTACCTAGGCACAGTCCTAAATCTCATTCACGTACTGATAACAAATTGAGTCTTGTCCCAGATAAATCTGATTTCCCTACAAAATCATTGGACCGTGATGGGCATGTAGGATCATTGGCCTCTCTAGATGACACTAATGTGAAAGATGAAGGTCCTTGCACGGTTGATACCCCCACATCCGAATCATTTCATCCATTATTTCCTGATTCACTTTTTGAGCCTGCCACGCCAGTAATTTCTTCAAGTCTTTCGAAATTGTCTTGTAATAGTGTTGGCAACAACCATGAGCACGCGGGTGGTGTTTCACAACCACATTACAAAATTGATGAATCTCTTATATCTGATATTTTTTCATCCGCAATATTTATATAGCCAAAAGAGTGACTTCCTGTCTCAGCAACCTCAAGATGTTTCTTTTATTTATTCATCCCAATTGTTAACCCAAGGGGAGCCTAACATGCTAGGTACCCAACCTGATCAAATTCATGGCTCCAATGATCACTAATCTGAAAACATATTCACTCACGCCTCTGAGAACTATCATTCGTATCTATCTTTTGACCATATGAAGCCACCAAGATTTGATGACCCACTTTGTGATGATTCAAGGACCCATCAAGAAATTGAAGCAATCTAACTTTTGTTGGTTGTTATCTTAATTCCTTACGATCCTGGTGAGACACCTGAAACAAGTCAAACTAAGGTTTCTCGAATTAGGGTTTCTGAAATGTTGGTTCCCACGTCTCACACTCCTCTCAGTATTACCATGCTGGATGTCAGCTCATCTAGGCAAGTCTTCCATTCATGTGATGTTTCCCTGAGCACATCTTTCTATCAACTGATATGCAACAACCGATATACCCTAATTTATTCATTTGAAGGAAAAAACTAGCCATTGTCTCTAATATTTTTGGTTGTTTCCCCCCTAGTACCAATTGCATTCAGGCACAAGCATGTGATGTTTTACAAACCTCTCTATTTCCTAAAAATTTTCTAGTCAATTCATCCCATCGTGGGAAATCTAAAGAATCTGATACATTGGATTGTCAATCTGTCAGTGCACAAAAATTTGGTCGAATTAATAATAATACCACTGATGTTTGTCCAATCACCATAAATAATGATCACATCCATTCGCCAGTTGATCTCACGAAACCATCGAAGTTTGAAAGCCCCCCGCTAGAAGTTCCATGGTTTTTCTAGGATGGTGACACAATTCAGCCTATGCTGACGGTTACTTCAAATCCTCACAGCCCCGACGAAATCCAGGGACGACTTTGAACTAGGGTTTTCAAGGTTAGGTTTTTCTGCACTTGGATTCACAAGCACTCCAAATTCGCCTGCCAGATGCCTATTTTCTCCATTCCATCAAATTGATCATCCTCAACATCATGATGAGATTCCCAGCTGGTTTGAAGGATCCTATCCAATGAATATACCTACAAATAGGAAATGTTTTACCTCACATCCATCAAATCTAGGGTTGTGCACACATGTATGTGTGTCATTTATAGATGATTTTAGGTTTCAAGTACATATTTTTGTGCATCAGGATGAAAGTGAAATCCATCTTGAACAATCCATTCTGGCACATTCTCTGGTAAGTATCCATGACCTTCTTATTTTTGCACGTGCTCTTCAGGTAAGTCTTATTTTTGGTGCACAATTTTGTATGCTAGCTCTGATTGCGAACATTTTTGTTCTTGCAGGACGGGAACTGATGCGGTGGCTATACTGGAAATCTGATTTCACATAACCCGACTGCCTCTTTGGTTAAACTTGGGTTTTAGGTTTAAGCTAGCTAGGATCTATTAATAAAATTTTGTTAGTTCAAGCTGTTAATTAGGTTTACTTGCGAAATTTTTGCTTTATGGTTTAAAATTATGTTCATTTCCTTCTCTTATGTTCAGTAGCTTTATGCATTATAATTTTCCATTTATTTCGCACTCATTTCTCTTTCAGTTTCATTATTGCTACATCATGTTCAAATAATCACTGCATGTGCTTTTCCTTTTTTTTTCCACATGCAACTAGTTGATATTTCTCTCACATGGCAATTCATTGCATCATAAGCCTCCTCTGTTGCATCCCGTTGTAAGCATTCTTCCTCGCATAATTTTCACTGGTTCTTGAGATAGCTCTGAAAGTTTTGGTACATTGCATACCACTCCATAAGCCCTCATTAAACCCAAGGCCTTGAAACCCTCGGTGCCTAGACTAGCCTTGCATAGGTTTAAAGCCAGATGTATTGCTTTTACCTCTTTGAATGCATCGAAATCTTGAAGATATTTCTTACTTGTTTTTCCGTGATTGCTGAAACCCTTACTCCATTGTTTGCATGAGGTTGCGGTGGTTACCTCAAGGGGAAAATTCTCTCATAATAGGTCATCCAAGTCACGTTATCAACATAATGCCTATGAGTTTAAATTCATTAGCTATGGAGATACTATTTGGTTGATTGTAGGGAACCCTAACGAGTTTGAATGGCATATACCCGTAACCTGAGCCTTGTGCCGAGCATAGACTCGAACATCTTAATGATATATTTTTCACGTTTCACCTATGGGTGGTAGATGGGATGTGAAGGCCTAGCATGAGGGCAACACCAAATCAGAATATATTTCAGTTTCTGTCAAACAAGAAACAACCTCTCTTGGCCGTAAAATAAGTCGAGATCCCTCATCTGCTCATGCAAAATAAGTGCCACGAGCACATGAAAATAAGTGCTAAAAGAACATGAAACAAATAAGGGTAAAGGATTCAGAAAGGCTTCCTACGCAAAGAGGTGATGCAATGACTCTGCCGAGGTACTGACCAGGCTCGCTGGCAGCAAAGCAAAATTTGTGATTTCTTGAAGTGACTCCACCGGGGTACTATCCAGGCCTGCTGGTAGCGGAGCAACACCAGAAAATTATTTTAAAATTATGAATATAATAAGCCCGTTGCCTTTCTCTCTACATCATCATCAAACTACTGGCATCCGTGAACTCCCGCTTTGAAGTTTTTTGATTAACAAGACCTAGCTGAGGCACAAAGATTGGGCATATCTGTAAAGGCCAAAGTAATACAAAGGATACCTGCAGAACATGTTCAATATTCCCTTCCATCACTATCCAGAATCAGATTATTGTTGGGATTTTGAAAAATATGTTGGATTCTACCAATGGTTCACCATTTTTTGTAGCCGCTACAACACCACCCAAAATTTTGGGTATATTCAAAATTTCAGGTCCCCCTCTGCTCACTCAACCCCCTAAGTTTTCGACTCAGCCTTCAGTCGATAATATCCCCATGACCTATTTCTACACAGCCCTGTCACCTCACCAACTTGTCTTTCTATATCTCAACTGCTCTAGGGTATATAAGTGTTAAGCTAGTTTCTGAACTTAGAGATTCTCAAGAAATTCAAATAAGTTACAATATCTTAGGTTGGATTCAATTTTGCTGCTCCTCGAATGAGTTATTTTTCCTAGTCACTTTTTTTCTCATTATTATTGAGAGCTAACTCATTCTCAAATTATTCCTTTCAGGAAATTGGTCAAGGTGATATCAATATACATCGAACAACGTATCTATTTCATTAAGAGTCCATTGGCACGACACCATTAAAACACTCTACGAGATGAGGTTCCAACCGTCCATGTGGAAGCTATTAGTTTGCAGGAAGAGCCAGGGTTTTCCCAGCAAGCAAGAGGACCCTTTCTGTAATGACCCATTCCCAAGTTATACACAAAATAATATCAGCGTGTGTACGATATATGCATTTTCTAGCTACACATGCCTATATCACACACATCGCACTAGTACACCTACCTACTAATATCAATATTACATAAGTTAGGGACTTAATATTAAGATTAAATAAGTATAAATTATATAAAAAAGACTAATAAAATAAAATAATTTAATTTAATATAAAGCTAATTCATTAAGTTACAAAGGAATATTCAAATATTAAAATTATAATGTAAGACAAATGCTCCATGAATGGAACCACCATATAATCCCCTCCATAAGTATATCCTTATCCACGTTAATGTGACTCACCTCACCATGAATGCTTATAATATCAACATTCATAGGGATAAGATCTCGAGAGGTAAGAGGCAGTGGAGGAAGGTTATTTAAGGGATGAATTATGAAGGAGAGGGGGTCTGTGTTTTTGGGAAATTCTGCATGATTACCAAGTGATAATATGGAGGGAGATGAACTGTTCTGAAAGGAAGTCTCTGGGTTCTTGGAATTCTGGGCACGGGGGCAGAGGAGGCATCCTCTAGGTCTAGGATTGTTCCTAGATTGGCTGGGAGGATTTGATTGTTTTGGTAAACTGTTCACAGCATCACAAGGAGAACCACCATTAAGTCATCAGCTTTATTCTAGGTATTTTTCTATGTATAGACTAGTTCCTTATGAAAGATTAAATTTCACTACTGATCTTCGTTTAATTGCATTACTGCTGAAATATATATATATATATATATATATATATATATATATATATATATATATGTATGTATGTATGTATATGTATGTATGTATATATATGCTTAGATTTTATTCATGGAAAGGATGTTAGCTGTAGCAGATATTACATTGTTGGTCAAATTAACACTAAGTCTATCTCTAGCTAAACTCAGAAATTTAGTGGAAAATTTTAGGATAATTCCAACATGAGTTCCTACATATGGTATCAGAGGGGTAGTTTCAAACCATTTTCGACCTTATAGGCCCTCCAATTTCTGTAAATTTTCTGACTATAGCATTAAAATTATCAAATAAATAAGTTGGGTTATTATTACTTTTGTTTACAGTTAAATATTGTTTTATTATTCTATATCGATCAGTATGGATGAACCATATGGCCATGCCTTCAATTAGGGATCAAGCCCCATACAATTTTTTTATTTTTCTACAGGTAGATCCTTTTGGCATATAACATTTTGTGCTCTAGTTTTCTACTCAGGAATGAGGTTTTGAAGATCTGGTGTGAAATTTGTGAGATTTTGTAGTTCCCTGTGTAACTTTTTCTCACTCAAAGCTCTCAGAAATTGATTTCTCTTAAAAAAATTTGAAGCTGGCCCATAGTTATTAAAGTCTTCAATGTTTTAGATCTCTAAAAACCTTATTAAGAGAAGAGACAATTTTAAAATTAACATAGACTTGGAACCATTACAGATACTTTTGATAAATCCTTTACATACCAGTCTGGATTATTTATATCAGTCCTTATTTCATAAGCTGTGTAAGTGTGTCTAAGGGTTGCTAATTTATTAACACTTTTTCCCTCTTTGTAAAAGCTATAAAATACAAAAACTTCTATTCTGGAATATCCACACAGTGCGCAACCATTTCATGAAGCTTACTTTCATGATCTGAAAGAAGCATAGAAGATTTCATTAGGGAGATAGTTTCCTGTCAAAGGAAACATTAAATTCAACCTTCAAAATATACCAATGACATGGGTTTGAAGGGGGCTCACCTCCTTAAGCTTGTAGTCTAGCAGCTAGCTATCAAAATGCTACTCATCTCTCTTTACTAGTCATCTATAGCCTTCATTGCAGCTGACAATATGAGAGGTTTTAACTCTTTCCTTGCTGGAAGGGTTATTTTTCAGCTCAAAATGTGGACCTTTAAATAAGGGTCCAGGGTTCGGCCCTTCTTCAAGATTCAGTATAGGTCTATAAAAAATAAATAAATAAATAAATAAAAAAGAAAAAAAAAAACTCGTGTGGTAACCAGTTGGATTTTGAATGACTCGCCCTTGAGAGGTAGGCAGATCTTAGATGCTTTCATAATACATATTAATAGCATCTTTAATAATGGATATAATTTCATGATTATATATTCTCTAAGTTGACTTGGAATCCGGATTTCTAAAGTCAGTACAGAATTTTTATAGTTTGAGTGCAGACGTTTGCTTTTTCTCCAAAACACCTCAGCCCTGATCTTAGCTCCATGGATTCTGATCTCTGGTATCTGGATTTGTTTCTTTATAAAAATGTATTTATAATCTTGTGCCGATCCTTGGCTCCATCATCTGCATTGTCATTTTATATGACATTTGGTGCACATACTTAATCAGGAGCAGCAACAAATTTCGTTATAGATCTTGAATTGCTCATAGGATTTATTGCTTGGATCCATTCTTAAGTCTGAAAACAAGGGTCTATCAGTGTCTTCATATGTACAAGAAGTAAGCCATTCATCATCTGGATGATGGTTAAATCCATATGCAAGGAAGCAAGCATTTTATTTCCCAAAGTCCTCAAGTATAGCACAGAATTGATTTTCGTTAGCATAAGGAAACAAAGGGACATCGCTTGGCCATCTGGGTTTGAAGGGATTCACTGTCAAAATTCCAAAATTCGTTGGTTAGTGGAGGTAAAGCCACGCTAACGAATATGGCATACCTTTTTGTTGCGTTGTCTAAGGTTGACGCCACCGATTGTCACTGCATATTTTGGAATATCCTGTCGCGGGAATATAGATACAAATTATCCGAATTTAAATGCACCCAATAATAAACCGTGCCACCATCTGTATATTAACTGTTTGGTCAATTTAGTGTGTCCTAAATTGCTGCATTTAATTTGTCAATCCGGGAATCGTAAGCTGATGAAGTGCGGCGCACTATATGTGCAAGATAACCTATTTCTTAACTTTTTGTCGCTTTTGGTTTTTCTAA